>OX104125.1:14378507-14978507 GCA_944474755.1 Limnoperna fortunei | reverse complement strand
AGTAAGGCCAAATAATAATTAATAGCTAGTAACTACAAACTGCCATGTCCTTAACAAACTTACACTTTACTCTATGCATATATTTTACTTTTAAAGGGAAACTTCGCGAAAAAATGAAAATTTGATATGTTATTCTTCAAATAAAAAGAAATATAATTGCCTTTTGATGTTTTATTGTATTCTTTACCGTTACGCTTCTAGAGTGGATTAAAGGTGGTTAAATTTTGTGTATGGGGGCTGCCATATTGACAGTATTCAATCACGTGACTGCATTTGTGATGTGATAAATGTAATTATCCAGTAAATATGATACATAATCCAGTTTAAAAATATGTTTTTCTGCCTTTGCTCTTTGAATATTAAAACTGTGGCGATGATCAATAACCAGCTCAAAACATAACATTACCAAATATGTCTTAATGTTTTAATGATCTTTGTATTAATAAAAGTATTTTAGACACAAATTTTAACATGTCTTTATTTAACTCAGATAATTACCTAAATAATAATTGTAATAAAAGATATATTTGTATATTTATTTTTTTAACATAAAAACAACCGTAGACAATTTTGCACGTCTTGAAACGGCAGTTGTACCTGAATGTGAAAATTTTAAAGGTAAATCATTACTTGTTTTTGAAGGGTAATTAACAGAATTAGCAGGTAAACAAACAGGATGTTCATTGCAATTACTAGATCATTTGACGCTGACTTTGAAGTATGAATATTCGGACATTTTCAAAAGCAAGAAACATGTAATTATATGTCTCTGCAAAAGCTAATCAGGATTGAAGGTTAATAATGTACTTCGAAATTAGAACAGCATGCTCCCTCCTGCCAAGGACAGATATGATTTGAATATACCGAAGTGTCAGAACACAGGATGTATATAAGATTTCGAATACCTTTAGATGCCATGTCAGAGGAAACGTAAAACTGAAACATTGACTCAAAATATACACATGTTAAATTTTGGAAACTGTGTTATGCACACGCACAATAAATGTTACCAGTATTATTAATAATAATAAATGTACTAAACGTGTAGTGAAATTTTGATGTGCGAAAACAGGGTTTTTAAAAATATTTCATTTAATGACAGTTATTTCTAAAATTGTCAACTTCGTAAAGATTTTGTATAAAAAAAGTTGCATAATCTGATTAAGTTGAAAATAATACGAATAGTTTTCAATTTAATTAATATTTATGGACAAAATTCAAACGAATATTCGATGAAAAATTGGGTCACCATACCATTAAATTATCTTCTATTTAATTCTGGAAAATGATATTCGCATGAAGCTGTTGCTGCTGTAGAAGTCTTTAAACTGGTTAACTATTTGTTACACAATTCGGGTTTTTTTTGCTTAGATCAGGAATACGAAACATTATCTTGCCACAACCTTGTCTTATAGTACGACCTTCTGTTTTTGACGGTTTCGCGCTATTATCATACGACGACTTTAAGGTTCTTGGATGTCCAGGGATGTCTAATATCGCCATCTAGTGACAAGGTAATGACAAGATGGCGGACCTCCATAAGTGCATTTTTTACACGGTAAATTCAATGTAGATACTTAACCATTGAAAATATAATAAAACATCAAGAGGCAAAAGTGTTTCTTTCTATTTGAAGAATCACATATCAAATTTTCATTTTTTCGCGAAGTTTCCCTTTAATGAATCTAAGTTTCCAAACCAGTCATGTAGCAGATGTACATACCCCTTTATACGTCACCAATGGCTTGCATGTTTGATAGTTGTATTATATTTCTCGATTAAACATGCATTATATTCTGTTTAATATTTTGATGTAATTTTACTGTGCAAAGCATTCTTCTGAACAGCTTAATTTAACCTTTTTGACATTGTCTGCCATTTGACCTATTTGAAACTTCTGCCTATCAAGACACTTGATTTTAATCAAATTATCCTTCCATTAAAGTGCCACCTGATTAAGATTTATACATTAAATGATTTTAGATGAAACGATTTAATTTTTTTTAACACATCTACAAAAATCAGTTTTCAATGCACAATCCATAGACAAAATCCCAGATAACCATGGCGAAATCTTAGAAGTAAACACCCCTTTAGTAGCTGACTTAATGTTGGCAGCAGAAAGCCACTGCCTACAATAATTACTGGACAGACGTACAGTTCTGGTAGAGGAATTCTGTTGTTTTGTGGTGCATGTGGATCATTTTTAGATTTTCTCATCAATAAGGGATCCTTCTTTGCCTTCTTTTTCTGAAAATGTAAACATCACAAAAACCTTGTAAAACTCATGTTGATTCTATACAAGGAAGTAAATAAATTGCAGTTTAATATAAATATAATCAATTTCAACAAGAAAGTCTCTGCCTGTATTTTATTGTAATTTTCAACTACATCTATTAAATTACTATTCTAAATACTTTTATCATAGAATATAATTATGTCAGGAAAATGGTAAAATGTATGAATTTTATATGAAATATATGCAATATGGAATAATTTTTTGTCTGTAATTGTTAGGGGTTTAGCATAACGATTGTTTTTTTTAATGGTGAATGTCACTTTCAGCTTGGGGGAGGAAGCCTGAGTACCTGGAGAAAACCCACGACATTCTATAGGAAAAATGACCCTCCTGGTCAATTAAGTAGGAGTCAGGCACACCCTGCCTGCAGTGAGTCTCTAACCCACAACCTTAGTGTTGACAGGCAAGAATTTTTTGGCACAGCCCACTGCTGATTACATGCAACATTATGATAGAGGTATCTGGACCCCCTTCGACAGATCGCAGCTGACATCCCAGATGTCCATTGATTTTTAATGGAACAGACCCCAGTAAAGTTCTGCAAACATCGGAAATACTATATGAGCAACTATTAAATTTTTTACTCAAAAATACTTTTCTGTTAATATTGACTCAACCAATATATTCTGTGCCTTAAATAAGTAATCAATTTATTAAGCACAGCTGCATTTCTTGTAAATCATGTGACTGTATATCATGTGACTTTACATTTGTATCCGAGCCTTAGGGTTGTCTTCCCTTGATCATGTGAAACTACAATTGTGACCGTACCTTAGATTTGTCGTGCCCTTGTGTCATGTGACCCTATCATGTGAAACTACAATTGTGACACTACCTTAGGTTTGTCTTCCCCTTCCGTGTTATCCTCGTCATCATCCATTGCAATGTTAATGTCTGGTTCTTTCAACAAGCCATAATATACTTTAATTTTATTAGCTAGAAAAAAAATTAAAAATTATCTGCCATGTCTTCCGACCACAAAAATATTTATCCAATGGTTTGCGTTGTCCGAGTCATGTGGCAGTAACAACCTAAATGCCTCAATTTTTTTTAATAAACGTTTTATTAAAAATGATAAAGTGGAAAATGAGGTGCAGAATTTACATTTGTAAATTATTTGTGTGTATACTTTTATAAATTGTGTCCATTACACGTACATGTATGGTAATTCTGTACCTTAATTCCACTTCAGTAGATTTTGGAATAAATGCCCCAAATTGACTCCTCTAATAGGAAACACCACAGGTGTTGTTAATAGTACAGGAAATACTTCACTTACATAACGACGCCATTTGCATTTTATGCAATACAGGTTATACATCTACTATTTTGGTATCTGTTTTAATTTTTACTCGTCCTATATAATTAAAATAATATTACTAAAATAATTTAAGTAAAAATTAATATCATAGTAACGTATACATATGGAAGTTTGTAAAAGAATAATGTTAGAATAGTACGAAAATGCCGCATATGATACTACAACAAAATGGCGACCCCCATTGACAACAATCAACAGGACGAAAAAAACTTGATCAAGTCTGTATTTATGAATAATCCGCAACATTCCTTTCCAACTAAAATTAAAAGAATAAAAACCGTGGACAATTCGACCCTAATTATGGTAATCACAATACTGGTCACAATTTTTGTACCGACTTTCAAGGTGCAATTTTGTACATACGAATGTCACCATCACAGTGAACTGCTAAATTCTGGGCAACTTAATTGACAGATATATTTGTTTGTTGTGTGTTTTTTGTTCACAAAATAACCATATCACTTGACATAATTTGTACATTACTGTGTAGTGGCAAACTATTTGGATGAAGGTGGGGCAGGGGAGATAAACCCTTCAGGTCTATAATTACATACCATCCCTCTCTGCTTCTCCTAACAATCCTCCGCCAGTTGCTGTTATTTGCTGTTTATTTCTAGGTACTCCATCAAAAACTAAAATACAGAAAATACAAAAATAAAGTTTAAATTAAATTATTAAATTATTATGTCACTAAAGCGCTGTTATCAATATCCCATTGGACTGATTGATTGATTGTTGTTGTTTAACACTACCTTATTGGATACCTTCAAGATATTTTTACATTCAATAAAAAGTATCCGTTATTTGTCCAAAGAATTTTGTTTGTTTGTTTTTGCAAATACAATATCTGTAAATGTTTCAGAAGATATCAAGTTTACTTGTTTTAGCCTTAGAAATGCTATGATTTCCCACCTGTTTTATAACATTTTCTAGAAATGTACAGATATCTATTATTTCCCGCGAAGATAAAATACATTTTTAAATTGAAAAGAACATTCCAGCGGATTTCTGGGTTAAAATTGTGGAGCAAAATCTACTTTTTATTAAAACATGATGTCAAAAACAAATACTGTATTCAAGAACTTGTTGTGAACCAGTACTAAATATTGAACATTACTGGAGGTGAGGACAAGGCTACCAGGAGACAATATTATACCAGTAACATAATGTCAAAAGTGATACATGTATATCACACTGGTATTTTGCTTCTACATAGGGCAGCTACAGGATAAAAGAACCGTGAGCTAATCCTCACTAGTGATACCCAACGTTCCCAAAAATTGTTCATGCATGTCAACTATGTGTAAAAATCCAAGTTTTGGTAAAAAGGAAGTAGATGACCAAGGGGCGTGAAATCGCTATACACCATATGGTACTATAGTATAAAGTATATGTAAAATATCAGGCTTCTGCATGATATAGTTGCTAAGAAAACAGCGACAGAAATTTTGTTAGGGACGAACGGACAGACGAACAGACAAGGGTAAAACAGTATACACCCTCTTCTTCCAAACAGGGGTATAAAAACATAGACTACATAAACTGATTTAAAGAAATATCTCTTACCATCAATAAATAAATGTTCTTGAATTATTGTCAGCATGGGTTTCATTTGATTTTCCTGCAGGTACCTCTTTAAATGGTTGTACGAATCACGTGACATTTTAATAATGAATTTACTAGCTCTATAAGAAAATAAAAGAATAAATAAAATTAACACATTCGTCATATTTGTACTTTTACTGGGAAACAAAAATGAAGACTGTGAAGTGTGAAAGCTTTGTGTATTACTTCCATTACCATATAAGGCAATACAAAGACTATACCAAGCTTCACTAGCTACTGGACTAAATATCTATTGCACATGTTGATTTACTTACAAAATTTTGATTAATTTTAAAAAGAAATGGTTCTAACTTGTTCCCAGTTCTCAAAATGTTTGTTGAAGATATTTAACTTTTGAAATATTTCCCCACACTCGCAGATTGGTAAGTACATGTAATTTGTGTCGTACTACACCAAAATGTTACTTTATCATAGAATTTGTTTGTCTAGAGAGGGTTGGGGGATAATGCATCAATTTAGAAAATGCTTGGATTATTATTGTACCATAACTGTCAAACAAATCAAAGATAGTTATGTGTGTTTAAGATAGTTTAAAACTATTATTGAAAAAGATATAGTTAGGGACTCCAACATCATGACGTTACTTACTGGAAACGGCAATTTCAGTGGTAGACAAAGCACATTTACTTGCTGTATTTTATTTATTTCTACGTGTATTTAAATAAAAATTACATGGATGAATTGTGTAGACTTTATTATCTTTGTTGATATAAAAATGTTTTTATAACGTGATTTTATTTTCTATTGCGGCTTCGTAGAAAATGGTGTGTCGTGTACGAGTCCGTGTATTTATGCTGCGACGGCACTGGAAATTTTGCTACACGCATGATCACATCGTGAAAAGAACAGATGAGCCAATGGTTTTGTTTCTTTTTTATAACGACCAATGAATACGCTGTTTACTCTAGTTTCTAAAAATATATTTTTCTTGTTGATATTTACCCGGGAAGTACCTAAACAAATTGATTTTCTGAAAATCAATGTTGGATTTTCCCTAAAATCGTAAGTTTAAAAAAAGAAAAGCATACTAACGTTAAAAATAGCTATTGTTTTTCATTTTTACAAAGTTTCATTTCGATTAAAAGCCTGGCTCATCGTTTCTTTTTCGAATGATCTTCCGTGACCTTTGCCCACTTTTGTCCGAAATCAAAATGGCTGACGTTAACTAGGTCGTAGGGTAAGTTTTACACTTTAGCTTTATCTTTGATTTTTATGGAGCGCAATAATGTTTGTTTTTAACTAAATTAATTTTAAATTTTAAGAAATCTCAATTTATCATCGCGTAAATAATTTTTATTTAGCGTTTTTGTGTACAAGTGGTACAGGTAAACTTGGATAATCCCGTCTATTTTTAGATACTTTAAAAAAGGAAACACATGTTTACGTTTTGAGAACTACAGTAATATAGACACGAGTGCGTATTTAAATAAAGGTTTAACGGTTTTGTTAACTTTGTTATTTGATTTTTTTAACCAGACTGTTTATATAAAATGGCAAATTGTATTAGCCTTGACTGTCTGTCAGTGATAATTGTATCATATTCATAATGCCAAAACTGTTAGTTCATTTAACTATTTAATGAACCATTTTAGTTGCCATAACAAGTCTTATTTTCAATACATGTATGAGCCTGTTGTACTTTGTGTTCCATTTGTATTTCAGTGGATGAAGCTGAAGAAAATATTTTCAAGATAATCGACAGCATAGAATCAAATGCACCTTTTATACCCAATAAAGATTTACTTTACAACAACTACAGTTTGCTAGTAGATGGTCTTATTGCAAGAAAATTGAATGTTCAGCACTATTTACCAGAAATTCTTCATCAAATTTATGACAGCATCAGCTTACCTAACAAAATAAGCAATTTAACCAGAAAAATAAACAAATATCTTCAAAATGGTGGTGATAGGAATGCAGTAGTAAAGGAAGCTTATCAGAATCAAGAAGGAGTTTGGGTCGATGCCAATGAAGCTGAACAATCTTTAGCAGGAAAGACCAAAGCAAAACAAAGATTAGAAATCATATTTTATTTTACAGTAAACTACTCAATTCTAAAATTCCATCTAAAAAACTTGTCAAATTTCAGGATGCAAATGTGAAATTCAGCAATGAAACACTGCTTGAAAATTTATAAGTGATTATATCTTCTAACTTTGCTGATAATGTACCTGAAAATATTTTAAGAGTAAATTCAAATGCTAAAAATGGAAATGTAAGCAGAAAACAAAAGAAAGCAGTTAAATCCCCTGAATCGCAAGTTACATGTACAAAGGTAAGTTTTCAAATGGAAAAATTTTATGCAATTGCTTTTACTGACATCGGGTACCCTGGACGATGTGTGGAGGTTGTAAATCAAAACTGTGCGCAACTCGATTTTTTCGATTCCATCAGGTAAATACTTCAAGTGGCTTTCCAAAAATGACATCCAGCAAGTATACTCCGAAGGAGCATTGTCAGAAATTGATATTGTACCAGTTTCAAACAGTAGGTTATGGGCTGTTGCAGGCAAGTCCAGAATAGACCAGCTTTTCAAGAAGATATAGGCATAATAAAATTTATACCAATTTGCCTAGTTAGTTATCTCCCCTTTTTAAGGTTTAAAATTATAAATAGTTAAATTGCTTTGAATATATGATTAATTCTTGGTAATTAAATAATCCACTTTTGTTTGTGTGAATCTGTCATGACATAAAATGGATAAAATGCTATATTATTAGGTATTTACAATGATTTTGCAATATTTTCTCTGGTTTTTGTTGTTGTTTTTTTTCACATTAAACAACATACAAACTTATTAATTTAGGCAATAACTGAGAAAAACAAATACACAGAATACAAATTTATCTCTTATTTATTGAAAGATTACATTTCAAACAAAAATAACTATTATAATTAACATAAAACATCATTAAACACCATTTTGCTTATTGAAATTGGTAATATTTTAAGTTAAAAACGCATATGTCGGCCATTTTGAATTATTAACATTGATAAATCAAGTTTAAGTATATATTTAAATAGTATTCAGTCCTGTCTTCCCAATAATACAGTCTGCGAAATTAGCACAAGTCCGCTGGCCCCTGGCCAGTAAAAATCCTTTCGGGCAAGTGAAATTTTGATAAAATTTATATTGAATATATAGGAGAAAATCCAAAAGTTCAGGATTCGGGCAAGTGAGTTGCAAATCCTAATTTCAAGCACTGATAATATATAGTTGTAATGCTGATTCCAATTCACTTATGATAAATTTTTGCTCTGAAATCTACACTTTTTACAGTTTTGTACCGGTGCCGTGGCAAAAATGACTAAGACAACACACTTAGACATGAACTTTGATTGGTGTTTAATTTTTAATCAATGCATAATTGTCTTTATGTCTTGTGTTGCTTGTATTAACTGTCCTGTAATGTTATGATCAATTATGTACATATTGTTAAATATGTTATTGTTTATGAATAAAATTACTTAAAATCTTATCTTTTAGCCTTGTGATGTACAATATGCCCTTTTTTCCAAAATGAACGCAATATTTGGATATTTAAAAAGATTGTAACTTTTTTATTTCTCAACCGATTTTCAATCTGTTTTTCGTGTTGTAATTTAAGCATTGAGCCCAATCCAATGGAACAAAAGAAAATGTTTATATCTAGTACTGAAAATTGCTTTGGAGTCCCTAATATAGTCTTACTTGAAATTATCCATCAACTGGTTCCCTCTCATATGTTCCTTCTTAGTAACAGTAGATAATTGTTTTAAATCATCCTGATAGTAGTATTCCTGCTCTCCTGCAAACTTACTGAAGAAGGTAACAGCTAAAAATAGACACTTATATTTTTTAAGAGCTACCAAACCAAGCGGGTTTTTTTTAGCAAAAGCATTTGGTCTTTTCTTAAAACTTATTTTTGGAGTGGAAATTCTGATCTATTCCATTGAACTTTATAGATAATATTCAAGTCATTAAGAGTTATCTCCAGTTGTTTATAATTTTAGTGTCAACACTGAGGTTGCAGGTTTCAAGTGTTAATGGGGCAAGGCATGCTGGTCTCCAATGTTAATTGACAAGGATTGGTAGTTTTCATACTGTAGGCTGAGACTTTTATTTGGGTACTCAAGCTTCCTCCCACAATAAAAACTGGACATCATTATGTAGCTGGAAAGCATTAAACACCATTCAAACAACAAATTTAGCAACTGTATAAAATTAGGTGAGGGTTCAATGCATAGTGACTTCCTATCAAAAAAAAACTGGATATGATGATAAAGCTGAAACATTGCTAACCCCCCACCCCCCCCCCCCAAAAAAAAAGTAAAATCTTACCATGCCCCTCATGCTGGTTATAAACCAGTTCTAAATACATGTGAACAAACACTGGATACAAAATCAAGTAAAGCTCCACCTGTCAAAACAAAATTAATTGTAAAATCACATACATATATACAAAAATCGAAGAATGTGTCCATGGGACACAGATGCCCCCGCTAAGTGAATCCCAAACAGGAAATTTCAAATTTTTCTCATGTACGGTTTCTGAGAAAAGCTTGACGGAAATTCGTACTGACGGATGGACGTACGTATGTACAAATTAAGTCCCAAACAGGAAGTAGTTGTCCGACAGGTCTGAAAATCGCTTAGGATGTACAACTTGTGATACGTACATACATACGGACATGAGTAAAACTTACTGCCCCTCCGACATGTGGTCGAGGGAGGGGGCATAAAAATATGTTTCTAACAAAGTACTAGTTATAAAAAGCTCTGCAATTATAACAGCACTTATTAATTGCACTTAAGCTTCATAAAATATGAATATAGGAGCAGCCTAAATTCAAGCATCTTATGTTTTATGGTTTATGTGAAGTTACTTCAGAGTAACCTAACAGTGTCTCTGCATTCCATTGGTGATGTGACGTCTTTCTTTAATGTGTTGGTAATGTCACAAAAATGCACACACAAAAAACCGTGTCTGAAATTTTTGTTGTTATTTAAAAATGAAACACTTCAATTATATTAATGTCAAAATTACTTTTTGTTTACATTTAAATTTTCAATATTTTTTTCTGATATATAGTATATTCCATTCAAATGTGGATGTGGGGATATAAAAAATAAAACTTTACTAAAGCTATAATTTACTAACATTAATACATTATATAATTTGTGAACACTTAAAATATTGCCCCCTACCCCCCCCCCAAAAAAAAATATATATATATATATATATATATATGTAAGTTAAAAGAAATCTGACAGTATTTATTGATTTTTGGCATAATTTAAATACAAAAAGAAGTGTTGTTTTCTCAAACTGAAAATTAGCACACAAAAAAAATCAATTAATTGATTGATTGATTTGAATGTAGATTTAACGCCACTTTCAGCAATTTTTCAGCTATATCATGGCATCCAGTTTTTATTGGGGGAGGACGCCGGAGTACCAGGAGAAAACCCCAAACTACAGTCGGAAAACTGGCATTCCTTGTCAATTAAGATTGAAGTCGAGATCAAAGAGGCATAACTCTTAGAAACAAATAGAATCTACATGTGTGGTTTCAGAGACATCAAGGCCAAAATTCTAAATTCAATAAAGAAAAAAAAAATTAATAATTTCTTGAATATCTACAAAGTATGTACTATTAACTACATACAAAGATTGAGATTAGTTGCACTAACAAAAAAAGAACAGTACTGACAGTCATACGGGCCAATAACATAATACCAAATGTAGTCCCAAATGTAGTCAGAGAGTCCTATGGTGCCCAATCCTTTTAGAATTTGATGAGCAAAATCTAAAAAGGCCTTGGACTGAGGAATCTGTCTATAGCAAACGTCTATAACATTGTTGCCAGGGTATAAAATTCAGATACTACATATACCTTGTGTACATCTAAACAAGACTCTATAAATGTCTTCAGATCTGTATAGTAATCTGTATATAATGATGGATCATCAGTACTGAAAATAAATGATAAAGAAATAAATACACAACTGAATAGGTGGATTTGGTCTTACACCTGTCCATTGTCTTCAGTGGGCAGTCCACCAATGTCTTCTTTATTCTGTTTTCAACAGATAATTTTTGGAACTTTATTTTACCATTTTTGGAATATTATTGCCAAGATCATTTTTATCATAATGATATACAGTAATACAAATATAAATTCTTTTTATTTCTCTTTTGTATAACAGCTACAGAGTGGCACAGATTTTATAATATTGTGAGAACATGAATATAACTTCTCAATTAGACAAGTTAACCATCTTGGACACCATGTACTTTCTCTACACGCTTCCTTGGTTTTGGAAAATATATCTTGTGATCAACACAAGGGTCAAATACTGCTATTGATTTTGATATATGGACTTATTATGACTACAAATACAATTAGGACATCAAAAACAATTTACCTTTTATAAGCAGCCAAGGCATGGGAGACATCACTCTCACTTGGCGCTATGTTTTGAGGTTTCACATCGTCATCAGTTATACCAGCTTCCTTTTTTAACAATTCCTCTGTACACTGAAAAGATTCACAAAAACTTAAATATAACAGGTTTTTTATTGCAAAGTTAGATACAACAAACAATATACCAATTAACTTTTTACCATAATAATTAGAAATAAAAAAAATTTATAAACATGTACAACAATTGCACATTGAAAAAATGACAAAATAATGCTTGTGTAAAGTGTATGCACTAATTCATTTATCATTTTTGGGGGATCCCTATAAGAATAGTTTAAGACCTGTGGTGGTAAATATTTTATACACTCCTTCATATGGATCATGACAAAAGCAAATTAATATTTCTGGTGACATGCATGATCAAATAGTAGGGCCAAAATGTTCATGATAATTGAGCAGAATAAGAAAACAATGATGATTAAATTTTGAATTTTAATTTCAACTAATGATGTAATGTTAAATATTAACATGAAATAAGAGTCTGGCTTTTATTTACTTCAAGATTATTAAGATTTTTTTTATGTTTGTCTTTTATATTATGTTCTATTTTATGGTTTGAACATCATTTCATTTAAATAGAATGACAGATTTACACGTTATTTTTACCTTTATTTGGTATCATATATACTATTATAACATGTATAATGATGGACAACAGCAATGTATAAAATTACACAATAACAAGATGGATAATCATGATAATGGTACACACAATGAATTTTAAACATTTCCAATAAACTCATAAAATTACATACATGTGTACTTATCAATACTATAGAGTTTGAAATATTAAATTAATCAAAAAGCACACTTAAATAATATGGTATGAAATGATCAATGTCTTAATAGCATAATATGGTACTATGAACCGCTGCTGGACGTTTAATCCCATAACCAAAACCAACCATAACTAAAATGGACCACCAAAAACATAAAATTTTAAATAAGTTGATAGTTGATGAATTATTATTATTTATCAACAAATAGTTATTTAATTAATGCAATTTAATTTAAAATTAATTAAGAAAAATAGTTACAATTATTAACACATTTAAAATGATGATTTATAAACTACTTCTTATTAATATAAAATGATTTATCAGTCTAACTCGTGCTGAAAATGGCAACACAGAAAGTGTAGTACTGACATTACAGACTGTTTATGAAAGGTGACACCACTTTCCAATTCGTGTGCACCTGGTGCAAAGGGGAAAGTTTACGTTTGTTAAGTAAAGCAGAGACCTGGAAAGTCATCGAAACAATATATAGTCAAGCTATTCAGAAAACCAGATGACAGTATCTCAGATCATACGAGAATGTTGTATACAAAATAAAGACAAATATATGTTCTGTAAACATGTACTGTATGTCTAATAAATGTTTTCAAGTTTTTTGTATTTAAAGTTTATTATTGTCTTGTTGTCTAATTATATGTACTTGTGATCACAGGCACTTGGGGTAAGGATAATTTTTATAATGAAAGGATAATAAGTAAGTTTACAGTGTGCATTCACTAGTTTGGTAACTAGTCTGACATGTCTCGTTGTGAAATATTGCCCTAGGAAAAGGAATAATTTATCTTTATTCAATTGACTTGGTTTAATTTTTGTTATTGTTAACCATGAGAAATGTCATTTTTTAATATTTAGGCCACACCAAATAAATTTCTTGTTCTACGGACCCGACCGCACAAATTTTATCGAAATCGAAAAAATAATATTAAAAAAAAATTTCCGCTCCCCGCTCCAGGAAAGTCATCCAAAATTTTTATTTTACTTTTTTGAAATCGTAATCTTGTGAACGCTTAATGTAACTGCCGTTTTATTGCATCACAAACAAACAAAAATATTGGTGTATTTTGAAAAAGGAAAATAAACAATCATACCATTTTAGTAGTGTGGATATTTGTCATAAAAGGAAGGCATGGTTGTCCAAACACAGCGATTTATTTCAGTGGTGGTGCGTTGGCACAGCTTTTTCAAAGATATGTCAAAATAAAACATTTCGACCTTAGGTTAGCGCCGACATAAACGTAAAACGAGGTTACAGGAACATTCAAATATAAAAAATGTTACATAAAAGTTCATGAGTAATATTTGTATTTATAGAAGATAGGATGTTGGAGCAGGATTGCCAGATCATGATCAGTACCAAAAAACTTAATTTCGACTGACACTTTTGGTTGCAACAGCATGGTGAACATTTAGCCTCAGTAATGAAGCACATTCGATTTTTGTTTATCTCCACCATTTTTCATATATATCTCTGTTTTCTAATGGCTTGCATGGGACTTGAATTTTTTCTCTCAAAAATTGGACATTGGACACCATGTATCTATAATTTTGGATTGTCTTTGGTTGTTCAATCAAAAGGGAAAGTCTCACTAAATGGGAATATTACAGCAAAAACAATGAATGGGATATAACTTATTTTATGACATTTTAAAATTCATTCCTCTAGAAAGCTTCATCAATAAATGATGTACAGTGTAGTCAGTTGTGCATTTTAAATAAGGTCTAAAAAATATATTTTTGCAAATGAAGATGTGACATGTATGCATTCTTTTGCTTCCATCTGTCTCTAACAGTCAGGGAGATCATTAAAAACAGTTATAATTTTTATAACCATTCTAGGTTACTTATTTGTACTTTTCTGTTCAGATTTGAGTTACTTCCCTTAATTTTTTTAATAAATGTAACCAGTTTCAGTTATTTTTCTATTTTCTTGCTAAAAATAACAAATTTTACAATAGTGTAAAATTTCATTTAACTCTTATCATAAATTGACCATTTTGATCTTAATTGATAGATTATCAATGGCTTGACAAGGTATATTTATTTGAAATCTTAAGCACTGGTGCTGTGATAATCAATGACATTTTAATTTCCCATGGGCATCATCTTTGAGAGGCTTGCGGTACCAATAAGATAACCTTGCAATTTCAAACTCATAGCTGAACTACACAGTTTATAGTTAAATTAATGCAGGAAAAAATTGCCTCGTGGGGGGAAATTCTCTAACTATCAGTCTGCGAAATTAGCACAAGTCCGCTGGCCCCTGGCCAGTAAAAATCCTTTCGGGCAAGTGAAATTTTGATAAAATTTATATTGAATATATAGGAGAAAATCCAAAAGTTCAGGATTCGGGCAAGTGAGTTGCAAATCCTAATTTCAAGCACTGAACTATGAAAATGTGTAGGTTTGAAAATGATCAATTTAACAAAAGTAACTGAAAATGGTTATCTTTCTAAAATTCAGATAACCAAAATCAGTTATACAAATTATAACTCTTTTTGATGATCTCCCTGACTGTCTAATGCTTTTAAAGTCATATATGTAGTATGTTGTATATGACCTACAATACTGAATTGTTTAAAAGGTGCAATTGATTGTACATTAATTGAATGATGAACCCATAATTACAAAATATAATTCATTTATTCATTTAAATGCTTTGGTAAACTTCAGGTAAGCATAGTATGCCAATTCTGAAAGAAAATCACAATGAAACTGAATTTTGCGAATATATACATTGATGAAAGTACATTTTCTTATTTTAAAAAAAAAAAAAATTTTTAAGTTATCGCTTGCCTCAAATTTTTCTGTTCGCCTATGATTTTTTTGAAAATCCAAATAATAATATTAACATTATTACTTCGCTCGCTCGCCCCGTTTTAAAATGTCAAAAATCTGAAGAACAAGAAATTAAATTGGTGTGGCCTTACTGTGTCAATATAGAATCACCTGGTAATCCAATTAAAGTGTTATAAACCAATTAGGTAATGGTTGTTAATAACCAATTAATTTAACAATTATATACACTGGTTAGATTACACCAATTTACCAAAAACAAATTCAAATGTATAAACAAATTATAGAGACAAAGTAAACAAACCTATAATAACACATTTAAAAATTTATTTATTTCTATTTTCGCTGATGGTCTGTTTTGGTGTAGTCTGTTATGGCTATGGTCTGATTTGGTAATGGTTCGTTTTAGTTATGGAATGTAACGTCATGTAGTCAATATGAACTGATGAAATCTTGGTACAAAATGGACATGGTACGAAACAACTAAACACCATTTAGAGTATGTCTTCATGTATTAACACTGTCATAGTTTAAAGACTAAAAGCTATTTTAGCTTAAAAAGTACGAGAGGATATACCAGAAGAGCAGAAAGCAATATGGAATCAAGTTTGTTATTTCTATCTATTCTTTCAGTTTATATCCTGGTTATTACATTTTTTACAGTTCTTTCTTTTTTCTTACTCTAACAGCCACCCCAGTGCAATAAGTTCCGGAGCGTAACGGTCTACCATTAGACAGTGCTCTGTATACAGTAGATGTAGATTCTAATATGACGTCCTGCTTTCGTTATGTAAACAAAGCCGTGTTAAAATTCCAATAAATTTAGTTCGCACATGCGCAAGTCAATTTTGGTTGCAGTCGTTTAAATTTTATTTAAAAAACTCAATTTTTTAAACCATAATATAATCGTTGTTATTTCAAGTCTGAATTCTGAGATTTGCAAGCCATTAAATTATGTTCCACTACTCTACATTATGACACACGGAAGGTACTTGGAACAGCCATTCACTTGCGCACATTTATATGCCACTTCACTGTACAGATTATCGTATTTGTCACAATCAAAATTGACATATTATAATTCATGGATACCCTACTTTATTGTCGTTTTGACATGTATGGGCATTATATTCATGATATTTTACCCGTCGCTATAGCTCGAGGCAAAATATTCAAGAATATAATGCCCACCGTTGTTAAAACGACAATAAAGTATGGTATCCATGAATTATTTCTTACTGCATGCCTTTTGTAATAGTATTGACTATACTAAATGCCAACCCCACTTCGAAAAATTTGTTTGCTTGCATTTTTTCATTATTCTATATTTTACCTTTTTATTACGAAAATTCAGTAGAAAAAATGTAGATACGATAACCTGTCCATGTTTTATAATATGCCTCTGGTGTTAAGTTTTTACAAATCGTCCTTGACTTTTGCTACGGGAATTTTACATAATAAGTCAGCCATTTTTGTTTCTACAGGGACCTTACGTTGTTTACAAATGTTCGTCTGCTTTCGTGATGTTCAATGGTATTCGGACAAACTGCGAGACTTTTCCCGCCATAACTGCAGACGACATCATCCGAAGGATTACGAGTAGACAACAATCAATTGTTCCTAAAGTACACTTCCGTTCTAATTAAGGTCAAATTTTAGCATGGAAAATCACCCTTTCAAAATTTAAAAACTGTCATATTTCAAAAAGATGAATATCTCGAGGAAATAATTATTGATTTCAAAAAGTAGAATTCTTGTTCTACAAAAGGAGCATAAGCTGAACCATACGCAGTAGTTTTCATTTTTCACGCAAAAAACACTCTCCACAATACGTCAACACTTAGTATAGACTATAGTATTGTATGACTGGATTATTGTAATGTGCATTTGTTATTAAAAAGGTCATTTGAGCTTATGAAGTAGCGTTTAAACCTATAGACTATAAATAAAGCTTTCTTCAATTCTTGTCTTGATCATGACGACATTAATTGATGATTATAAATAAATTTGAGGCTAAAGTATAAAGCCGTTGATCCCGTTCTACCATGATAAATGGAATGACACATCGACATGTGACAGGGTAAAGTTAACAATATTTGGGCATTGTCTATTATCATAACCTTTAGATTATTCTTTTTAAGAAACTGAATAACAGCAAGGAGAGTTTCTTTATCGGACACATCTGATTTGGGAGAAGACTGCAATGAAAGACCGTTGTCCATGTTTTACAACTAAACTGGTAAAATTGTTCCTACAGCTTTGCTCTTCGTAATGATCGAATATTAAACCAGTATCATACTCTCTAATTAATAACTTGTATATATATATATATATCTGTAAAACTATTAATCATATTATTGATTAAATAGCGAATAAAATATAACTTAGTTACACATTTGTTACTAAAAAAATGTAATACAGTATTACTTTTAAAAATTTTTATCCTCCAACCTTTGATTCCTAGCTACGATCTTTCTTCCGGTTTTCATCTTACTGGTAGGTAGCATGAAAATTTTGTGGTAGAAAAAATCCAAGTTAATCATACAGCCTAGCACCCATCAGTGCATAGTAGTTGATTAATAAGTTTATTTTGTTTCTTTCAGATCTGTTGGCAAGATGAGAGCAAAGGTAAATATATTTTTTGCAAGATTTATTATAGATAGAGCCGAAACCCTCGTGCTGGATGAAACTTAATGCGTGTTATTGGGACACGGACCTTGGCATATTCCCAGTGAGAGATATTTTATTCTTTAGCACGTTTGTGGTTTAATATCAAATTTGGAGAGAAAAACTATTAACCGTTCATTGCAGTTTCAATCTCGCTCTTCACATTGAAAATTTTGCATAGCACGTTGCCGCCGTTTAATAAATCGATGTTGTCCCGAAATGATGTCGGTGGCAGTAATATTGTGAATTGACCCATTTCCAGTTTTACATGATTTATCTCCCTTTTTACTTCCTGTTAAAAAAACTACGGCTATCATTACTAAAAGACTATGATATTGAAATAAAGATTTTGGATTGTTTTAATATTGTTTGTCTATGCCAATTAAATTTTTCATCTAATTAACCTTATAAGTAGATGTTACTATAGCCATAGGCAACAGGTGAGTTTGAATACAACACGGATGTCACTGATAACCTTGTTTATTTAAGCTATAAAACAGCTGGGGTTCTACCTCCAATTAACATCAGGTAAATAGGATAATGAACATAGATTAATTAATTAACGATCATGTTTACACAGCAGGCAATTTTAATAACCTTCCTCACTCAGATATTGACACCTGTCATTCAACTGAAGCGTGAAAATTTATCAAAGACAAATGTCCATTTTAAAAGGTTTCAACAGGACAAACTGCGGCTATAGCCGCAGTTTTTAGTACCGGAAATGGACACTAGGTGGCGTTTTTTAAATTGGAAAGTCGTCAATTATCCCCGTATCGGTGTTATTCCTGGAATTTATTGGTCAATTACACGTCCTTACAAAACTAATGTACCCGGGGCGTTGCTAAGTCATATACCATTGGTTTCACTATAGTAACCAGCGGTCGCGTTAACGCGAATATTTGCGTTTTTCACGCAAAAATTTTGGTGCCCACGCAAAATTTCATGACCCATGCGTTATCGGCACGCAAATTATTTTACTGTGTGAACGCAATTTTGGTACCTATTTTCCCCACATTGTACGGAAATAAATCATTTCATACCCGTTTAAAAAAATTTTTTTTTACGTAATTTCCGGTCGAAGACTTTCAGAAAACATGGCATCAAAGTCATCCCAAAGGTCACTTAAAGACTTTTTGAAAAACAGTGCATCAAAAAATACTACATCTAATTCGGATATAAATAGAACAATCGAATCAGAACTTGCTGATTTGCCAAGTTTTCAGTAATCGTAAATTACTTTGAGCTGGCCCCTCTAAATAACCAAGGATCGACCAATCAAATCCCTTTATTCTGTTTCAAGACCTTGACACTAGAATAGTTTTTACAAAAAATGAATGATCGATCTTTTCGAAAGTTTATCTTGATTGATTTCTAATCACGCAAATGCTTTAAAACGGTGAGATCGTCATTGTTTGTGGATAAATGCACTCTACAATTGCCTAAAACACAAGCTAATAGCCATTTAAGCCAAACTATATACATAATGCATTTCGCGCAAATTTTCATAACTGGCACGCAATAAAAAAGTGTCAGTGCATTTTTTACATGCACAATTTTTCTAACCTAGCGCGACCGCTGTAGTAGTAATATGCGTTAATGTTGGAAATGGCAATTGGTGACTTTCCAATTTAAAAAACGCCACCTAGCGTCCACTTCCGGTACTAAAAACTGCGGCTACAGCCCCAGTTGTCCTGTTGAAACCTTTTGAAATGGACAATTGTTTGTGATATTTCACGCTTCAGTTGAATGACGGGTGTCAATACCCGAGTGAGGAAGGTGATTAAAACCGCCTGCTGTGTAAACGTGATCGTTAATTAATTGACCAATGTTCATTACTCTAGTTACCTGATGCTAATTGGAGGTAGAACCCCTGTTGTTTTATAGCTTGAATAAACACATTTACCAGTGACATCCGTGTTGTATTTAAACTTACCTGTTGCCTATGGCTATAGTAACATCTCAGTGTTCGCCAAATATGCCGGTCCGCCGGACCCGTCCGGTTAAATTGCCATTGGACCGGCAGTCTATTTAATTGTGTCTGACCAAATGACCGGCAGATAAATTTCTTGAGACGCGGTCCGATGATTGTTTGTTTTGCGCCTGACAATCAGTTGACCTTTTTATCTTCTTAATTTACTTAACTTAATCGAAAGGCACCACAAAATTAGTGTTAATTTTACTTGACACCGGTATTCCATGGTTATTCCCCTTTAATTATAATCGTGCATTTTGATTGGGCAAAGCATCTATTCTAATATATAAACTGGTGTCATACAAAATCAGGACCGGAATCAAATTTTGATCTACAAATAAAATGAAGATAAAGAAGGCTGTTCTAATTTTTAAACCGAGTTTTTGAATTTATATATTGAAAATAGTAGCTCTGATTAACATTATTATTATCCTACTCGGAAACTCTTAAGGTAATTACATTGGTTGATTATATTTATTTTTAATACTTGCTTATGTTTCAATCAATATTTTTAACTGTGTTCTATGCTAAAAATTTTAATTGATAAGTAAAATGGATTTGATCGAAAACCCAAATTGAAACATTGACTTTCTTATAATTTTGCCTAACATCAAACTCAAATGTAAAATATATTGAGATTTTGATAAAAAATCTTTTATCTGTATCTAATAATTAAAATCAAGTAGTGATTTAACAAATAATTTGTGATCTCAAACACAAAGATTTTATAACTGAATTTTTCATGAGTATTGTTTTATTGAAAATTTTGGTCAGGCACAATTGTCTTCGGTCAGGCAGGTGAACATGGATGGCCGGACCGAATGTCAGGCATGTCATTTGCAACTTTCGCGAAGACTGACATCTACTTGTAAGGTTAATTAGATGAAAAATTTAATTGGCAGAGGCAAACAATATAAAAACAATCCAAAATCTTTATTTCAATATCATAGTCTTTTAGTAATGATAGCCGTAGTTTTTTTAACAGAAAAGGGGAGATAAATCATGTAAAACTGGAAATGGGTCAATTAATTGGTCTCGTACACTGTAACACAGGATGATGAAATCTTGGACAGAAGGTCCAAATGTGTTTTATTTGCAACAGAAAAAGAAACAAGATATGGAGTTTGACAAACAACGAAGTCACACAATCATCACGTCTCTGCCAGACGTTCAGCGTCAAAAAATTTTTCAACATCCATTTGAATCCAACAAAAAACTTTTTTTCGAGAACTGTAGGGTTCTGCCAAAGGTAGTACCCTACACTTTGTAAAAAAGCAATTGGTACCAAATTCCAATTAAACTTTCCAAGATAATAAGAAACGTTAACGTTGACGTCCGCCATTGCACTGACAATGAACGTCGAAATCTACCATTTCAAACTAAAAACGGGATACATTTGTTATATACGTTCATATCCATGATATGGAAATTTTCACACCTTCCACACCCCTGTACACCGTTTGGCTTCACCTCATGGCGTACTTGGGACGCTTTAGGTGTTAAATCTCCATATCTACAGATATGAAAAATATATAACTTATGCTAGTCTAGCTTCTCACATTCGTCAGTTTATCAGTTAACAAGTGAAGTGGATACAGCAGGTTGTAAAAAAGAAACTTTTAAAGTTGTGTAAAATAAGACTGAAATTGTGACTGCAGTAGTATCCTTTCAAATTTTTCTTTTAAAATGTTTAATATAATGGTCAAATGCTTCAATGCATCATCATCAATATTCAAATGTTTTATTTTTTGTTTTAGTGGCGCAAGAAGCGAATGAGGAGATTGAAACGCAAGAGGCGGAAGATGAGGGCAAGGTAACTATATAAGCATTTCATTTGCTCGCAGGAATTTGACCCCATGTATCAGTTCGGGCAAAATATGACCAGAAAACAAAAAAAAATCTGTTGGGGAATCAGATGCAAAAATAATTCCTACCCCCTACTACCTTTCTTGAGTTCATTTTGGAAATTTTCTGCAATAGACAGTCTCGCAAATGACCAAAAGTAAAACAGGAACTCGGAATGAGAGAAAATTGAGGAAATTGCAAAAGGAAGAGCAAGACATGGCATGTTGTTGGGTAATGCCCCTTAACACCCCTGCTGTGTTAGCGCTAATAGGTCGCCACAGTCGCCAATGAGAATTAAACTTTAATGTGGCGAAGTGTTATTCATTCTCGTTCGCCACGTTGGCGAAGTGAAAGCGAAAGTAAAATGTTGCCTGTCGAAATCTAAAATAAATCTTTGAGATAAAGTTCGGAGCGGTAACGATATATATCCGGGAAATTTCAATGCGTAATTGTCTATTCCGTAAAAACATTACCCTTGTCCGAATTTGTTTTCGATTTTACTCAATACCGAACTGGTTAACATTGCAGTAATTGATCTTAATTCCAGTTTAATTTTGTCAAGCCAGAGTTGCCAAAAACCGTCGGACCTTCGGTCCCGACCGGCAAATTATTCTAAGGACCGGCTGATTTGATTATCGTGTCGGACCCATTGTCCGATCCAAAAATTTCATAGCAAGGTCCGGCAAAACAAAATTTTTTGTCTGATAATAAATAAAACCTTCCGCCGTGAGTCACAAATATTGTATTCAACTAAAGATCCCGGAATTCCCCCAATAATACGTAACATCGCGCATGCACGGTGACATGGCTGCTCCCATTGATGGGGGACGATTTGGCCTGTCAAGTACATCATAAGGTTCTTTTCAATATCAAAGCCTGGTATTAAACTGTTTTTAAATTCCTCAAATTGTACGTGTGCTGCAACGGTAACTACACGGGGCGAAAAAGCTGTCTTACTCGAAGTCGCACCTCAAGCAGTTCAATGTCGCCTCGATGTTCAGGTCAAACGTATTTGCCCTGACTTCCAAATCTTGATCAAATATGTAATACCAATTAAAATTTCAAAGATTTTGCGTATTTAGCCCTTTTCAAAACGTTTCTACCTCTTCCAAATAGATTACGCGCCATTTGTTTATTTACGTGATACGTCTAAAAACCGAAATTGAACAACAAGAAAAAAACCGAGTACAACGACCCTTAATGAAAAATCGTAAACCGATTGGTAAACAAACACATTTAAATTAGTTTTAAAATTAAAGTTCTTTGAAAATATATTTGATTAAATCATTGTCTCCTATTAATACATATAATCTGCAATTGAAAGAATAAAGTTAACTGTCGCATGAAGCAGTTTGTTTCAGCATTATTTACATGTGGGTTTAATAAAATGTCATTTAATTTACATTCTTTGGATATTTTGGCCAGATACACATGGCATGTACATGACAAATTGATTGGAAATGAATTACCATGAATAATAATGAAAAAAAACTGAATCTATTTGTGTTATGGTTTAAAAAAGCAAGAAAAATCATCCAGAAATACAACAATTATTAACAATTTGATATAAATAAAAGAAAAAATTATGTAATGACTGCGAGGTTAAGTATGTTTATATGGTTTCCCTTATTTTTTCTATAAAAATGATTAAAAAAATATGGGTCTGACAAATACTTGGTAGGACTGACAAAACATTGAGGTCTGTCAGTCCTACTGTCTGGCAGACCTCCGAGCATTTTCGGCAACTCTGTCAAGCATGGCGAAACGCCAGCTTTCAATGCTTTCGTTCTTACCTAACGCTGACGAAAAGAAACAAAATCTATTTTATTTGATTCCACTCCACAGATGTACAAGGTGATGATATGACATTTTTAAGCATTCCATGACGTTTGTAATGATTGGATTTGCACAGTTATTATTTCTTGACTTGTTTAATAAAGTTTACTCTATTATCATCTGGTTAAATGTTTTCATTTAAAAGTTGAACCTCAGCACTAAATCTAAATTCTTCAAATGAAGAACAGTTGTAAAAGACCTGGTTGTGACCTATGAATGGAATTAATCCCAAATTTTAGTGTTGCTCATCACATATTCCCCCTATACAAGTCATTTAAATTTACAGCTTCCATATTTTGCACACACAAATTTTGCTGAAATGTTGTGGCTAACAAATTTCAAATGTGGCTAAGTAAAATTTGGATGTATTAGCCACATTGGCTAATGGAAATTTTGAGGTAGTGCTAACACAGCCCTGATTGAAATGTAACCAATGTTATTAAAACTCGATATTATAAACAATTATCAAAAATTAGGATTTTACATATATAACTGTTTTACAACAATAAAGAAAGAAAATTACTGCACGTTTTTGTCTATGGCCATTGCCTAAAGTAATAGTGTTTCAGTCCAAGAAAGTTTGGCAGTTCCTAAATTAAGGATCTAAAGAAGGAATTGATACATCGTAACCTTGAAGAATTAATGTCTGTGGGTACGTAGAACACCCACAATCGTGTTGGCAGTGAATAGGGAACTAAAAAAAGGTGGGGGGGTAGGAATTGTCTATTTTTGTGTGGACTCCTTTGTAGACTTTGGTGGCAACTATTTTATTTGTTTTCTGGCCATATTTAGCACCAAATATTGTGTCCAATTTCTGTGCTTTGCATATTGCTTTATTGTAGCAGCCCTCGATTTAGTCGAGTAAAATGGTCGCCTGGGCGACTAAATTGATCTATTGGCGACTAAAAATCACTAATAAGACTTCAATTTTTAGCTCACCTGACCCAAAGGGTCAGTGTGAGCTATTCTCATCACTTTGCGTCCGTCGTCGTCGTCGTCTTCGTCGTCGTCGGCCGTAAACTTTTTACATTTTAATCTTCTTCTCCACAACCACTTGGCCAATTGGAACCAAACTTGGCAGGAATGTTTATTGGGTGGTTCTTAACAAAGTTTGAGTTTTTGGTGCTGATCAAATATGAAACATGGCTGCCAGGGCCATTAATGCGTTCTGATTGGCTGAAATTCAAAAATCTTCTTCTCATAAACTGCTTGGCAGATTGATTTGAAATATTGCAGAAATGTACCTTAGATGGTCCTCTACAAAGTTTGAGTTTTTTGTGCCGATCCAAAATCCAAGATGGCCGCCATCGCAGGACATAGTTTAACATAGGACCCTATGGGAAAAACATATAAACAACTTCTTCTATGAAACTGTTCGACACAATGAAGCCAAATTAATAAGGAAATGAAGGTTGCATAATTATCTTATTGTTTTGGGTTTTTCGGGCCAATTGCAAATTTAACATGGCTTCCAGGGCCGTTAATGTGTTCTGATTTGCTGAAATTCAAAAATCTTCTTCTCATAAACTGCTTGGCAGATTGATTTGAAATATTGCAAAAATGTACCTTTGATAGTCCTCTACAAAGTTTGAGTTTTTTGTGCCGATCCAAAATCCAAGATGGCCACCATCGCAGGACATAGTTTAACATAGGACCCTATGGGAAAAACATATAAACAACTTCTTCTCTGAAACTGTTCCACACAATGAAGCCAAATTAATAAGGAAATGAAGGCTGCATAATTATCTTATTATTTTGGGTTTTTCCAGCCAATTGCAAATTCAACATGGCTTCCAGGGCCATTAATGTGTTCTGATTGGCTGAAATTCAAAAATCTTCTTCTCATAAACTGCTTGGCAGATTGATTTGAAATATTGCAGAAATGTACCTTAGATGGTCCTCTACAAAGTTTGAGTTTTTTGTGCCGATCCAAAATCCAAAATGGCCGCCATCGCAGGACATAGTTTAACATAGGACCCTATGGGAAAAACATATAAACAACTTCTTCTCTGAAACTGTTCCACACAATGAAGCCAAATTAATAAGGAAATGAAGGTTGCATAATTATCTTATTATTTTGGGTTTTTCCAGCCAATTGCAAATTCAACATGGCTTCCAGGGCCATTAATGCGTTCTGATTGGCTGAAATTCAAAAATCTTCTTCTCATAAACTGCTTGGCAGATTGATTTAAAATATTGCAGAAATGTACCTTATGTGGTCCTCTACAAGGTTTGAATTTTTTGTTCCGATCCAAAATCCAAGATGGCCGCCATCACAGGACATAGTTTAACATAGGACCCTAAGGGAAAAACATACAAACAACGTCTTCTCTGAAACTGTTCCACACAAATGAAGCCAAATTATGAAGAAATGATTAATGGATATTTATCTTATTAGTTTGAGTTTTTTGAGCCAATTGCAAATTGAACATGGCTTCCAGGGCAACTAATGGGTTCTGATTGGCTGAAATTTCAAAAATCTTCTTTTTACAAACCGCTTAGCAGATTGATTTGAAATATTGCACAAATGTACCTTAGATGGTCCTCTACAAAATTTTAGTTTTTTGTGGCGATCTAAATTCCAAGAGGCCACCACGGTGGAACACAGCTTAACATAGGACCCTATGGGAAAACCATACAAACAGCTTCTTCTCTGAAACTCAGTTCCACACAATTTAACCAAATAATGCAGAAGTGATAGTAATCTTATTATTTTAAGTATGTTTCGAGCTGATAAGAAATTCAACATGGCTGCCAGAGCTGCAAATGCGTTCTGACTGGCTGAGATTTTAAAATTCGTTTTCTCACAAACAGCTTGGCAGATTTTAGGATATGTGATATTGTATGGTTCTCTACCAATTTTGAGTTGTTTGTTTCGATCCAAAATACAAGATTGCTGCCACTATGGAACATCACTTAACATACTAACCTATGGAAAAACAAAAACTGCTTCTTCTCAGAAACACTCCTACTGCTGATTGTAAATTCAACATGGCAACATTCATAGAAACAGCATCTTCACATAAACTCTTTAGCATTTAATATCAAAATTTGCAAGAAAAGTATTGTCTTAAAAAGTTTTTTTGTAAGTCAGGTGAGCGATACAGGCTCTTAAGAGCCTCTAGTTGTTGGTGGCGATCGTTAAATCTGGGAAAAAAAATCGTTTCCAAACTGACCTTCTAGAATATAATTATTTGTCACTTGAGTGTTTGAAAGTAGCTAGATTTTAATGCAAATAGTGTCCGATGTTTTTCTTGTTCGTAACTCGCTGAACTTCCTCTGTAACTACGTATGGTAGGATGACAATATTTGGTATACTAGTTGATGGTAGAGAGTACATGACTGTCTGGTAGGTGTCACCTGACCTTGACCTCAATTTCACGGTGCAGCTACTATGTTCAAGTTTTTGGATTGGGGCACTTCTCTGTAACCATTCATGGTAGGACAACAGTATTTGGTATATAGATTGCTAAAGATTAGTACATTATTGTCCATGACCTCAATTTCACGGTCCAGTTTTTTTATTAGATCTGTTTCTCTAAGCATTGATTGTATATTTTCAATAACAATTTAATGCTATCAGTCTGCGAAATTAGCACAAGTCCGCTGGCCCCTGGCCAGTAAAAATCCTTTCGGGCAAGTGAAATTTTGATAAAATTTATATTGAATATATAGGAGAAAATCCAAAAGTTCAGGATTCGGGCAAGTGAGTTGCAAATCCTAATTTCAAGCACTGTGCTATTTACGTAATACTTATGACGTAATTTTTTTCTGTGTCCACACTTATGTTGTATTGTGGATACAATAAAATTAAAAATAAGAGTTGACGATAGCATTTGTTGAACGATTTCATTTCGATGTAAACTAAAATGATGGCAGCATATCACAAATTAAAAAAAATGACCAATAAAACCAAAGTATCTGAAGTATTGGTGGCATTTACAGCGCCATCATCCTCACAAGTCAGGGTTTTTATGTCCACGAACCCCTGACAAACTTAGCTAGGAAATTCCCGGGCTAGAAGATTTTCGTATGACGTCAATCCTTTAAAATATCAACTAATGAAATTGCTTGAAAGTGGTTGGCAGTCGTCATTCTTGCTCATTCTGGAGTGTGAAGAAAACGCAACACGACTAAATAATAACGTGGTTATAACGAACTATTAACACTACTGTACAAAATACACTGATTTTCACATGGTCTACGCAACACATCCGTTTAAATTAATCAACATCGGGATATTGGCTACATTAAGCTACAGCCAATCAAAATAGTGACTTCTTGCCCAGGAATTTCCTAGCTAAGTTTGTCGGGGGGTTCGTGGCCACAGAAACCCCAAGTTTTGAGGATGCAGCACCATGCATGCAGTCATCTTGATTTATTCGATTTACTGATTGTTAGATCAAGTTTTCTGTAAGAACAAATGCATTGAATCCGTGCGTTTGTAGAAGTTGCATGCACAATTTTCTCATTTAATTCATGAATTGTGCACGACTTCCCAATCACGGTATTGGCAATACCAGAGCTGCCAACCCTTACTATTTTGGCGTAAGGCTTCCGATTTTGGCCCTTAAATTATGCCGTACGAATTGCGAAAAGAATCTTACGATTTCCGAATTTTTTCAGTAAAAAAAATAAATCCGGATTTTTTTCGTGTCGCGACAGTTACCGTTTTGTAAACTAGTTTATTTTCTAGGTCTTCTCGGCGTTTGTCAGCAAGGTAAATTACGCTGTCTTTTGAATCATGTGGTTCTCAATCTATATCGCATTGACGCTTTTAAAAATAAAAATGTCAGCTCAAAAACGAAAAGAAACTGGAGATGGAAATGAGTCTCCCCCGAAGAAAGCGAAGGGACAATGGAATCAAAAGTTCAAAGAGGAATACAGAACTAAATATCCCTTCATTGTCAGATCTGAAAGGGGGCCCTTTAATGCACGATGCACGATATGCCTGTCTGAGATAAACATTTCTCACGGCGGAATAAACGATATAAAAAAACATGTCACCACAAATAAACATAAACAAGCCATTGACAGCGGCGAATCATCAAAGAAGCTGGAGTCCTTTTATAAAAAAGCAAAAATAAAACTGAAATGTTTCTATTTTATCATGTTTACTGAATAAAACCCTTCCATTTAATATATGCCTAACTATGCCTCAAATTGCTCGAATAGCATATCCGGTCACCGTCAGCGACTGGGGGCCTAGGCGACCTCCAGACCCCCTGCCTTACTATTTTTCATCTTAAAGGGTTGGCAGCTCTGCAATACCCTAGTCTATATTTTGAAAGATTGCTGTAAAACACAATGTTGTGCTGGATTGTAAATATGCCTGAAAATTGCCTTTAATCAGGTTTTATAAATTTTAAATGGATTTAGATTATTCAAAACAAGACTGTTTACTGACCTCGTAACAATGTTTTATTTTGTTTTTTGTTTTCAACATCTCAATGGACAGTGATTGGTTCAAGTATTTGAAGCGAACATGTTTTTGGTAGAAATTTATTACTTGATACAAGATCAGCTGAATCCTGTAGAAATGCTCAATTGTGATCTTGATACAACTACATGTAATAGGATTGGCAATGTTTTTCTGTTCAGAAAACTTCTAGTAACTTTGTAAGAAATTCCTGTTTTCCAAGATTTGAAAAGAAAACGTGCATTGCAATGGTTGTCGATTTAAATGACTTCTGAATTAAAATTGTATAAGTGATAGTAAGATTTTTATTAATTTCCTTGCAGATCCAAGTAGATGAATGCACTCCATATTTTCAAAACTCCAGATGATTGGTTCAACACAATGGTCTAGTTTCACTACACGTTTTCACATTTATGAAAGATGATAGAAGATGATGATGAATTAATATGGTTGCGTGATTGGATCTTGTCTAGTCAGGTACCATATAAATAAAGACGTGGACGCTGAAAGTTGTCACGACTCCAGTTAGTGAACAAGGGGTTGTCATGGTAATTTTATTCTACAGCAGCAGCAACAAGAAGAAAACAGCAACAACATTACTGCCAAGGGCTTGACTGTGTTAAACCAGGGTCTATTGTACAAGAAGAAAAAGAGGAAGAAGTATTGATGTCTACTGCGTGGATGCTCCCAACAGCCAGGCTAGACACCTTTTTCTTGGTTGCCATGTTGAGGCTTTGTCAGTTTTACCATGAGGACATCTTGAAAAATAGACTATTTTGTTGAGCTTGATGTGCATAGACAGTTACCTGCATGGACCTCAGTACTCGTTTGTAGTTTTGAAAATATTAAACCTAAAAAAAATTGCTGTCTGGTGTTCCTATTAAGTCGAATGAGCAATTGCTGTTATTGTCATCTGTTAACATGTTACTCTTCCAATTTAAAGCCTGTTGGCCAATTGAAGCCAAACTTGAGTGGAGATATGTCTTGGGTATTTTTATAAATAAATTTAATTCTTTATTTGGAGAAAAAATAGAGTGGTCAAGGTAGTTGCAAACGTGACCTGTTAACATGGATATTAAAGGGTCAAGCAGGGTGTGTTCGACTCGCACTTGATTGGCAAGGATTGTCAGTTTCCTACCAAAGTTCGGGTGTTTTCTCCAGGTGCTACCACTTCCTCCCCAACTGGATGCATGATATTGCTGAAAGTGGTGTTAAACAACGAGAGAGAGAAAAGAATGTCTCGACCACTTTGTTTCTTGATGCTGGCATGAAGCTTTTAGTCTGTTCTGCACTTGTCAAACAATGGGAAGTTGTAGAAGAATTCATCAATTTTTTAGCTAACCTGACCCAAAGGGTCATGTGAGCTATTGCCATCCAATCTTCTCCAAAACCACTGAAAGGATTGCTTTGAAACTTTGCACACATTAGTGAAATGTCCTACCAAGTTTGCACTTATCATGGCAAAAAATAGAATGGGTGGGCAAAATAGTTTTTAGCTTATAGTTAAAAAAGTAACAGATAAACAGGAAAACCGAAGAGACCAGCCTTCATCAGCATCGAAAGCTCTACAAAACGCTCAAAATCTTGAATTATTAGAACTAGAGAAAAAATTAGCATCGCTTAATTGTTCTCTATAAGAGCTACAAAAATTGCTTTAGGGTCAAGATTGTCTGATTAACCGTTCAAGATTTATTCCTGAACTGTTTTTAGCTCACCTGGACCGAAGGTCCATGTGAGCTATTGCTATCACTTGGCGTCCATCGTCCGTCGTAAACTTTTTCAAAAATCTTCTCCTCTGAAACCACTGGGCCAATTTTTTTCAAACTTGGCCACAATCATCCTTAGGGTTCCTAGTTTCAAGTTTGTACCCAGGGTGTTGATCAACAGACAAATATGGCCGCTGTTACTAAAAATAGAACATGGGGGTCAACACAGGTTTTTGATCATTATCTAAAAAACTATAATAGCTATAGAGAAAACCGTTACTTCAAATTGATCAGCACATTAAGGTCTACATTAGTTGCTATTAGTGCGAAGTTGTGTATTGGCTTCTTGTAGGAGTTATTGCCCTTTTTTGACGATTTTTGACAAAATTTTTGGTATTTACAATATAACCTGAAAAATATACGAGGTAGAGTGAAACTGTAAATGGCAAAAATGATCAGCAATAAAAGCCCTACAATTCACTTGATTGGTCTGAAATTGTCAGATGACTCTTTATATGAGTTATTGCCCTTAAATGGTAATTTTTTATGAAATTTTCCGTTTTTGTCCTGTAACTTTAAAACTATAACAGCTAGAGTAAAACTGTAAATAGCAAAAATGATCAACAATACAAGCCCTACAATTCACTGTATTAGTCTGAAATTGTCAGATGACTCCTTATAGGAGTTATTGCCCTTAAATGGCAATTTTTTCTGAAATTTTCCGTTTTTGTCCTGTAACTTGAAAACTATAGCAGCTAGATTGAAACTGTAAATTGCACAAATGATCAGCAATAAAGACCCTACAATTCACTTGATTGGTCTGAAATTGTCAGATGACTCCTTATATGAGTTATTGCCCTTAAATGGTAATTTTTTATGAAATTTTCCGTTTTTGTCCTGTAACTTTAAAACTATAACAGCTAGAGTAAAACTGTAAATAGCAAAAATGATCAACAATACAAGCCCTACAATTCACTGTATTAGTCTGAAATTGTCAGATGACTCCTTATAGGAGTTATTGCCCTTAAATGGCAATTTTTTATGAAATTTTCCGTTTTTGTCCTGTAACTTGAAAACTATAGCAGCTAGATTGAAACTGTAAATTGCACAAATGATCAGCAATAAAGACCCTACAATTCACTTGATTGGTCTGAAATTGTCAGATGACTCCTTATAGGAGTTATTGCCCTTAAATTGCAATTTTTTATGAAATTTTCCGTTTTTGTCCTGTAACTTAAAAACCATAGCAGCTAGAGTGAAATAATAAATTGCAAAAATGATCAGCAAAAAAGCCCTACAATTCATTTAATTGGTCTGAAATTGTCAGATGACTCCTTATAGGAGTTATTGCCCTTAAATGACAATTTTGTTAAGAAATTTTCCATTTTTGTCCTGTAACTTGAAAACTATGGTAGCTAGATTAAAACTGTAAATTGCACAACTGATCAGCAATAGAAGCCCTACAAATGATTGCTTAGTCCAAAAATTGCAAGATGACTCTTTATAGGAGTTATTGCCCTTTCATTATGAATTTGGACATATGAACAGTTTTTTAATTATAAATTAGTCTATAACACACCTATTAGTAGAGTAAAACTGTAAATTTCTAAAGTACCCTAAAGGACAATGCCTAAAAACCATTTAATTTTCAGAAATTGTGGATGGCACCTTATAGGAGTTATTGTATTTAACAAATTTTTTGAAGAAATGTTTAGTTTTTGCATAGTAACTTAAAAGCTATAACAACTAGACTGAAACTGTTAATTTCAAAAATTTTAATATAGTTTAAGTCGTTTGGATTCCAGGTGAGCGATTACAGGCTCCTGGGAGCCTCTAGTTTTTTAATCGGTTTTAATTGATCTTTAAAAATATTCTCTTTAACCAATGAAAAGCCTGCTTTGCACACATCTTTAGAATGTTCTCTACCATAATTCTGACAATCGTGACAGCCAACTACCTACCTAGCTACGTTGGCCTAAAATAGAAAAGGGGGGTCAAGAGAGGTTTTTGGCTGGTAGTTGAAAAAACGTAAAACCGGTACAGCAAATTGGAAGTAAACCTCCTGTACGAGTTGTTTCACTTAATGGGTCAAAATTAATGATTCTTGCAGAAGTGTGCAATTCCTTGTATGAAAGAAGAGCTGGATAAAAAGGTTGCTTGGTTTCAGGTTCAGGTAACCGATACAGGCTCCTGGGAGCATCTAGTTTTTTCAATACTGATGTTTGGCATTAAAACAAAGAATTCTTGCAAAAAATTGAAATGCATGAAACCTTCACTTTGGTGTCGAATGAAGTCATTTTAAGAATTTAATCGAGGGGGCAGGAATATTTTGGCAGACCTAGGGTTTTAGTTTGTCCGAGAATCCTCTGCCGTCCAACGCAAAAATAGCGTTGGACGGCAGAGGATTCTCGGAATAGGATTTTTAGTATGGTGAAATCGGGCTGGAAGGAACAATGTCGTCTATTGTGTAATCAACCCAGATCTCTGAAACTTCACAGAAAGCTTGTACATTGTATTGCAGTTGTGCACCTGCTATAAGGGACCGACCATTTAACTTGAAAGGGGGGCCTTGGTTTTTTCCTAAAAAAATATTTTGAAAATGATTTTTGATGAAAAAAAATTTTGGAAGCAGAGGGTAAGAAAAAAAATATTTTGAAGAATGATTTCTGCTATATAAAATAATGCTAATAATGAAAAAAAATATTCTGTCGCGACGCTTTCAAAAAATAAATATTTTATCCGAAAAATTTTCTGACCAAAACAAAAAAACAAGGCACCCCCCTTTCAAGTTAAATGGTCTGTCCCTAAGAGAGGTCGAGATCAGAAACCTGCACTGGTACGCTTAGCTACACATACACTGGTTAACTTGTAGTTATTTGTGTCGAGATCCCTTTCCACTTGTACTTTAAACGTGTATTGGTATAATAGGCCCCAAAATTAAAAGAAAAAATGCATTTACTGAAGTAAAGATATTTTTATTTCGTAATCATAGGGCTCGTAACAAGCATGTAATCACATAAAAGTAAAAATAAAAAAGCCTTTCTCTCCCACTCGCATACACTCACACATACAACTATCGTTCTGATTAGGGATGATTGATTTAACAGTACAACATATAAATGAAAAATAAAATACAGATACAAATGTATTTTAATTTTTTTTTTATTATGAGGAGTCAGTTGCCTTCATTGTATATATGGAACGAAGGATAACTCTTACTGCCCAGAAAAGAAAAAACAATTCAAGTATAATGCGACAAAGAACTGGTGAATACTATAAATAAGTTTCAGTAAAGCAAATACTTAGTTGTTTCTCAATGTGTAAAATGATGATAGCAATTCACATAATTTAGAGTTAAAATGAAGGCTATCGTTTGACATGAACCAAATAAGCAGATTACTATCGGATATTTGGGTATTTTGTAAAGAGTTCATCCAGAAAGGTTTTTCTTTCCTTATTGTAAAGGGTACATTTAAATAAAAAATGTTCTTCGTCTTCAACCGAGTTCATTGAGCAAAACTGGCATGTTCTCTCTGATCTTGGCAGTGTAATATTTTTTTAATGTTCATCAATTTTTAGTTCGTAACGGCCTCTCTTTGCGGAGACAATGATTACTTATCATAAATCTAGTAAGTAGAACTCTCTTATCTCTGTTTTCCTAATATTGAAGTAATCTTCAAAAGTGAAAGTATGTTTAAATTTAAAGTAGTTGCTCAATTTACTGTTATCATCTTTTTTGTCTCGCCTGCGCAAAAGTCGCTGGAGGCGAGACATATGTTTAGGAATCCGTCGTCGGCGGCGGCGTAAACACTTGACATTTTGCATCATATCTTTGTAAGCCGAAGCCCTAGGTCCATCAAATTTGGTCCAGAGGTAGCTTATGATGAGTACTTGCCAGTCAGTCACCTGACCTTGACCTCAATTTCACGGTCCAGCGACTACGTTAAAGTTTTTGGGTTACGACAGTTCCTCCGTAACTACGCATGGTAGGATGACAATATTTGGTGTATAGGTTGCTGATGACTAGTACATGACTGTCTGGTAGGTGTCACCTGACCTTGACCTCAATTTCACGGTCCAGCGACTACGTTAAAGTTTTTGGGTTACGACAGTTCCTCTGTAACTACGCATGGTAGGATGACAATATTTGGTGTATAGGTTGCTGATGACTAGTACATGACTGTCTGGTAGGTGTCACCTGACCTTGACCTCAATTTCACGGTCCAGCGACTACATTAAAGTTTTTGGGTTACGACAGTTCCTCTGTAACTATACATGGTAGGATGACAATATTTGGTGTATAGGTTGCTGATGACTAGTACATGACTGTCTGGTAGGTGTCACCTGACCTTGACCTCAATTTCACGGTCCAGCGACTACGTTAAAGTTTTTGGGCTACGATAGTTCCTCTGTAACTACGCATGGTAGGATGACAATATTTAGTATATAGGTTGCTGATGAATAGTACATGACTGTCTGGTAGGTTCCACCTGACCTTGACCTCAATTTCACGGTCCAGCGACTACGTTAAAGTTTTTGGGTTACGGCTGTTCCCCTGTAACTATGCAGGGTATGGTGACAATATTTTGTATACAGGCCGCTGCTGATATTTAATGCTATTTACGTAATGCTTATGACGAAATTTATTTTCGTTACTGATGCGGAATGCAGGCGAGACGTTTTTCTGTGTCCACACTTGTAATTAAGACTTTTTGATGGCTCAAATATGTTAAAAAATCAGTTTTGATACATTTTTTAAGTACAATTTTGAATTTATTTTTACTGAGTTTTTTACAAAGTGCTAAATTTAAACCAAGTTTTTCACTAAAAAACTTAATGTTTGCATACAACGATTGATTAGCCACAGCTTTATCAGAGGAGCTTTCAATATAAGCATCACTTAAGAGATCAGTGGGCGACTTTTCAAGGTGGTTCCAATACATACACATTTGAATTACTATGTTAATATATAAAGGGCATCGACCTAGCTCTGATGTAACTCCAATATCTGTGCAATTTTTGGAGACACCAAGAACATACTTGGAAAATTTCAGATTTAATTTATCAGGTTCCCAATCTTTGAAGATTTCAAAAAGATGTATGGCTCTTCTTTTTGGAGTCAAATTTAACATACCCCATATTTCACAGCCATATAAGGCTATTGGTTTGATTGTGTGATCAAATATATGGAGTAAATTCTTAATAGATGGAGAACACGACTTAATGTTTTTGTAAAATTTAAAAGAAGCCTTTAGTCCGTTATCATATAGATTTTATCTAGCTGCATTAAATTTTCCAGTATTAGTAAGAACTCATCCTAAGTATTTACAGAATTTCACACACTCTATTCTGTTTGCACCTATCATGATTAAAGTCATCTGACAGTAGTGTAGTCTCCCATTTTTATTGAAGATTATAATTTGTGTTTTCTTTGTGTTTATTTCACGACACCAGTCATTACAATATTGGTATAAAATATTTAGTTGGGTTTGTAAGCGCTTTTTACTATCTGAAAATAACACCAGATCATCCGTATAGAGAAGGCAAGGTACATATTTATTATTTAATTTTAAACAGTCACATTTGTCCTCTAAAGCTTTGGGCAAATCGTTTATGAAAAATTTAAACAGGTTTGGATTTAAAACATACCCCTTGACGACCTCCAACTTTTGAACTAAAAAAATTAGTTATTTTATTATCTACCCTCACACAGAGTCTGCCATTGTTATACATACTATTTAGGATTCTATAGAACAAACCATCAATATTTCCCTCTAACAATTTCAACATGATACCAACGTGAAGCACTTTGTCAAAGGCTTTACAAAAGTCCACAAAACATGTATATAGTTTTTTTGCTACCACAGTTTAAATATTGAAATAGTTGAAATAGATTGGTCAGTCGTTTCTATGAAGCATATATTGCGACTTGGTGCCAAATCTGAAAAGAACTGCTGCCATTTTTAGCTCACCTGACACAAAGGATCATGTAAGCTATTGTCGTCATTTTGCGCCCGTCGTTGATGTATGTAAGCATGTTACATTTTATCTTCTATGAAACCACTTTGAAACCAAACTTGTCCATAATATTCATTGGATGGACATTTACAAGATTGTGGTTTTTTTTAGATTGGAAAACCATAGCTGCTATAGCGGGACTTGCTTCAACATAGGACCCTATGGGAAAAAAGTTGAAAACAGCTTCTCGCTGAAACCGGTTAACCAATCAAAACAAAACTAATTAGCAATATTGTTTGGATGGTCCTCATGTAAAGTTTTTTTTCTATGCCAATTGGAAGTTCAAAATGGTCGCGACAGCATTACTTGGTTAAAAACATAGGACCCTATGGGCAAAAGTTTTAAAATGCTTATTCTCTGAATCCGGTAAACCTATGGAAATAAAACGTACTGACAATATTGTTTGGATGATCTTCAAAGCAGAGTTGCCGAAATTCCCCGAGGTCCGACAGACCTAATGTTTTGTCGGTCCTACCAAGTATTTGCTAGAGCCATATTTTTTTCATTTTTATAGATAGAAAAGAGGAAATACAATATACAGCACGGGACACCACACTTAAAAAGCAGTTTCTTATTATTTTCCTAGCAACTAAACGGGAAGAAGTGCGGCCCTGATAAGTAAATGCGAGGGAAAAATAAGAGAAACGATATAAACATGTTACATAATTTTTGTCTTGTTTATATTAAATTGTTAATTGTGTTCTTTCAAGATGATTTTTCTTGCGAGTTGGTAAACCATAACACAAAAAGATTAAGATTTTTTTCGTTATTATTCATGGTAAGCAATAACATAACTGCACACACGTTTACCATGATTAATCATTGAAAAAACGCCAGATATATCAACTATTTTGCTGTCAACTAGTATCATAACGAGTATTTGCAAATAAAAACACATCAACTTGTAAGGATGTGGACGTGTATACATCATTATTTTCAATCAGTTTTTTATGTACATGGCATGTTTATCTTGACAAAATGTCCAAAGAATATAAATTGAATTTAGTTAAACCCAAAAATAATTTTTCTCGTCAGCACACAGCTACATGCTGAAACGAACTGCTTCATTAGACAGTTAACTTTATTCTTTCAATTGCAGCTTATATACTTATCAGAGACAATGATTTAATAAAATATATTTTCAAAGAACTTTAATTTATAAACCAATTAAAATGTGTTTGTTACCAATCGATTACGATAATCGAAGCAGCCGGTCCTTGAAAATTGCAGGACCTAGTTAAAACATCAAGGAAATGCCATCTTTATTGCCTATAAAATAAGCTGAGCGATACAAGAGCCTTAATAGCCTCTGGTTCTCCCTCAAGAGTGTTAAACAAAATACATTTCGTCGGGTTTTACAAAGACCTACATGTAACAAATAAAAGTTTGAATAAAGATGATGCAGAATATCCTTATCTTAATATAGCACTCCATTAACATTAATAATTACATATAATAAGATGTTTTATGTAAAGAAAACTACACGCGCTAGATCCACTTGTCAACAGCTTTCCAGAAGTTTGTGACAAACTTGTACGTCACGCATAATCACTCAACAAACCAGTTCTGATAATTAACGCACAAAGAAAAAATTAAACGTTTCACGTATCGGTACCGGTACAAGTTTCAAATATCAACCCGTCGAACATTGAATTGTTCGAGGAATTTTCTCCTCAATTTTCCAGACTTGGGAACTTGGTCATTTTGCAGAAGACGGTGTCTTTTATGTGTAATCAACTAGCTTCTCCTACAGTTTTCAATGCAGATCTCTGAAACTACAAAGAAAGGTTGCACATGTATTACTAGTACTGTTGTGGACCTGCAAATATGGAATTGTTCTAGGAATTTTGTCCTTATTTTCGATACTGGGAACTGCAGAAGACTACTTAGTTCAGACTTTTGCAATTTTTTAATGTTGGGAGATGATAAACCAACTTTCTAAAGTTCCACTTGATTCGACAGCAAGAACATTAATCCATTTACTATACTACAATAGCGACAAATGGACCATTAAAAATAAATGCTTTTGCCAAAAGGGTGCAAAAATTCGTAGGTGTCCATTGGACCATTATATTAATTTGTATTGTCTGCTGTCATTATTCTACCAGTTGTACCACATGTCTATAAAGGACCTTTTAAGACGAGTTTGCATAAAGTGTTAACCCAGGTTGGATGTGAAGTCGGGCTTGTGACCGAAAATTAGGATACCTGTTTGGTTAAAGCAAAATTAAATTTTCAACCCAGAAACATTGCAGTTTTAAATAGTGCACCCAACTTAAGTTTACATTCATAATAATCAACCCTTGCAACTTTAAACCCATTTCGCAGATTGCAATTGTGCAAAGACTTACGAAAATATTGGAGAAAATTTTACGGAGTTAAAGAAATAATACGTTTTCATGCTGCTCAAGTGTTAAAATAATCAAATTTTGATTGTTTTTAGTATTACTGTTTCATGGCTATAATTATTATGTCAGTTATAAAAGCAACTTTTAATACCCATTGAGTTAAGGTTCTGAAAAAAACTTTACAAGAAAATCACGAGGGGGTAGCTTGGTATATATAGGGTAATATGGTTGTGCGGCCCGAATGGGTCATTTTTTACCTCTCCAAAATATATGAAAGGGTAGCTTTTTTCATTGAAAAATTTATAATTGGATATAGTTGTAAATTATCTAAATATAACATAACCGTTAGTAATAAGGGGCCCAAAAGGGGCAAAAATGAAACTTGGTTTTTATTATATGTTTTAACAGATATGCCAAAATATAAATATTAAATATAAAAATATATTTTACAAGATAACACTAAAAATACATTTAACACAAATTTTTCTGTATTATATTTTACTTTTTATGTCTTATATTGTATTATTTAACTCGTGTCCTTAATATCTGTACATTATTATATAAAGAAACCAAATGTTTAGAACTCGGATGTCTCGGATGATTATTCTCTTATATCAAAGAAGAAAAAGCAACACACGGCAAAGACAAACCATCAAAATTTAATTGTATTAAATTATCCTGACTTGGTTAAAGCATATTATAGAATATCATAAGTACATTCTTCACATACATGTATATGTGCTTATCTATAATGCGTGCTCTTATGTACATGTATTTTGTTTAATATTGTATTGTATGGGAGAAGACCTCGTAAGTTGGTAAAACTTGTGTCCTATCCTTATTTGTTCTTTGAGCAAATAAAAATTGTTAATATAAACAAATCTTCACAAGCTGTAAACAACAATTAACTCTCATATCACAATACAAACATCATCATTTCGTCATAACCCACTAAACACAGTAACGTTCTTGTAATGTTCTGATAACGTTATCTTATAGTTCTTAGAACGTTCTGACAGGACGTTTTGAGAACGATATTGTGTAGACGCCCACATTGGTTCTGAGAACGTTGTGGAGTAACATTTTCAGAACGTTCCCACAACGTACCAAGAATGTTCCCAATGAACAAAAGAACATTCATAGAAGGTTTAATGAACGTTATATCATGGTTTTGGTTTGGTTCATAATGACCTTGCCCAATGTAAAAAAAGGACATGTTTTGCATTTGTATGCCTCTAGGCTGCATATTCAAATGTTAACACATTTGCATAATGTACTACATTGATTTTACAACAGAGAAAATTTTCCTGTTTAAGACTGGGCAGAACCATTTATCAAATAAAATGCTATCAACAATCTGTATATTCATTATGACTGGTCAGATGGTCGGAACATTTTTTCAACAATTAAAACACAATCAACAATTATTCATGCTTACATTACTGTAGCCAAAAAATACAACATCAAGGCAAACAAAAAGATTGTCCAGGAATAGAATGTACTGAAAACACTCACCCAAATTTAAAATCACAAGGTCAGGTACAGCAGTAGTGAAAAAATGAAATAATCAAAAGACTTGTGAATGTGGTTTATCTAAATCTACATAAAAAAGGAACTGGTCGACTTAGTCAATGCTTTTGTGCCATTGTAAATAATATTTAAGGACATATAAATGCTGAGTGTGATTAAGACTTTGCTGAATGTAAGGCAAACACATCCACTATAAACAAAGATATTTTACAAGACACAAAGTTTATTATGGTAGAATACAAATCAAAGTTATAATTGAAATTTTAGTCATATTCTTAAAAGTTCTTATTAGTTATCCATCCATCCATCTAATTCCTCTTAATCAGTAGTTTCTTCTTCACTATCCTCTGCTTTCTAAAATAGAAATGGATTCAATATTATAAATTCTGTCATATATAGTTTCCCAACATGCTACTAATGTCAATCAGCAAAACCTGGAAAATTCTTCACTGTAATAAACTGACAGATGATGTCTATTGAAAAGGGATAAATAATTCTAATGTATATAATAGAAAACAACAGAATTACTTTTTAATAATTCTATTCGTGCTGTAATTTATTTAAATTAAGTGCTTTGATTGGATAAAAACACTTAAATGGTGTCTTCTCAGATAATTTATATATCGATATTTCCTCTGAGCGGAATATTTTCAGTATCCAATGTAAACAAGATGGCGTCCTCCTAGCATATCCAGGGAGAGGGGGGACCATGTTTTCTCTGCCCCAATGATTTCCAATTAAATCGATCGAGATTTCAAATAAAATATAATTTAAATACAATTTAGTGTTTCATTTTGTTTTTATCCTATCAATATTTTACAGAACGGCTATTCCCTTGGTACTATGTTTTGCATATCCCTACGCTTTCCGGCCTATGTACGTTTTGAGGTCTAGATGGGTTTCTGTAAATGTTTTTGCTGTTTTCAAAATCGCAACGATTATTTCACAGAATTATAAGGATTAAACACTTTTTTATAGGAAATTATCAATGTGTAAACTCTGGTGACTCCCTCACAAACTTGACATAAAGTCCTTCGGACTTTATTTAGTTTGTGAGTGAGTCGCTGGAGTTTACACATTGATAATTTCCTAAAACCCAGTGTTTAATCCTATAGTATACTCTCTGCCAATCCTATTTTTCATGTAGGACTATAATAAAATAATTCCTAGAGACTCATCCAAATTTCTTGAAAAAATGGGGCGGGCGGGTGAATTATATTTAATTTTTTATCCAAGTTGATGAAATTTTCTGCCATTTTAAAGAAATTGACCAAAAATGAACATAATTTGAGAAAAAAATCAAAATTAAATTTTTTCAGGCGGCTGAACAAATCGGGCGGGAGGGGATGAGAATCTAGGATATTTTTTATATTGGCCTCTAAAATGGTTTTGTGGCTTTTTTTTATTACTGCTTATAAATTTTTATAAATTTTGCAAGTTGAATAAAATATATATTAACTGGTCAAAGCAACTTATGTTTTTCTTCCATCAATATTGGATCACTCAGAATATCATCTGAGCCTTCTTTGTTCAACAAAAAATGTGTTTGCTTTGTTTTAATTGTATAGGTAGGGAAACAGTAGAAATGGTCATTAACTGGTCAATGGAATTGAACTCCCTCCCCCCCCAAAAAAAAAAAAGAATAGCGCTTACATAAAGGCTAAAATTAATTTGTTTTTAAAATATAATAATGCCCATATTTTCTTGGGAAGACACAACCCACTATACAAAAAAAAACAACAATAAATCAAGTGCCTTGAAACTCTCACTCCAACCCATGGCAAATAAGTGTAAATTTCAACCAATCAAAACCTCTGATGTAACAATAAAGTAGAATAAATGACACACCCATTCATTACCATTCTTTGTGTAAACAAGAAATCTGTGAGCCAATGCTCACTAGTGATGCCCCTGCTTTCACAACTACTACTTGTATGCAATGTGTTTAATATACAGTTTATAGCAAACAGGAAGTAAATTTTTGATGGATCCAAAAATGTATACCACAATACATCATGTCCATATCAAGCTTGTTATTAAATATCAGCAACCTAGGAATAATAGTTGCCAAGGTATGAGCAAATTAAAAACAAGACAGAATTAATTTTGTGTGACGGAAAAAATTCAAGTACTTTTTATTTTATAAACTTACTTTTAATTACTTTGTATATTGCCTCAGTGTTTAGGGATTTGTTTGGCAATTTCTGTTTTCTTGAAATTTTTCCCATTAAAATTTGACCATAAACTGTTCCCACCAACTCTCCTCAGAACAAGCCTGGCCGTCTCTTTAATGTCTTTGCCACCAAGGAAGTGAACCTAAAAAAATCACATTAATTAGCTGTCAGATTAGTTTAAAAAATATTTATTTTATATAATCAATCATGTCTTATTTTGTGCTAAATTTTAATTTTTAAATGTTTATGCCAAACAAAAAAAATGTGTGTTTCCTGTTTCAGGTCTGAAAAAGATAGGGTAGTCCTAGGTACAATTATAAAATTATCCTTCTTTGCAATGACTGCAAAATCCTTTAAGCAGTTTTGTTGTGAGGTTACCTCTTTGAACAGACAGGGTTCAAAAAGCTTTGTTTATTTGGCTACAGCTAGAGAACTAAAACACTTACATGAATTGATGTAACACAATTCATATTGTTGCTGGTTTTTAAACAAAGTACATGTACAATGTATACATTGCAATATTTTGATTAATTTTTTATGGATTTCAACATACCAATTTTTTCTTCAGATGAAGAAGGTTCATCTTTTGTCTTCTACATATATATCATTATCATCATCAGAATCAATTATTGGTGGTTGTCAATTAGGTCCCACTCAAACGTCTCATTTTCTTCATTGGATGTATTCTGGTTGTCTAATACATGTACTTTCATGAGATCTTACATGAACACATGCATGCATATCTTATAAAATGTTCTGTGTGTCATACGCTACTAAACTTTCAGTCTCATCTTCTGATTGCCCAAGTTCTGATGATTCATTTTTTAATCTTCGTACAGCTCTAGCAGCTTGAATCCATTTCCTTTTGTAAGCTTTTCGACTTTCACTCATGCTCATGGAATCTGGAAAAAAGTTAGTTATGAACAAGCATGTTTTCATGAGATAGGTTTACATGCACATACCTATGTAAAAACATGAAAAAGGTCACATAAAATTAAACATGCCTTTTAATGCATTTATCAGCACATTATTGCGTTTCAATTTCATGTACAAATGTTGGTGGCAACAGGAAATTGTCATGAAAATACATGTAGCTGAGCAACACACATACATGTTTAATTTCTCATATTTTTTAAAACTTTTAGTTAATTCTTGCTGTATGCGCATCCATGTGACGTTATCTTCAATGTGTTGAAGGCGGTCACTACCCAGTAGAAGTAGATTTTTCTCCCCTTCTAACCCCTGCAAAGCCATCTTCAACAGGTACTGGTCAGAGAGTAGTTCTCGCCATAAAAAAGACGGAAGCAATTCTCGCCATTTTTGTGACTGTGTCGTTATTTTTCCATGTAAATCAATGTAAAAGGCTTCATTTAATAGATTTCACCGTCTTCCATCCAAAACAAATTACTCTGGTCACTTCTTAAATGCCAATTTTTCACACAAACTGTCAAAAGATCGGGTGGCGAGAATTACTTGCCGGCGAGAACTACTCCGTGACCAGTACATGTACCTGTAAAAAAGTCTGAAAAGGGGCAGGGGTTGGATCCACCTCTTAACTTGTAAGCTAGCTTGAACTTTAAGTGTTTGAAAGCAATATGTTTTATTAATCAAGTTGACTTGCATTGTGTACCTACATTTATGTGTACATGACAAACAAATCTGTGAAGAGAGTATGTGAATGTCGTCTTTGAAATTTGAATTCGACGCCAAAAATTCAGGTTGACAAACTGAACTTATTAAACTTGACCATATACACTCAAATGAAAGTAACAATCATTCATACCTTTCTTCTAATATTGTAGACCAGCTGTTTCCCGATTCTCGAACTTCTGGTTCGTCCTCGCAGACGCAGTCTTGAATTCTAATAGGGAATGGTTCGCCGCCTTCGATTTGAACACAAATTTTAAAGGGAAGATCTTGTTTCGTAAACTGAGATAATTATGAAAAGTTTCAAGAAAATAAATACAAAAAATTAAATGAATATTTTTTTATTCCTCTTGTAGTTATTTAAAAGTATATAAAAGCGTGCAAATCACTTTTTCTTTTAAAATATTACGAAACTAAATCTCGGCTTGGATTTAAGCCCTGTGCTACGCCCCTGATTTTCCCGCCCGCGCACGCTCAAATTCTAGATTATGTGCAGCCGTGTTTTATAATATATAATTGAAATTAATATTTGAGTGCAATCTAGCATTTATGTCGAACACAGAAGTCAGAAGAACTGTTAAATAATTTACAATGCATTATACTTGATCATTTAATATCATTTTTCAATCATGTCAGTCCCGAACGTCCTATGATCTCCTATAGACTGTCACTCTGAAGATATATTTTAAATAATCATTTCTTTTATCAGTTTAAACAATGTCCGTACTGTTTAAATTAGAACAAAATAAAATACACATGCAAACATTATTCCGAATATTCACAACTTTCTGAAAACGTTATAAGAACGTTAGTTTTTAATCAGCTTTTTAAGGTTTTTAAAAGACCTTGATAGAACGTTCTACCAAAACCAAAACTTAAGTCAAACGTTCTAAGAACGTCACAGCAGAACGTTCTAGGTAGGGTTTTTCACAACGTTACGACTGAACGTTTTAATAACGTATTAAGAACGATATGGTTCTGGAAAACCCGGGAAAAAACGAAAACGTAACGTTCAGAAACCGTTCTGTGTTTAGTGGGAACATAATATATCAACGTAATGAAACGGATAAAAATATACGTGAAGGTTAGCAACTATTTTAACATTAGATACTATTTTCAATATTATTATTATAATATCACAATCGATTGACTTGAGGATTATGAATCCGGTACAAACACTTGTCTGGCACAAAGACGCAACAGTCTACTAATGGATATTTCGTCATTTGCATATTTGGTCCAGTTGGCAAATAACACTCTCTGTGGTTTTGCAGCGTTTTCTCTGCAGCGTTTTCAGTTTACGTTCGGACACAAAGTCGAGAATTCAGCGGCAAAAGGGATGCTTCCTCTTGAACCAGTGGCGCTAGCATGTATAGACCTTTGTTGCCTGAATCTAATTTTTCTAAATTCTATTGGTTAGGTGCATTGTTTCGTTAAAAAAACACACTCAAAATGGTACGTTTCATTACATACAAATTGTAGCTTGGGTTCCCCTTTTACCTAAGCAGATGGTGAGTAGTGAAAGTCATTATTAATGAATAATGAAGGCCTTTTTATTTACACAACAATTATTTCATTTCTATTCAATAGACTTAAAATTTGCCATAATGATATGGTTACTTTAAACGAAATTTTTTTACATGTAAAAGAATAATTTCTTGTCAATTTTTTTTTAAAATATTTATATTTTACACAAATAACCTTTTTTAATTAGTAATATTGAATATATCTTCTTTAGATTAATTTAAAGATTTTCAACGAATTTTTACTCATTGTAGTTAAAGTATTTCAATTTTATGCTTGGTACAAAATTGTTTACATATGGTACGAATAAAATTACATACATGTATGGTACGAAATGGCAATAAGTTATGGTACGATATGGCATTTCGATGGTACGAAATGGTAATTTTGGGTACGAAATGGCAATGGTACGATTTGGTTATGGTACGAAATGACTGTAATTCTCTCTGCCCCAGTCCAACATAAGTGTCATAAGTTATAACATTATCAAGCTGTTATTGTAATGTTGTTTTCTATGTTATACATGTCACCAATTATTGTAATTGCATGCACTATTCTGGGGCCCTTGATGATATTCGTTCCCATGTGGCTCTTGCGCCAAACCTGTGCGAAAAAACCAAAATGGGATTGAATGTGAAATATGCAATTTCTGGTTCCACGCCAAATGTATCAATATGGACAAAGAGACGTATGAAAAACTTTCCACATCAACTGAAAGCTGGTTTTGTCAACCCTGTACCCTTCCGAATTTTACGGATTCTTTTTTTGAGCAGTCAACTGTTAACGATCAAACAATAGTCGATGATGTCAATAATGAAACTTATGATATTTTCAAAGAACTCGTAGACCTGAGGATAAAGTCACCAGCAAATATAATGTGTCTACTTAAATATTAATAGCTACCGCTACAAATATGAGCATATAGTAGAGCTACTCCAGAGAAATGTGGTAGACATTATGTTCCTAGCAGAGACTAAACTGGATGACTCTTTCCCGAATTCACTATTTAATGTTGAAAATTTTTCTTTATCTATAGATCTGACAGAAATCAGCACGGGGGGTGGAGTTTTAGCGTCAGACCTAGCCGGAGATAGAAATAAACAGGCTGAGTTTGAAGACATTGAGTCCTTAGGGACAGACCATTTAACTTGAAGGGGGGGGCCTTGGTTTTTTGTTTTGGTCAGAAAATTTTTTCCGCGCAGGGTGCGGAAAAAATATTTATTTTTTGAAGGCGTCGCAACAGAATATTTTTTTTCATTATTAGCATTATTTGATATAGCAGAAATCCTTCTTCAGAATATTTTTTTTCTTACCCTCTGCTTCCAAAATATTTTTTTTATCAAAAATCCTTTTCAAAATATTTTTTTAGGAAAAAACCAAGGCCCCCCTCTGCAAGTTAAATGGTCGGTCCCTTAGCACTAGAGGTAACATCTGACAAACAAAAATGGTTATTTGTAGGTGTTTATAAACCCCCAAGCATGCAAAACAGTAATTTTTATGACGATTTTAACAAAACAACTGACAAAATTGTAAAAATGTATGATAATTTTATCATTATGGGTGATATGAATTTTAATATGTTAGACAATGTTAAAAATGAAACTTTGAAAGATTGCTGTGATATTTTTTGCTTAAAAAATCTTGTGAATACACCCACATGTTTTAGTAAAAATTTTAAACCAACCCTCATTGATGTTATTTTAACAAACCAAGAAAACAAATGTGGGAAAGTCTGTAATTTTGGCTCTGGGCTAAGTGACTGTCATAATCTTATTGCCATTGAAGTTAAATGTGAAAGACCAAATGTTCAATCAAAATATTCTAAATGTAGAAGTTTTAAAAGTTTTGACCAACAAACTTATTTGGATGAACTTGAAAATACTAACTGGGATGTCGATCAAAATTATGACATAAATTCTCAATATGAAAACTTTAGTAAGAAATTTCTGGATATAGCAGATAAACATGCCCCCTTTAGAGAAAGGAAAATTTAACCCAAACAACTTCCATATATGAATAAAGCACTAAGATCTGCAATATATAAAAAGAGAATGTTCTATAACAAATTCCAAACAATTAACTCAAAAAAAACAAACTGGGAAGCCTATCGACAACAGAGAAATTATGTGACAAAATTAAAGAAACAATCCATAAATAACTACTTTATTGAAAGATGCACTGGTGGAAACAGGTGCAAAGATTTTTGTCCAACAGTTAAGCCCTTTCTTACAAATAAAGGCTGTTTAATTCAAAAAAGACATAATACTTCAAGAAAACAACAACATTCTTACCGATCAAAAAGAAATATCTGAAGTTTTTAATTTTTTTGTTAATGTAGCAAAAAACATTGGTGATCCGAATATAATTATTGATGAAACTCATCCAAGTATAAATGCTATAAATGAAAAATACTCAAATACTACCAATTCAAATCCCTTAGTTTTTAAACCAATTGATGAGCTGTTTGTCTCTAAGCGTATTGCTGCTATAAATGCAAAAAAAGGCAACTGGTGTTGATCATATATACCCTAAATTATTACATTATGCAAAACATGTTATTACCAAACCAATTACTGATCTTGTAAATTTGTCATTGTCCTCTGCTATTTTCCCAGACTCATTGAAAATTGCCCATGTGGCACCAATCCACAAGAAAAACAGCGTTTTGGAAAAAGGAAACTACAGACCAGTAAGTGTTCTGCCTGCCATTTTAAAGATTTTTGAAACAGCCATAGAAAAACAACTTTCTGACCATTTCAAAAATCTATTTAACCCTTTTCTTGGAGCATTTCGATCAGGCTATAGCTGTCAAACAACCTTACTTAGAATTCTAGATGACTGGAAAAAAGCCTTAGACAATGACAAATACCTTGATGCTATCCTGATGGATCTCGACAAAGCTTTCGACTGTCTACCACATGATCTCTTATTTCTCAAACTTAGTAACTATGGAATAAATGGTCCATCTCTAAATTTAATAAAAAGCTACCTATCTGACAGAAAACAATGTGTAAAATTAGGTCAATTTTCAAGTACTATGCTAGAAATATATAAAGGTGTACCACAAGGATCAATCCTTGGGCCAATTCTTTTCAATGTTTTTGTAAACGATATTTTTCTTTTTGTAAAACATTGTGATCTTTATAATTATGCTGACGACAACACATTATCAAAAACGAGTATTTCATTAGAAACGGTCATTTCATCACTTGAAGAAGATAGTAGATCTCTAGTGTCATAGTTTACTGTAAATAAAATGCAGGCAAACCCTGACATATTCCAAGCAATAGCACTAGGCAACAAAAACCATAAACAGAACATCATTTTTGATCTAAATGGCAACAAAATCAGCTGTGGTGAAGAGGTAAAACTCCTAGGGATAACATTTGATTTCAAACTTGATTTTAATACACACATATCAAATATCTGTCAAAAAGCAGCGCGCCAATTAAATGTACTCAAGAGAATTGGATCCAACCTCAGCCGCTTAGCTAAACTGACCATATATCATTCATTTATACTCTCCAATTTAAGCTACTGCCCACTCACATGGCACTTTTGCACAGAAAAAAACACCAAAATAATTGAAAAAATACAAGAACGCGCCCTCCGTTTCATTTATGACGACTACACCAACAATTACAACCATTTACTTGAACTATCCAAACTCCCATCATTAAAAGTCCGTAGAATGAGGACCATGGCACTAGAGACCTACAAAATCTTGAATAAATCTAGTCCAGTTCTCCTCCATGACATTGTCAAAATAAAACAGAATTCTTATAATTTTAGGTAGAATAACATAGCGGATATTCCCCGACTGAAAACAACAAGGTATGGTAAGAAGAGTTTCAGCTATGAGTCGGCAAGGCTGTGGAACACCCTGCCAGATCAGGCAAGAAGCCTATCTACTTTTGGTACCTTCAAAAATTTTGTTTCAAATTGGTGTTTCTCGGAAACATGTCAATGTAGTGCCTGTAGAAGGTAATGTCCCAGCACCAGCACGGGGAGGTGGAGGTGTCGCCTCATAGCAGAAGTCTTCAAACCCGTTTTAAATGCTTTTATCGATTATAGCTATGCTAGTTTTGTTGCATAATTTACTGCTCTGCCTTAAAATGTTTTACTTTGAACATGTATGCATGAATTTTAGTTTCTTTTACATGTACTTGCTTTTTAATGCTAAAGTTTAAGCAAGTTATATGTTTTTATCTGCTTATATGCTTTACCATTTAATGTGTGCTTTTTTTTTAGTGCTTGCACATCATGATAAATTACAATTTTTGCTCTGTAATATTTTACTTATACTCGCTTCTTTTAATGCCAAGTTTTAACTGCTTATATATAGTGTTTTAGTGCTGTCAAATTGCTTTGATCATGTTGATGCTTTGTGTACTTGAAGTGTATGTTGTGTATGTCTCTCTTGATGTTATATGTACACTGATTTTATTAATTTAATAATATGTATTGTTTTTGTTTTATAATATCAGTCGGTATAGAGAGATCTTCAGAGCTCATGTTTGTCTTGTTTATCTGTATATATATGTGCCGACTTTAAATAACATTTACTTACTTACTTACTTATTACCGTCTCCCATGGGAGACGGTATACATAGTCAAATGATGATCAGTCTTCGGAGTAAATGACTCTCTGTTACTTGATTGGGTGGTAAACTAAATCTATAAATAGTTTTCTCATTTCATTGGTTTACCTCAGGATCGCACTAGTATGTGTACTGAAATTTCGATATATTCTTAGGTCAAATCGGGGTTGTAATCAGTATTTTAGTGTAGTAATGTAACGTTCCACATATTGACTTCTATTTCATTCAATGCATTGGTCAGTGAACAATAATAAGGTAAACATTGTACCAAAATCTCCCTACTTTATAAAGCCGTTTTGGAAGGAAAAAAATTATATGTTCTATATCTTTATTTTCGTTAATCAGCATTTTATTGTAGTAATGTAACGTTCCACATATTGACTTCTATTTCATTCAATGCATTGGTCAGTGAACAATTATAAGGTAAACACTGTACCAAAATCTCCCTACTTTATAAAGCCGTTTTGGAAAAAAATTATATGTTCAATATCTTTATTTTCGTTAATCAGCATTTTATTGTAGTAATGTTACGTTCCACATATTGACTTATATTTCGTTCAATGCATTGGTCAGTGAACAATTAAAAGGTAAACATTGTACCAAAATCTCCCTACTTTTTAAAGCTGTTTGGGTTAGGAAAAAAATATATGTTCTGTATCTTTATTTTCGTTCTGATATTGATGCAAATTTAACAAAACATATTTTTACCGCTAATGTTGAACATTTGTTGTTTAGGGAGTCAACTTTTGTTTAATTATTTTTTAAACAACACGTGTAAAGTGACGACAGGCATTTAAATCTCTCAAGCACCATTGGATAAAAGTTTAGCGTAAACAAAGTCCTTACAAGGCACATGTACATAGTTTACCTATCTCACATATAAATTACAAAAACCATATACTTTAATAAATCCTTAAAATTTGTAATGCAGCTAAGAGACGGTTAGCTTTTTAGAAAAGCTAAACTTGTTCGTATTTGTAGTTGTATTCATTACTCCTCCCCATTTCCGTCCTCGTTAATGTGATGCATATATTTAACCGGAAGTTGATATTTTACGTTGGGGCATTTTTACAGGGGGCGATTTACAGGGGGGGGGCGATTTTACAGTGGGGTGATTTTGAAAAAAAGTGGGGACGTTTTTATACTGACAATTTTACCGTGGGGCGATTTGACCAGCTACCTGTATGAATTTGTTTAAATAATGCTGTTGTAGCCCTAAATGGGCCCATGATTGATCTAAAATTAGACGCAAAAGTCAATTGGCTCCTCCTGCCAAGGACTAGTTAAATTCAAGAAACAAATCCGGGAAATCTGGTTGACCGGTACAGAAATATACTTTCCCGTGGAAATAAGTTAACGAAGTGTCGTTTTCATTTGTTAGGCAATAAAGTAAGTAATATTTTATTTTGACTTCCGGTTGATCGCCATGTTGAGGTAGTCACGAATTTGTTCGGGTCAAAAAAAAAACTTTAACTATAGCCGTCTACATTAATGAATTAGGCCAAAGGTAGAAAAAGACGTTAAAATCACCACACTACTCGACCGCGATATATTTGTAGAGACTTTCAGTAAGTTTTTTGAAGCTTTAACAATTTGAACTGAGTTAGTGTTCAGTCTCACTTGCCGGTTTAATAAACAATGGCCGAGTACATTTGTAAAGACTTCAGCAGTTCAGTGACATTGCAAAATGTTTCCAACAATAACATTTACATATTGATTCCGAAGTCGAAAAATTAAAGTCCCAACAAGAAGAAACAGTCAGACGGGTGGAATTATTAGAAAATCAGGTACAAAATGCAAATGAACAATTATTTGAGATCCATGATTAACATATCCCAAACATAGAAAACAAAATTGAACAAGAAGCTACCGAACGCTTAAAGCTAGAACTTTGGGGTAGAAAATGGAATTTAATAATTCGTGGTTTGAGCGGAAAGGATGGAGAAGTCCCACGTACTACACAAACTGTTGTCCGTACTTTCCTGCACGGTAAACTTGGCTTCTCGGAGGAACAGGTGCGAAATATTTTATTCACCGCTGTACATAGACTTCCTTCTGGACCCCCCGGGAAGCGAAATATTATTCTTAGACTGTCCAGTCTGATAGACAGAGATGATATTTTAGCGGCAGCAATGAAGCTACCTGCAGGGAGTGGTCTTAGCGTAATACCGGACCTTCCCCCCACACTGGCTACGCGTCGCGGAGAATTACTGAAGGAGAGGAGAGAAATGTCCGCTGAAGCTCGCAAACACTGCAGATTAGTTTACCTGAAGGAACCCCCCTTTTTCAAACTCGTCACGATGAAATAGTCGATCTGAAGATTTGTAAACAAAGAATCGATGAAAACTACTCGAGGTTAACAACCTCTTTGATAATTGTCTACTCGACCGCGATATATTTGTAGAGACTTTCAGTAAGTTTTTTGAAGCTTTAACAATTTGAACTGAGTTAGTGTTCAGTCTCACTTGCCGGTTTAATAAACAATGGCCGAGTACATTTGTAAAGACTTCAGCAGTTCAGTGACATTGCAAAATGTTTCCAACAATAACATTTACATATTGATTCCGAAGTCGAAAAATTAAAGTCCCAACAAGAAGAAACAGTCAGACGGGTGGAATTATTAGAAAATCAGGTACAAAATGCAAATGAACAATTATTTGAGATCCATGATTAACATATCCCAAACATAGAAAACAAAATTGAACAAGAAGCTACCGAACGCTTAAAGCTAGAACTTTGGGGTAGAAAATGGAATTTAATAATTCGTGGTTTGAGCGGAAAGGATGGAGAAGTCCCACGTACTACACAAACTGTTGTCCGTACTTTCCTGCACGGTAAACTTGGCTTCTCGGAGGAACAGGTGCGAAATATTTTATTCACCGCTGTACATAGACTTCCTTCTGGACCCCCCGGGAAGCGAAATATTATTCTTAGACTGTCCAGTCTGATAGACAGAGATGATATTTTAGCGGCAGCAATGAAGCTACCTGCAGGGAGTGGTCTTAGCGTAATACCGGACCTTCCCCCCACACTGGCTACGCGTCGCGGAGAATTACTGAAGGAGAGGAGAGAAATGTCCGCTGAAGCTCGCAAACACTGCAGATTAGTTTACCTGAAGGAACCCCCCTTTCTCAAACTCGTCACGATGAAATAGTCGATCTGAAGATTTGTAAACAAAGAATCGATGAAAACTACTCGAGGTTAACAACCTCTTTGATAATTGTCTTACTGTCTTATTGTCTATGTATATATATATTTATATTTAATTCAATTGAATTGAATATATTTATATGATATAATATTGTTTTTATAGCTTAAATCATTGAGCTTTTCCTTACTTTGCTAAATTACGTATTATCATTTAAAGTATACAATACACCTTAGTAATTCTCCTTTACATAGTTGTGTATTGATATTGTATTTATGACTAGTGAGTAATTGACATGGGGGCGTGGCTTAGGCATTGCATACTGTCAAAAGGCGGCGTCTGTATGTAAACTTCCGGTCTAAATATTTTCTACGCAAACACGAGTATAACCAAATTTATAAAAGGGGGATATCCCTGTTAACATTGAAAATTGCTGTAATTCGCATGGTACAAGGTAATTTTAAACAAGAAGTTGTTATTCATCCGAATAAATAGACTCTTAACATTATTAACTTTACAGAAAATCGTTTTTAATGACAGTACTCTAATCTCTGTGCTCCTATCGTGAGAGGAGACATCCTATAGTATAGTCAACATACACTACAGGCACTATGCATACAATTAATTAAAAAAAAATAATGAAGATAATGATATCTTAAGCAGCTCTTTATGTATGAAGTGAAGGACCCAAGTACATAGAACGTTTTATGTTGTAGGGATGGGAGTCAAAAAAAGGGGGGGGGGGGGGATTTCTGTATATTTATATGCTTATATCTCTGTTTAACGTTAAACATTTAAATCAAGTTGCAACAATTGAACTATATGCAAACTGTCTGGTACTACATGTCATTATATATATCATTATCTGGTTTGTCAATAGGTGGTCCAAAATAGTTGTAGAACATAATTGTTTTAATAAATGTCTTCTGTGACTATAGGTGCCCTCAACTGTAGGGGTCTGTCTGAGGATGTCAAGCGAAGGGATTTTTTTCACAGGTATCGTAAAAAATATGATATTCTTATTTTTACTGATACTCACTGTACAAAAGAAAAAGAAAAACAATGGTGATATACATCTTTTTTTAGCTCTCACACCAGCCACTCAAGAGGGGTAGCAATATTACTGAACAATACTTTCTCTTATAATGTTTATAAAGAAATAATAGACGAAGACGGAAACTTTATCATTCTTGATGTATCAATTCAAGATTGTCGAATGACTTTGATAGCACTATATGGACCTAATGGGAATTCACTGGAATTTTTTGAAAAAATAGAGTTATTAATCTCTAATTTACAAAACTCCTCTGTTATAATAGCAGGGGACTGGAATGTAGTTCAAGATTACACTTTAGATACAATAGATTATAAATTCAAAAATAACCCAAAAGCACATGATAAAATATTAAATATGAAAATGTCACTAGATCTTATTGAACTGAGGACAGGGGTCTCGTAGACTTGTATATTTTGTCGATTTTTCTGATTGCAATTTAGTTGTTTGTTACTTCTGTTTAATGTCACTGATCAATGTAGTATTGATTTATATGACAAAAAAGACATTGTATTGATGTTTGGAGAACTAAAAATCCAACAATAAGGAGATACACATGGCGGGGTCCTAATCGTAAACAAAGTCGTTTAGATTACTTTTTGATCTCTACAGATTTTGAGACTTTCGTATCAGATGCAGATATTGATGTATGTTACAGGTCTGACCATTCTTCGGTGTATCTCACCTTACAGTTTGTTAATCAGAAAAGGGGGCGTGGCACATGGAAATTTAACAATAGTCTTTTACATGATAAAAATTATGTATCGGAAGTTAAACAGTGTATTAATGACACTGTCAACCAGTACTCTCTGCCTGGAGCTGATAGTTCAATAGAATTTACAATAAACCCACACATATTCTGGGAACTTCTAAAATGTTTAATTAGAGGCAAAACCATTTCATATTCTGCATACAAGAAAAAACAAAATAACAGAATTGAAAACGACTTAGAAATAAAACTTAGGAAGTTACAAGCAGATTATGTTAACACACCTTCAGACACTTTCAAAGCAGAAATTATATAGAAAGAATTGAACAAGAGTTAATTGATTGTAGAGAACACAAAATTAATGGTATCATGGCAAGAGCTAAGGCTAGGTGGTTAGCAGAAGGCGAAAAATGCACTAATTACTTCTGCAATTTGGAAAAAAGACACTATAATGAAAAAATAATTCCAAAAATAATAACTGAAAAAGGAGAAGAAATTTCTAACCAATTCCAAATAATAGAAGAACAAAAAAAATTTTATGAAAAATTATACTCTTCATCCTCTCCAGTCTTGAATCAAGATCATAAGGATCTATTTTTATTAATAAACTAACAGAAGAACAAAAGCTGCAGGCAGAGGGTATGCTTGATAACACGGAATGTTTAAAAGCCCTTAAAAATATGAAAAATGGTAAATCTGCAGGCCTTGACGGATTTACAATTGAATTTTATAAATTTTTCTGGAACGATTTAAAAGAATTTATTGTGAGATCATTTAACTTCAGTTTAGAAACAGGTACCTTTTCCACAAGCCAAAAGCAAGGAATGATTACTTGTATACCCAAAGAGGGAAAGCCAAAACATTTTTTAAATAATTGGCGACCCATCACTCTTCTAAATGTAGATTTAAAAATTGTCTCTGCAGCACTAGCTAATAGAATTAAACCTTTGTTATCTGTCATTATAAGTGAAACCCAGCAAGGATTTATAAAGGGGAGATACATCGGTGAATGCACTAGGCTCATTTTTGATCTTATAGAAAAGGCAGAAGAAGATGATATTATCCCAGGACTATTGGTGCTATTAGATTTCGAAAAGGCATTCGACACACTTGAGTGGTCATTTATAAATGAAACCCTAAAATTCTTTGGGTTTGGTCCACTTTTTTGCAAATGGGTAGACACATTGTACTCAGGGTCTAACAGTTGTATTGTAAATCAGGGCTTTTCCTCCCTTTTATTTAGTGCCGAATATCAGCACCTTTCCCAATGGCAAAAACTGCCTCTTTTTTCCCAATTTTGACTTAAATTTCCCAATCGTAAATTTCCGGATATTTTTCGGGTTTTTTTCGACATCGTACCGCATATTTTCACAATTATGCTCTCTAAAATGGAGGGAGAATTATGATCATCGATATCATTTTTGCGCTTTAATCAATACAATTGCATAACTGTTTGCATACGCTCAACTTTGAAACGTGATTTAGTTTGTTTGATTGACAACTCTAAAAGCATGATTGCAAAGTTTCCCAAAATCACAGAAAATGTCGATAAATTTTCCCAAAATCAGCGGAGAAGGACATTCCCAAAAAGGCCAGGAAAAGCCCTGTAATAATGGACACTGTTCACCCTTCTTTAATGTGCAAAGAGGTGTGCGCCAAGGGGATCCTTTGTCCCCTTATCTGTTCATTCTATCTCTGGAACTACTGAGTGCATTTATGAAAAACAATCCGAATATTAATGGCATAAAAATTAATGGCTCTGAATATCTGTTAAGTCAATATGCTGATGACTCAACCCTCATTCTGGACGACAGCGAAAATTCACTCAACGAATGTTTAGTAGTTTTGGAAAAATTCTCAGAGTGTGCTGGCCTGAGAGCAAATCTTGACAAAACTGAAGCTATATGGATTGGCTCTTAAGTACATTGTAAGGATAAATTTCTGTCAGAAAAAAAATTAAATTGGAATCAGTCAGGAAAATTTAAACTTTTAGGCATAAAATTTGATCTCTTTAATGAAAATAAAACTCTAGTAAATTTTTAGGAAAAGAAAATTAAAATAAAATCATTACTCAACTCATGGGAATATAGAGACCTCACATATATTGGAAAAATTACTGTCATCAAATCATTAGCCTTACCGATACTCATCCAGTCATTCACTGTCTTACCAAATCCCCCTTCTGAGTTGGTTAATGAACTACAAAACATATTTTTTAACTTTCTGTGGAATGGAAAACCAGATAAAATTAAGAGAAATGTAGTGGTCGGGCCGTATGAAAAAGGCGGATTAATAATGCAGCATGTACTATCTTTTATATATTCAGACATGGATCAATAAGCTTTTGGACCCAACAAACTTTTCACAATGGAAAACACTTTTAATAGACAAATATAAAAAGTTTGGGGGAGAAAAAGTTTGGTGTATGTCACCTGATGGTATTTCTAAAATATCAAAATATTTTAATAAATTCTGGGAAGACGTCCTTTTAAATTGGAGTGTTCTAAACTGTGAAACAACCAATACAGTGGAAGGAATCCTGAGCCAATCCATATGGTTTAATAGTAATCTCAAAATAAATAATAAAATGATATTTTTCCCAAAGTGGTGTGAAGCAGGAATTTTCTTTATTAATGATTTAGTTGATGTCAATAATGAATTACTAAGTCATGAAGATCTAGTAAACCAATACAACCTAAACTTAAATATTCTACAATATTACTCAGTGTTACACATGATACCAAAAGTTTGGAAGGATATGATAAAAAATGGAGTAAAACTTGAAAATGTTTCAACAGAAAACTATGACTATGTCAAAACACATAAGAAATCGTGTCAATTTTTCTATAAAAAATATCTCTTTAAATTAAATATTCCAAGGAACCAAAACATCAGCAGGCTAAGTGGAACTCTGTACTAGGTGCCGAAATCCAAAATTGGGACTTGCTTTACAAATTACCCTTTCAAGTTTCAAAAAATAATAAGTTTATAATACTTCAGTACAAAATTATGCACAGAATTTTATGTACTTACTCCTTTCTATACAAATGCAGACTGAAAGAAACCCACTTGTGTAGTTTTTGCAATGAAACAAAAGAAACCATTACTCACCTTCTCTGGGACTGCTCAATATCAAAAAATTTTTGGATAGAAATATTTGAAAAATTAAAAAATATGTGCAATATAATATTACCAAGAACAGCCAAAGATATTATCTTCGGCTCAGAATACAATGATCCCCTGGTTAACTCTCTTATTATTATATTAAAATACTACATGTATTCTTGCAAACTATCAGGTACAACACCATCAATACAGGGTGGAATTAACATGCTTAAATATACATATAAAATTGAAATCTTATCAGCATCCTATTACAGATCCCCTGCAGTGAGGCACACCATTGAAAATAAATGGATGCCCCTGAGAGTCCTACTCGCCTAACATCATTTGTTGTAGGTGTGTAGATATCTCAGGAGATTCCATCAGTACAAGGGAGACAATCCTGTGATCTTATTCACTTGTATATAATCTCTGTATTAAATGGAAGGGTGGATGGATGGATGTGTGTGTGTGTGTGTGTGTGTGTATGTATGTATGTGAATCTGTTTAAATATATTTGTAGGAGTATACATACAGACGTATACTTAATATATTGTCTTATACTTATGACATGACCAAATATAAACAATAACTTTTTGAAACTTTGAGATTATATTATACATTATGTTTTTCTATAGCAGATGGAGTGTTAATATACATGTTTATATTAAAAATAAAGAATTACAAAAAAAAGTAATATTTTATTTGAATTGGGCATAAATAAAAGTAAACACTCTCTGAATAGCTTTTGACCAAACAAAAATCTCTGGATTTGTCGAATTAACGAAATAGGCAAAAAGCCTCTGCACATACGTACATGACTTGAAGAATTGTCATTTTATTTATTTGTGCAAAGAGGCATTTTCATATTTCTAGGTTTTTTATAGTTTAGTATGGTATTTAGGGTGATGTTGTTTTATTAGCATGTAAAATATAAAAGTTTGATATCGAAATTAAGATGTCATAAAAAAACATTACTTTTATTTACAATAACGGTTGAACTGAAATCCTGTATATATCACCCGGGGGGGGGGGGGGGGGGGGGGGATAACGTGGTATATATAGGGTTATACGGATGTGCGGCCTGAATGGGTCACTTTTTTACCTCTCCTAAATATATGAAAAGGTGGCTTTTTTCATTGAAAAAAACATGTATATCATTGGGTTTGGTTGTAAATTATCTATAAATAATTTATCTGTGGTAGCCATTTGAAACCCATTGTCAAAAAAAATCTGAATGTGGAGTTCCACTCGGGACACTTAAATCTACCTCCACACAAAATTTTTTTGCAATTGAAGCATGTTAAATTTCATCGAGATGAAAACAACCTCTTAATTATTTGTGTATTGGGGAAACTACTAATATTTTTTGCTCTGACTCTGACCAAGTTTCGTTGAGTAATGAGAGACCCTTCAAAACGAGCGAAATAATTTCAGTTATATCACATTAAATTTTCAGGGTGTCATGTCAGATAAAATTTTTCGCAAATTTAGAAACCCCGGAGGACGTACTCAAGAAAACTCACAAACACCCATAAAATAGTCCAGAAATGGGCTTTTCACAATCAGCTGAAAAATAACCAATACATTTAACAAATTATGTAAATAAATTTATTTATCAATTCTGTATGCTTTTTAAATACAGCTCTAATATCTAAATTCCATTGAATAATAAATCCACTGTCCATTCTACAGCTTGGCGCAGCCAAATATCAAAATAATAACTAATTACCTCTCCCTCAGTCAAAGGTCATTTACAGAGCAGTTGTCGGATCTGATAACATTGAAATTATACAAGTTTTATCGTTGCCAATTTGAAATACGACATTGGAAAAAAAATTTGATTATAGCGTTTCACTCGAAATACTTAAATCTACCTCTGTACCAAATTTCATTGAAATCAGACCAGGGAAATTTTTTGCCATTATGAGTGGGTGCAGTGAAGTGGCGACCATTACCGCAACTCTATTTATTGGCTGCACCCCTCTACAACTATGCCAAGTTTCATTTGATTCTATTCAGGTGTCTCTGAGAAATGTGTCGGAAAAGTTCATGATCTAAAAAAAGTGGAAACCGAAATATGCGCAAAACAATAAGTCTGACACCAAAACGTTATTTTTGGCGACTTAATTATACTACATGTAGTACTAAAACTAGTAGCTCACATAAAAATCTTCTAATAGGCTAACAGGCTACATGTACATGTATCATGTATGCGTTTACACTGTAAACATGCTTTATGTATATGGCTGTAAACTTTACAGCCATATACATAAAGCATGTTTAATCCTGTTAGGGGCCCTTGGATTGCAAAATTTTACACAAGTGCAATAATGTCTAACTTGAACATGTTTTAAATGAAGTAAATAAAATGATATGTAAAGGAAGTAAATTAAAAAAAAACTACTCAAATACATGTATATGTGATGGAAGGGATGGGGGTGGGGTTCTGGCCCAAACAATGTCATTTACAAATCCTGTACGATTTTTTTGTGTCCTCAAGCAGTGTGTGTCAACCAAAAAAAAAATAAAATAAATGAGAAACATGATCTTGTTATTTTGTTTAGGTCAGTACTAAAAACTTCTTTCCATTTGTCACTTACGTAATTGGACATATTCTGGAAGTTTGTTTGTTTGAATGGTGTTTTAATGCCACTTTCAGCAATTTTTCAGCTATTTCATGGCGTCCAGTTTTTTATTGGGGGAGGAAGCCGGAGTACCTGGAGAGAACCCACGTTAAGAAAACTGGCAATCCTTGTCAATTAAGATGGGAGTCGAGTACACCCTTCCTGCAGTGAGAATCAAACCCGCAATCCCAGTGTTGACAGACCTTGTGATCAATAGTAGACAAACTACATGTACCTTGACCACTCGTCCACTGGGGCCCCTATTCTGGAAGTAAACAAATGATGTGTAATCCATTTGAAATGCACAAAACATTCAAAAAACGGGTCAAATACACAAAATCTTTGCAGTCTTTGTATAAGTTTGAAATGTTTCATTCAAAGTTGGATGTCTTGGACAGTTGGTATGTCCAAATTACAACTTTTTCCCCTACTTTGCTCAATTCTGATTGGTCTAGTGATTTAGGATTTTTACTAGCCCGAAACCAAAATTATTGGTTTCACCCATCAGGCTAGTGGCTAATGTCACTGTGATTGTCTGTCTCTCTGTCCCTTTGTGATTTCTTTTCATGTGATAATTATAAAACTCATCAACAGATTTTGTTTAAACTTTGCACAGCTGTTTAGTATACTACAAAATGAAGATCAAGTTTAATATTAAGCACAGTCCAGTTTGTAGTTTTTGACTTCAATTCAAAATTTTATTTTCTGAATTTCACAGATTGAAAATCTGGGTTATAGTATGGTGAATGTCTTGCGCACGGGAAAACAAATTTGTAACAGTTTTCTCAGCAACTACTAATCATATTCTCTTGAAATTTAGTATGCAGCATCAGCATGGCCTCCCATTACGTGGTATTTGATTTCAGGTCCGCTGCTTACCTTCTTCCTGTTTAAGGAAATCTGGCCATTTCTGTCTTTGATCGATTTTTATTTTTTGACTTTAAGGTCAATTTAAATTCAATATTAGGGCCCTGCCAATTTGTGGCAGATGCCCTATTGTGATCAGTCAGTCTGTCCGTCCGAAAAGTATCATTTGCGAGCTTGTAACTTTTTAGTTCACCTGACCCATTGCCATCACTTGCCGTCTGTTGTTGTCAGTCGTTGTCCATCGCCATCATTATTTTTTCTTTCAAAAATCTTCTGCACCAAAACCACGGAAGGGATTGCTTTAAAACTTTGCACATATCATCAGTAAAATGTCCTGTACCAAATGCAAGTTTGCACAAATCATGGACTCTGACAAATCAACATGGCAGGCTCAGCTAAAAATACATATGTAGAACAGCTGGGGGGAAGGGGTCAAAATAAAGTTTTTGCCTTACAGTTCAAAAAGTATAACAGATACAGGAAAACGATAGACTCTCCTTCTTCAGCATCACAGCTCCACAAAGCATTCCTTGCGTCGAAGTTGAATGACAACTCCTTGTATGAGTTATTGCCCTTTTATTGTCAAAATTAATGATTTTTGAGATTTTGTGCATCAAAATCTTGAAAATTATTAGAACTAGAGAAAAAGACCCTTGCTTAATTGTTCTGCTCTATGAGAGCAACAAAAATAGCTTTAGAGTCAAGTTTGTCTGATTAAACTTTTAAAAGTTTTTCTTCTTGAACTGTTTTTTTTAAATCGGCTTTAATTGATTTTAAAAAATCTTTTCCTCTGAAACCACTGAAAGTACTGCTTTGAATCTTTGTACACATCATCTGTCAAATGTCCTCAACCAAGTTTGCACCAACCATGGCTGCAGATTAACCAACATGGCCTCCATGGCTAAAAATAAAATGGGGTGGGGGGGGGTCAATATACAGTTTTTGGCTTTAGTTCAAAAAGTATAAGAGCTGCAGGAAAACCAAAGAGACATTCCTTGATCGGCATTAAAAGCTCAACGGAACAATTTATTGGTTCAAAGTTGTATGATGACTCCATATAGGAGTTATTGCCCTTGAATTGTTGAAATTGATTATTTTCGACATTATTGCCTCAAAATCTGGACAATTATTAGAACGAGAAAAAGTTAGCATTGCTTAATTGTTCTGCACTATGAGGGCTACAAAAATGACTTTAGGGTCAAGATTGTCTAATGAACCATTTAGGAATTATTCTCCTTGAACATTATTTTAAACATTGCACACATCAGAATGTCCTCTACCAAAATTGCGCAAATAATGACAGATGACTACATACAAAGCTACGTTGGCTTAAAATAGAAAGGGGGGGGGGGGGTCAAGAGAGTTTTTGGCTAATAGTTTAAAAATTATAACAGGTACAGCAAATTTGAAGTGAACCTACCTTCTCTCCCTGAGCATCAAAAGCTCCTCCTTATAGGAGTTATTTCCCTTAAACGGTCAAAATTAATGACTTTTGCATAAGTGTTGGACAATTCCTTATAGGAAAGAAAAGCTGGATAAAAAAGGGTTGTTTGATTTCAGGTTCAGGTGAGCGATTCAGGCTCCTGGTAGCCTCTAGTTTTCCTGATTCAATTCTAAAACAGCGATACATTTTCAGAATTGAAAAGGGGCCGGGGGGACTGGTTTTAAAAAAGGCAACAAAATCACTGTTTTAAGGTCTGAAGGAATTTGAAAGTTAAAAAATAACCGTTAAACAAATCTGTATTGTTATAGAACATATAAGCATAAAATAACTTTGACCGTAAATTATATGACCATGATGACTTTGGACAATTCAGACCATACATGTATATTATTAATACAGTCTGACTTGTCGTATTATGGTCTGAGTGGTCTCGGTCGCATTGTTCACATTACACAAAAAATGTTGTGATGCGGAATGACCCAAAAAATTTTTGTTGTTCACATTACTGTGGGACCATAAATATTTTAGTATTCTACCTGTGATTTATGCTCGTTTAATCCACCAGGTTCTAGAGTTTTTAATTGATGTATACAAAATGTTTCTCGAAGTATTCTGGTTGATGTATTCTACTTTGCGTTTTGTTCAATAATTTGGAATTTTACAGTATCAAAAGAATGGCCTGTAGTTTTAAGGTGGCAAGTTAATGGACAATTTCTGTTTTTTGTGAAAAAGGAGCGATGGTTGTTAAGATGCATATTGGAACCTGTCTCGGTTCTGGATGTTACAAATTCAATAGATCAGTATTTGAATACAATTGCTGGATTTACTAGTACAGGAACAATTAGAGTATTTTGTAAAGCTTTCGTCGGTTGTGCCTCAAAAGGTGCTAGCAACGTTTGCTGCTTTACTGCATTTTCAATTTTTGTGACTGCATGGATTGTATCCACCAGGTTTTGAAGGAGGATTTGTTTTGACTCTAGCATGCATTGACAATGATATCTTTTAGACTCTTTGATCGACGATATCCCATTATAGGTGGTTGAGGGAAAAGATTTTTAAAAGTTCCAATGTTTCCTTACAAAATTTGAAATGTGTTTTAAGTCTGGGTGGTAATTGACGACTAATGGTACATGTATTCTGCTGTTTGTTATATTCCTATCTTTTTAATTCAACCTCTGAATCTCTGGAAACAGTGTGAGCTTTTCCAAATACCTCGGTAATGTTTTTGTTTTTGTAGCCTCTTTTGAGTAGTATTTTAGGAGCTCATTTAAAAGCTGGTTTTGGATATTTTCTGTTGAGCAAATTCTTTTGATAAATATGCTTGACTGTAAGCGCGAAAGATGTTCTTTGCTTTTATTCCATTTAGTGTCGATGTCATAGATGAAACGGAACCATGACAATGGTTTATATGGTGTACCTGAGATAGAACCTGTTTTTCAAGATTTCCCTTAAGAGGGAGCCATTTTAGTTCCCATGCTAGTACCACTCACTTGGATGTAGTGTTCATGGTCATCAAAAACAAAATTGTTGTTCTCAAGGACAATAGTGAGCAATTTATCAAGACATTCTGTTGGGGGATTTTTTTCTTGTCTGGTGTTCCATACAGCAAGCAATTCCTTCATTTTGTGGTATGTTTGTATACAAATATGACACATCCAATAGTAGCAAGCAATGTGTTTTGAGGTAAAGGATTTAAGGACTGCATTTTTTTCAGATAATCTGTTGTATCTTGAATATAGGATAGAAGGGCTTTTACAAGTGGTCTTAGATGGTGATTGACAAATTCCGAAATCTTTTCCGTGGGGTGTCCATTAGCAGATACAATGGATCTCCTAAATTACATAAAGAAGGCATTCATGGAAGACCATGCACGGGTCTAAGTTTTTTCAAACTTGGCCACAATCCTCCATAGGGTTCCTACTTTCAAATTTGTATTCGGGGTGTTTATCATCAAACCAAGATGGCCACTTTCTAAAAATAGAACATGGGTGTCAACACATGTTTTTCCTCAATTATCTCCGAAATTATAATAGATATAAAGAAAACCATTACTTCCAATTGATCAGCACATTATAGTCTACAATAGTTGCTATTAGTGTGGAGTTGTGTAATGGCTTCCTATAGGAGTTATTGCCCTTTAATGATGATTTTTGACAAAATTTTCAGTATTTACCGTATGACTTGAAAACTATAAGAGCTAGAGTGAAACTGATAAAGGCAGAAGGGTCAGTAATAGAAGCCCTACAATCCACTTAATTGCTCAGAAATTTTCAGATGACCCTTTTATTGAAGTAATTTCCCTTTAATGATTTTTTTTTTCATATTTGTCAATTAACCTAATAACTAGCAGAGCTAGAGTGAAACTATAAATTGCAAAAATGATCAGCAATAAAAGTTCTACAATTCACTTTATTGCTCTGAAATTGTCAGATGGCTCCTTATAAGAATATTTATTTTATTTGAATAAGAATATTTATTTTCCAATTACATGTATGGGCCCTTTCAGGTATGATTTACATGTACATTGAGTTATTAAACATATATATGTCGAACAGAACATAGCAAAACATTACATGACATAATCCAACACGTGGAATAAGTTACTTTTCAATGCATGAACTGGGCAAATTCAATATATTTATAAAATAATATTAATAAAAGTATATAATACCCAGAGTATATATTTATATAGACATGTACTAAGTACTAGTAAGTATAATATACATGTACATGTAACATGTGTATTTGTTGGAGATGATGATGTTAATTTAGTGTTTGTCTAAATTTGATCAAATTTTAAAGCTATTAATTAAAAAGTAGCTGTGTATATACATCATCTTTTTAGTCATTCGCCATATAAATTTTGAACTATCATTTAAGTTGGAAAAATTTTGACAAATGGCTATGATGTCTGAAAACAGTTGTTTTCTCAAGATAATAAAATGTTCCTCATCTTCAACAGAATTGCAGTGACAAAATTTACATAACTTCTGTGACCTTTAAATAAGGTTTCCCTTATGTCTTTCTATTTCAATTTGTAAGGGATGGGCACTTATGTGAAATTTACATATAATTTGTCGCTCTTCAAATTTTTTAATGTTTAAATATTTCTTTTTCTGGAAAGTGTTTTTGAAAGAACATCTCTGTTATCTATTTTTTGAAATCAGGAATTCATGAAGAGAGATCTTAATTTTTCCATGATATTTTTCTTTGTCTTATATAATGAGTTTTTAATGAAAAATGTTTCTTCTTAATCAAGGGTTTTTAGAAGAAAAGTCACAGAGGAATACCATGTAATTACATTTTTATTATGAAATTCTTTATTACACTCAAAAGCATCTTGTAACAAATTTGATTCACAATGTTGTAGGCGGTGGAAATAACATAAACACTTGCAATTATATTAAAATATAAAGGAAATTGCCCTAATTCGGACAAAATTGCAGTGTTTGTACTCTTGCTATTCACCCCAAGTATGAATTTGCAAAAATTTATATTAATGTTATCAGTTATATTATTATGATATATTATTTCTAAAATATTTAAGGCCTCTTTTTTACATGCAGCTGAGTTTGTTTTAAAGATTCCCCATATTTCAGACCCATATAATGCTATAGATTTTACTGTTTGGTCAAACGAATGAAAATTTGTTTTTATACTTGCTGGAGATCCAAACAAGCATTTACCCAATTTAAAAGAGGCCTTTAGAGATTTATTGTATAGTTCTTCTTTTGCATGGTTAAATAAACCACTTGATTGGAAAATTATTCCTAGATATTTATAATTATTAACACATTTTATTTGTTCCCCAGTAAAGTAAAAATTTTCTTTTATGTGACGACCAGCTTTATTAAATATAATCTTAGTTTTATTTAAATTGACCTTAAGACGCCAAGTACTAGTATCACTATTTGCTTAAGGACATCTAATCTTTTCTGAAGACCTTTAGAAGAGTTAGCAAGTATCACAATGAATATCATCAACATAATGTATGAAATGCAGAGAAATGCATCAATACCATTTTTTAAAACAGTGACCACATCGATGCATTTTGTGAACTGTTCCGGGAGATCATTGATGAAGATGTTAAACAAGGAGGGGCTAAGCATGTCACCTTGCCTTAGATTTTGGCTATTGTTGTTTGGTCGGTTTTCTTTCCTATTTTCTTATAACCCATATAGCTATCTGCAGGGACACAGGGAATCTGAATCCAGTTATCATGGAAAAACTTCAAATAATTTTGTTCCAAATTGAAACTTTATTGTGTGATTATGGTGTCCAATATAGGAGCAAAGGTCATGATTGTTATCTTTTGAGGAAAATGTACAGAAATACCCAATATGAAGGTAAATATTTCACAGCCAGCATAGTGTGGATATTTCTTTTTGCCGTCAGTGTGAAATATAACTAAATTAATATAATTTTTCACAAAACTGAAAAAACATGGTTTATTGGCAACAAATAAAAAGCCACATACTTTAACTTTATACACGATTTTCATACAAAAAAATGTTTAAATGACATTTATGTGCTTAGTATAATGTCTGTCATAGGAACTTTTAAAAGAAATTGGTGAAGTATATTTTTGGAATTAGAATATAATACTAGTCTTTATGATCAAATAATGTAATTTATTACTTTCAGGTATAATGGACTTTAATGCAGGATCTACAGTTCCTTTTGATGGCAGCTTCACTCTGTTGATTTTATCATCCTTGCAGGGTATATATAACTAATCCTTTTGTTATACCCCCACAAGTAATAGTGGGGGCTATATTGCAATCACCTTGTCTGTCTGTCGCGCTAGCTGTCCGTCCATCTGTCCAGCATGTGCAATATTTTGTAACAGATTTCTTAGTTTCTACTAAAGGGATTGATTTCAAATTTGGTGCACAGCTTAAGCATGATGAGTTGTACCGTGTCTCCACTTTCCAGGTCATTCAGTTTTCTACTTCCTGTTTCCCAAGCTGAAAAATGGTCTAGTGGGGGTATACTTTGTGCTGGTCCATGTTTTGTACTGTCATGCTTTGTTTTGTTAATGATGTATTGAGAACATCAGAAATTGTAGTCGGAATACTTTAGGATAGAAAACTTTATTTAGTTTAACATGCTTGACCTGTGTGGAAAAATTTATCTTGTCACTATAACAACAAAAGAAGGAAACAAACCAAGCACATAAATATGAGACACATAAAGATGAAAACTGAGGTTCAAACATGCTAAGCAGTTCCAGCTTAAGAATAACAATATTAAATATCTGGATTTTAAAGGCAAATTTTTTTATAGTGCACACATAACAGCCGGGGAAGAAAGTAAAAAAAAATTCTTTGTTTTTTACAAATTTTTAACAGCTGACAATGAAGATGAGAGGAGTAGAGACGATATAAATTCATACGTTGAATCTAAATTTAAAGAAGAAGATGTGTTGTTGGCATTCCACAAATTTCTGGAACAGCATGGTAAGATACATAAAACATTAACTGTGTTTATAACAGTATAACTTTTATCAAGGTTTCAATGTACAACCTCATTTGCAAGTTTTGATTTTAATATGTTATTGAAATGTACCAGTATTTAAGTATATTGATAATACGAATATCTTTCATTGATATCCCCAATTTCTATTGGTTCAATCCCTTACAGATGCCATAGTATCATTCTTTGCACTTCTCAATGAAACCAGAAGTCATGAAGAGCACACGCTTCCTTGACTATGTCCACAGTAAACAAAGAGAGCGAAGTAAATTTAAAACTAACACAAATATATTGTGCAGGATTTAACTTGGGACCGTAGCATGTTTTTTAATGAAATAAAATGTATGTATAAGGATTGAATGCCTTCTTTGAAATTTCATTGACCTATGAAAGCTTAGCGTTCAAATTGAAAATGTGCTTCGGTCAATGAAAATTCTAAAAATGCATTGAATTCTTTAACAATAAGATGGGTAGGCTGTTAATATATTAGTAGCAAGAGCGAGCTATCTTTGTTGCAATAATGAAAATATGTCTGTTTTTCATAGCTATCATAGAGTTATAGGTAAGATCATTGTTTGGTTTCCTTATTGTTCGTTTCCTATAGTTGAACCTCCTCCTTTTTTAATTGTTTTTTTGCAGAAATAACCCATGGTTTGCATGATGTTGTACTTATTTACACATGGTTCGCACCTTTAAATAATTTATACAGTGGTTTAGTTGCTATTGCCAATTTATTTAAGAAATGATATATAAATTTTGAACATATTTCTCCGCTTAAATTTCAAAATTTAAATTTTCGTTGTCAAAATCAACAATCTTACCAAAGGTACAAGTGTACGACCCAAGCCAATCACAGTAATTATTTTATGAACATGTCACTGAACATGGTTGATAAATCAGTTAATTACTTCGTACACACTGTCACATATGATCAAGCATTATAGGTACCAAGGACTGCAGTGGATGGTGACTCTGGTGACCTTATCATTGCTCCTCTTTGTATTGATGATTGTTTTAAAAGTTAGTGTCACCCTGCCATTTGCATAAAAAGCATCATATTTTTGTTTTCGCCACATGTTTATTATGTTTACATGTCTTTTGTAAATGCTGGATCCTTCATGATTTTACTTTGTACATAGTGTATAGGCTTAAAATATTAGCGAAAACCAGTATACAAAGCATAGGAAAATCTGGAGCCGATTATTAACTTACAGCAGAAGATTGCAAATATCATTCTGCTTCCATTGAAATTACTGCCAAAATTTCAGCATAAAAAAAATGAGTACTTAATGGCAGTCAGTTTCAAAGTATTTACTTTTTAAAATATTTGTAATATGGCAATTTACATTAAATACATAATATTTGTATTTATTTGGAGGTTGAAATTTTCTAAATATCAATGCTACATGTACAATTAGTATGAAAACGTTTGATTGATTTAGTACCGGGTTGGCACTGGGTTGCATTCAGATTCACCTTTAATAACACAGATTGTGTATTGTTTGCAAGTAATGTATATTTGGACACTAACAAGCAAGTTTGTTTTTAGCTTTGGTAAAATATTTAGAATTTCTACAATTTAGGGACTTTAAATCAAATAAAATTGTTCTACTTTTGACTATGAATTAACATAGGTAATTGAATCATAATCTTTAAATTTTGATTTTGACAAGCTTCCATCTAGTATTAGGTAATCCATGTTAATTTGCAACAGAAGTTATTATAAATTATGATAAATGTTTTGTTTTGTTTTTTAGGTAGAAGACCACGTTTGCATGAGTTTTATATATTCATCAACAACTGGGAAGGTATGCCAGAAAGAAAAAAATCGTTTGGTAAGGAAAAATTGATTGTTTGAATCTCTCCAAAATATAAAACAAATGATACATTGAAAATTATTCAAAATTTCTTGAATATGCAGCATTGGTATATTCCTGACTTTATCCCCAGTTTATTTTTACTAAAACTTTAACCTTTAGTTAGTAATGTGTATATATTATTAACGACTTATAGGAGGTCAAGCAAACAATTTTTCCAATTTGTCTGCAGAGTTGTTTTATGTGACTGCTAAGGACATACTATGACAATGACATGCTTCTATAGGCACTACTTTTCTGCTGCTCTGGAGAATGTTGCAGTTATTCTGGTATTGTTTTGTATAATAATTTTTAATTTGAATTATTGTAACATAACAAGAATGGTTTCTAATTGTGTAAATATTTATAATTAATTAATTAATTAATTACGTCTGACTAAAATTTAAAAAACTTGTATCAGAATTTTGTGTTTGTTGGTGTTGACAATCTGAAGATCTTAAATTGACTGGCATCTATGTGCACTGATATTTTTTCCCTATACACCTTTATTATTTTCCTGGAGTTATGCCACTTTATTGATGAAGCAGTGAAATATCCTTGAAAAATTTTCAAATTGCTTAAGGGTTAATTTAACAGCTAAATACATGAAGGAAACTTAAAAACGTTATTAATTTTGGGGACATTTCAGCAAACAACTCTAAGTAAAGCTTATTAATTAACATGATGCTTTCTTTTTTTAATGAGATTTTAACACTGATTAATAAAAAATTAAAGTTGAGTAAAAAGTGTTTCTATGATTAAACAAGGGTTTATTAACTTCTTATGCCACATTTACTTCTTTGAGGTGTCACGAACATCTTCTGTTTGTATGTATTTAAGATGGACATAAATTTTTCTTTAATTTTTTTTTAAATGGTTAAAACTAAGGTTGAGGTTTGAGTCTTACTGAAAGCAGCGTGTGCTACAATTTAAATTGTCAAGGATTGCCAGGTTTCCTATTGAATGTTTGGGTTTTCTCCTAAAGCTGCCACTCCAATAAACATTGCACGTCATTATGAAAGTGGCATTAGGCACCATTCAAAAAATGGAGACAATAAATTTATGTCTAACCATAATTACCATCTCTCTGAAGTCTAATTCCAGCCAAAAAACCAAACCCGTCACTTGAAACCATTAGAAAATCAATAACCCGATTAGAATTCACACCTGAGTTAATCTGAGACTACTCCAACTGGAATAGCAATGTCACTGCAACTGAAAAGCAAGTTGAATGAAATCGTATTAATTATAAACATGCCAATATTACAAAGCTAACTTTCGTATACCATATATATACCATACATACTTTATCCAAATAATAAAAAATACATACATGTACCTACCTATATACAAATGTAAAATGTCACCCTATCAAAGAACAAACAAATAAGAGCCACATCAGCTAATCTAAGTAGTAGTTTTCTCTCTTATGGTATTTCAATTAGGAGTGTTAAAGCTAGTACAGGTGTATAAGAAAAATCTTTTTGTACATTGTTTATGTTTGCATCTATTTTAGTAAAATGCTTCATTAGAAAGAGGCAAGCATAAAGATAAATAACTGGTACACTTATGTTCAGCTAATTTGTTGGCTGGTTGGCACAAATTCTTGTTATTGTATCGTAAATGTTGTGGGGTGATGGCAGAACATTGACCTGTATGATATTTCTTGTATTACAATAATGCATAGCAACACTTTTGGTAGTGGAGATTTTAAAACCGTTCCCAAATATTTTTTTTTGTATTCTGTTAAAACATAATTGACCTACAATACAAGTTCTACAATTCACTTAATTAGTGTGAAATTGTCTGATGACTCTTTGTAGGCATTATTGTCCTTTAATAAATTTTGTTGTTGAAATTTGTAGTTTTTACACTGTAACTTAAATGCCGTAACAACTAGAGTGAATCTGTAAATTCCAAAATTGATCAGCAAGGAAAGGCCTACAGCTACGTAGTCCAAAATTTTCAGATGACTTTTTATTGGAATTATTGCCCATTAATGGCGAATTCTAAAAAAAAACAGTTTTGGGGTTAGAAATTAACGCTAGAGTATACCATGTAAATTTCTTAATTAACTTGAAGTACAAACCTATAAATTATTAAAGTTTCAGACATTGTCTGATGGCACCTTGTAGGAGTTATTGCTCTTAATTTTAATTTTTCAAGTAATTGTTAGTTTTTGTCCAGCACCAAGTACAAAATCAATATGCGAAAGGTATATTTTTCAACAACCTTCTAATTTTGCTTTTGTCCTGCAATTAAAATTGCTTTTAATTTTTTTTAATAATAAAATGGTACTGTATTTTTATATATGAACCCCAAGAGTGTTCCAAATCTAAATCACAAGCGATATTTTTCAAGACTACCTTTAGTTGATAGTGATGTCACGTTGTGAACAATGATGCCCAATCAGAATTTATATGGTGGGCTTGGCAAAAAAACAGCAAAACAGTACATGTACACTAAATTAGGTCGATTGTATTCAACACCTTGTATTTCTGTAATCAAACAGTAATTGAAAGATATATGTGTGTGTAGTCTGAGCTTTATTGTTCATAGTTTCTTCTTTGCCCACAGAGGAAAATTTTGACATTTTTAGCTCCTGCCTTCATGCAGAGCCAACATACTTATATTTTCTATAAAATTTCTAATTGTCATCCGATAAATTTAAGAAGGGTGCCTAAGTAAAGATTTTCTGTAGTCTTTAAGTTATGTATGCACAACTAGCTTAAAAACAGCCAATTTGTTTGAATAAATTATAAAGGAATTCTTTTTAAAAGTGCTTTTCAATGCAGTTTCTGACTTAAACTTCTGCTTAGAAGTTCATATCTCATTGTTCTATTAAGCGTAGATAAAACTCTTTACCAACTATTCCTTCAGTCAATATTTATTTACAGAGGCGTAAGTCAATATCTTGTTCGGTTGCCATAACATTATCTTCTGTATACAAATGGATGAAGCATCACCTGATGTTTTTAATTCTCAGTTTTGGATTTGCTTTTTAGCTAATTTGATTAATGAGAACATTACAGAACATAGGAAAAATTGTCAACTGGAAAATGAAAATAGAGATCTTGACAACAAGGTTACAGAGCTTGGTAACAAGAATAGAGATCTTAACAATGAAGTGACAGATCTCAAAGAACAAATCAGAGTTCTGCTTGCAGAAAATCAGAAATTGAAGGGACAGTAAGGTAAACATTTCATGTTAGGAGGTTGCAAATATGTATAAAGATTTATTACTTACAATACATTTTTTGTATCTATTTTTCTAAATGATACAGAGAAAAGAGTTCTAATAAATTAAAAAAACACACACACAATTATAAACTCATATTGTATACATATACATTCAAATACTGCTTTAAATATGCACAATTTTATCAAATAAGTCTTACTGACTATTTCTAACGAAATGAACTGAAAACAACTTAATTGGGGAGTATGAAATTCTTCAGTGCCCAAAAGTTGTCAAATGTCCATATATTGTTGTTCTAAGTATTAATATACCTCTTATTTGATTGATTTTTTTAACGAATAACATTTGGTAAAGATTACTTAAACTTACATTTATTAATGTAATAGTTAGCAATGATAATTTATTTCATAATCATTGGTTTTTGACCAGGTTGCACAAAGTGCAAACCGGGGTTATAGTATGGTGAAGTCTGGCGGGCGGGAAAAATAAGGTATCTATTTTGTGTAATCAGCTCCTACAGTTTTCAACCCAGATCTCTGAAACTTCACAGAAAGATTGCACATGTATTGAAGTTGTGCACCTGCTATTGAGGAATTGTTCCAGGATTTTTTCAAAATTTTCTAGACATGGATACAGTCATTTTTGTCTCGCCTGCGACTTTCGGAGGCGAGACATATGTATGGGAATCCGGCGGCGGCGGCGGCGTAAACACTTGACATCTTGCTTCATATCTTTGTAAGCCCAAGCCCTAGGTCCATCAAATTTGGTCCAGAGGTAGCTTATGATGAGTACTTGCCAGTCAGTCACCTGTCACCTGACCTTGACCTCAATTTCACGGTCCAGTGACTACGTTAAAGTTTTTGGGTTACGACAGTTCCTCTGTAACTACGCATGGTAGGATGACAATATTTGGTGTATAGGTTGCTGATGACTAGTACATGACTGTCTGGTAGGTGTCACCTGACCTTGACCTCAATTTCACGGTCCAGCGACTACGTTAAAGTTTTGGGGTTACGACAGTTCCTCTGTAACTACGCATGGTAGGATGACAATATTTGGTGTATAGGTTGCTGATGACTAGTACATGACTGTCATGGTAGGTGTCACCTGACCTTGACCTCAATTTCACGGTCCAGCGACTATGTTAAAGTTTTTGGGTTACGACAGTTCCTCTGTAACTATGCATGGTAGGATGACAATATTAGGTGTATAGGTTGCTGGTGACTAGTACATGACTGTCTGGTATGTGTCACCTGACCTTGACCTCAATTTCACGGTCCAGCGACTATGTTAAAGTTTTGGGGTTACGACAGTTCCTCTGTAACCACGCATGGCAGGATGACAATATTTGGTGTATAGGTTGCTGATTAATAGTACATGACTGTCTGGTAGGTTCCACCTGACCTTGACCTCAATTTCACGGTCAAGCGACTACGTTAAAGTTTTTGTATTAGGACAGTTCCTCTGTAACTATGCATAGTATGGTGACAATATTTGGTATACAGGCCGCTGCTCATAATTAATGCTATTAACGTAATGCTTATGACGAAATTTATTTTCGTTACTGATGCGGAATTCAGGCGAGACGTTTTTCTGTGTCCACACTTGTTCAGGACATTTGCAGAAGATGGTACCTTTTTTGTTTAATCAGCTCCTACAGTTTTCAATCCAGATGTCTGAAACTTCACAGAAAATTGCACATGTATTGAAGGATTGCATCAGCTTTTTGAACTGCAAAAAAGAAAAATGAATTGTCTAGACCTGTATTAAATTAAACAATAAATATTCAGTTTGAGATATCATATTTAGCAACGAACTTATAACAGTATTATGCTCATTCGTTAATACTCAGTGAAATATTTATTATACCACACAGTGATGCAATCTAATTAAAAATAAATCTTTCACTAGCTCCATCTTTTTAATTTGTTGCTGTGAAGATCAAACAACATTCCATTACAGGTCATCTCAGGTTGAACTTCTGTATTGACCAATCAAAAACTGACTTCACCAACCTTTAATGTTGGGAATCCTCTGTCATTGTTCAGAATATAGAACAAAACCACAATTGTTGAAGACCCCTTTTTCCCTCTTTGTTTATATTAACATAAAATCAATAAAAAAAATTCCACCGATTTTATTGCCATGCCATTTGGTGGTCTGAAAGTACCATACCACTTTCAAACTTTATCCAAAGTTTAGAAAAATTGACCATTTCTAACTCTTTATAAAGCTCTGGAAGCATCCCTATCTTCAGAGATGAAGTCCGAGAGACTCTAAAAACAGGAAATTTGCAATTCTTCCACTAGACCAAATTACTGCTAATCCAATATAATTCATCAAATGTTTAATTTTAAAATTTTTTTCAAACATCCTTCTTTCCAATAAGCCCAAAAAGTAGAACCAAAACAAAAAAAGGTGAAGACAAAAAATTACAAAGAAATACACTTTTTTATGAGGAACAACATTCGTGACGAGTTGAAAAGGTCATTAATTGTTTTGTCGTACCATATCTCTGGATTATTGTACCTTTTTCATAACTAAACCCCAAGTAAAGATAACATTTGATTTGTTAATTTTTGGGGCTTTTTCATTGGATAATACTTATATCAAAAGTTCAATCTGAGATGAGCTGTAATGGGATGTTGTTAGAATTTCACAGTGACAAATTAAAAAGGGGGAGCTAGTGAAAGATATAATTTTGATTTGATTGAAAGTGATGGTGTTTGTTTTCGAGGTGTCCATCAGTTCTTTTCTTCCAAGTGCACTTCCTCTGAAAGTACTGATCAGAATTTTATAACACTTTATATGAATGAAGGACACCATATGTAGCTGTGCATATTTAAATGTAAGTTATGGTAAGATATTATGGTAGAAGTTGTGCCACTTAGAAATTATTAATTACTCAAAATATATGTATAAAAAAACTTATCTTCTGAAACTTATGATCAGAATTTAAAAAAACTTGATAGATATGACAGACACCTTAGTAGTTGTTAGTTGTGCATATTTACAGGAAGTTTTGATGGAGTATGATCCTCTACAATCTGTAATTCTGTATATTTTATATTTATAGATATTTTTGAAAGAAAAGATAACAGTAAGAAGTTGATGGAGGTTTCATGTTACAACATATTTTTTCATGTGTAATAATTTGATAAAGGTCAAATTGTGTGAATATAAAATATATTACTGTATTAGTAATTTAGTCTAAATGACAATGTGATAGTTTTTATACCCCACCACACAAAGTGGTATGGATATGAGTGTCTGTCCGTCTGTCCGTCGTCCATCTGTTCGTGCCTCCGTGGTTTCCAGATGATAACTTGAAAAAGCGTGAATAGATTTTATTTAAACTTTGCACAGCTATTAAATACCCTAAAAGAAAGATCAAGCTCGATTTTCAGCACATTCCAATTTGTATTTTTCGACTTAGGCCAATTCAAGTTTTTTTTTGGTCAACAGTTTGTGGTTTCCAGATGATAACTTGAAAACGCGTCAACAGATTTTATATAAACCTTGCACAGCTATTAAATACTTTAAAATGAAGATCAAGTTCAATTTTCAGCACAATCCAAAATGAAGTTTTCGACCAATTTAAGTGGTTGTTTTGTCTATAATTGGCAGTTTCCAGATGATAACTTGAGAACACGTCAACGGATATTTTAAAAACTTTGCACAGCTGTTAAGTACTATAAAATGAAGATCAGGTTGAATTTTCAGCACAATCCCATATGTAGTTTTTTGAGTTATGCCAATTTGAAATAATTTTTATAGGTCCAGGGTCAAGGGTTTTGTAGTAATCACAAAAATTGTCTTCTGAGATGGACTGTTATCATGCTCAGCTTTTTCTATAGGCTGATTTGTAATTGAGTAAAAATGTATTCATGATTATTAAAAACAATGCAACGTGGCGGGGTATAATTTAATGTACCATTAAATGGCATATTTTTAAAGATATTTTTATATTGTAACATTTTAAACAAATAAAGTTTTTAGCTATTGTCAACACTATTCAAATACTGTAGTGGTCTGTAAAATTTTACATAGGGCTCAGTGGCTTTAGCAGTTAGTAATCTACAATATCACATTCCTGTAAAAACAGGTTGTGGGTTAAAGCCTTACTGTGGTGATTGTATGCTTCTCATAAACTCATAAACTGCAAAACTGATTCAAGAAATATTGTTTGTGAATGTTTTTTCGATCGGCCTGTATAAACATTTGTATACAGTTTCTTCTCTGAACTTGTGAACTTGTGAACTTGTGAACCTATGAGAACAAAACCTATCAGCAATATTTATTGGATGGTTTTCTATAAAGTTTTTTTTAGCCAATCGGAAATCAATATTGTAAATCTTGTTTATGCTGGTTAAAAATTGAACTTACCTATACATGTAGTAATTAGTTGAGCAGTAAAAGCTCTTGTGAGACTCAATTATATTACATGAATAGAATTTTGTATGTCTGGCTTTCAGTCTCAGCAGAGATTATACTTTTGGTTAAAATCTAGAGGACTAATTTAGTGAAATTATATTTTATGTTCAGGGGTTCATTATAAATGAACGTTTTAATGTTTTATTCAGGTGTGCAATATAGTAAGCAATACAATGTCAACATATTTCCAACAAAACATTCGTTTTTTTCGTTGGGTTTATGATGGAAGTCCTTGAATCAGACTGTTGAAATGTCAGATTTTCTTTTTCTTTTATTATTCAACTTTTTGAAATCAACATATCGTTCATTGAACTCCACATCTCAAATTAACTCAAATTTGAAATCTCAGATATCTCAAGGATTTGTTTTAATTACAAACAGTATGAAAGATAAAAAAGAAGTAAATTAAAAATTAGTAAAAATATTCAAATTTAAGTTGTCAGTGCATTATTTAACTTAACATAAAGCTATATTTTCACAGTCATAATATGACTGTATAATAATTAATGTATTTAGAGTAATGATTATTGCCAGTAATTGTTCCTTATTGAATTAAATGTTAAAACATTATTGGACCATCTTCATACTGTGTAGCAGTGTAATGTGTTAATATGCATACATGCATTTTGACTTGATATGCAACATCATATTTAAAAAAGACAGGAATTTATAAAAATACAAAAAAAGAAACGATTCAACTTAAATAATTTGTCAGTTTCACATTTAATGTGAAAATGTGTTTGTATGTACATGTGCTTCATCAAAGACATAGTCTTAACCATTGATTAAAAGTAAACATTTGATCAAGTTGTCATTAATCTGGGTTTTTATTAAATGTTTTCTTTTTATCCTACAATCATAACATTTGATGTTAAAAAAAGTAGATGATTAAGTTTTTACCTCATTCGTCTAGTGACGAATAAATTCTCCTGCTACTCTTGTGCTCACTTCTGATGATATTTAGTATTCTTACCTAGATATATATAAAAGACAATCAAATTTAAATGTTCTCAGTTTCACATTTAATGTGAAAATGTGTTTGGATGTGCAAGTGCTTTATAAAAGACATAGTCTTAACCATTGATTAATGTAAAAGTTTCATCGCTTCATAATAATTTGTTTAGTTGTTTTCTTTTTATAGTGTAATCATTATATTTGTTGTACAACAATGGTAGAGGATAAAAGCATAGTCACGAATACAGTCCATGTGGTCTGTTAACACTGAGGTTGTGGGTTCGAGTCTCACTGTGGGCATGGTGCACTCAACTCCAGTCTTAATTGCCAAGGATTGCCAGTTTTATTACCGTAGGTTTGGGGATTTCTCGGGGAACTCTGGCTCCCCCTTCAATAAAAACTGGACGCCATGGTATAGCTAAAAAATTGCTGAAAGTGGTGTTAAACAAATATCAAACAAACAAACGAATACAGTTTCCTGCTACCATTGTCCTCACTTGTAATGGTATTTAGTATTCTTACCTAGTTAGGGTATAAAATGATATTTGTTTTTGATGTTTGTTTGTTTGATGGTGTTTAACGCCACTTTCAGCAATTGTTCAGTTATATCATGGCATCCTGTTTTTATTGGGGGAGGAAGCCATAGTACCCAGAGAAAACCCACGACCTGCGGTAGTTGTTTTTGAAGTCAACTCTCAATTAAATGTATTTTAGTGATGGTAAATTGTCAGAAGATATTATGTTTATTTGTAATCGCCTCGACACAGTTCAGAAATGGTTTTCAGACCCTTGCATTTTTACCTATTTTTAAGGCTCATACAAATAATTATATATTTTCTGACAATGTACGAATATTGTATAGTTATTATTTATTATTGGCTATATTTTTTTATTTTGACAAAACCATGTTCAGGAGAGTTTGTTTATAATGAATTTCAGTGTACCCTTATCTGCCATTTTCCATAAATGAGATTATCTCTCTTTTTACATATTGTTTATAAATTATGTGATAGTAAAAGTGTTAGAGCCTCTTAAGTCTCAAAACCATGTTTAGGAGATTTTGTTTATAATGAATTATAAGTACCATTATCTGCAATTTTCCATAAATGAAATTACCCCTTTTTTTACATTATGTTATTTAAAAAGTGTTAGAGCCTTATTATGGCTCCCAAATTGTGTTTGTCCGGTTTCTTATTATTGTTATTCTTCTTTTTTCTTTTATCTTTTGTTTCTTATAAACCAATCAAACCTTTATAATAGTTTTTGTTATATATTCTATTTCGTGTGAAAATAATACTACATTGACGGACCACTTGCTACTTTGTAGTATAATATATTGTCAACTGATCATGCATGTTTAGTGAAGACTAGACCTTATCCACAAATTTCTTATTTAGTCACTGTATCGTGGAAATAGAAGTCATTTTCAGGTGACACCTGCTAGACTGTCATTTGTTATTTTTCAGCAACCTATATACTAACAAATATTATACCCCCACTCGCAAGGGGCTATATTGCAATCACCTTGTCCGTCTGGTGCAAACTTTTGTAACAGATTTCTCGGCTTCTACAAAAGGACTGATTTCAAATTTGGTGGACTTCTCTTAAATTTCCAGGTCTGTCAGTTATCTACTTCCTGTTTTCCGAGCCGACTTGGACTGTTACAAGGGTCAAAATAGGAAATTTTTTCGGCTTCTACTAAAGGGAGTGTTTTTAAATTTGGTGCACAGCTTTAGCATTTTGAGTTGTACCTTGCATCCCCTTTTCAGGTCAGTCAGTTATCTACTTCCTGTTTTCCAAGCCGAAAATGGGGTATACTTAGCACGACTTGATGTTGGTCCATGTTGTCATCTCGCTATGCATTGTTACCTTGGAAATGACGTTATTTAATATGGCAAATCGAGATATCAATATCTAGTTTGAGATCGTGTCAAATCATATTTCATAAAACAAGACTCTAACAAAACGTTTGCTGTTACTGACATCATTAGAATACTTGACCGTCTGATTGATAACATATATGTTTGCCATGTCTGATAAACGCTTTAGCGCGCTTTGACATTCCAATATGTACAAACGGTGTTCCATCTCTTGCTGACAAATAAGTTTGATTTTATACAAAAGGTTATTGTGACGAAATTTATTAAGTTTACCTTTGGAGTTAATTACAGAAATCGGTTGGACTATATTATTCGGTAGTTAATAAGTACTTTGTCCGATCATTGACAGAAAGTCATCAGTTTATACTTGGTTGTTACCAATGCATTTGGGCATAGTAAAACGCATTTGAGATATGGAGTTCTTTGATTTCGGTTTAAAGATTATTTCGATTAGAGGCTACATAAATTTAGTATATAAGCGGATGCTTCACGGTTCTAAAAAAGTTCTGTGTATAGACGCCAAGCCGAAAGTTGAAGAATACTGGTAAGACAAAGAAGAAGAAAGAGACCAAAGCTTATATAAGAAGGTGAGGAGCCGAGGTAGTTCTGGATAAGAATTACTAAAGAGCACCTGAATAAGGTGCCAAGCTTAGCTGTAGCTGCTGAAGAAGCAGGGGGACATTGGTAGTGCCGTGGTTCATTAACAAAGCAGTGGCTTCGGACAGAGTCAGCATTGTCCTGTAAAGTAGAGATATATACTAAAGAGTTTTAATTAGTTGCTCCTTTATTGAATAATAAAAGCAAGGGTGGAAGGAAGTACCACCTTACGTTATATAAGCCAGGGTCTCAAAAGGTATTGGCTTAAGCAAGGTAACAAAAAGCATTTGCTTAATCAAGGTAACATAGAGCATTGGTCTGTAGTCCTTTGCGTCCGTCGATAATACTTTGGTGAAGCCTACCGTATCAAGAGAAATAACTCTGGTACGATCCCAGAGCGTAGTCCCGTACCTGTGATACGTGACAATATAACGTTCTGCTACATAAATAACGTGATTTTATTGAATGTTCCAAAATTCGGTGATTATGTCTATGCATCTACCCTATTGAACTTTAAATTAAGTGACACAGGCATTAGGGTCTGCCTTGATCTACAACTAAAATTTGACAATGAAGGTCTATTGATAACCAAAATTCCATTCATGTAACATCCGTGTAGCACCTACATATAAAGCATACTTCACCCAATCGATCAGGTACTTAGCAGCATGGATTTCTTATAGATTGTGCAGCTACTTGACCAGGAGTTCACAGTAGCAAGATTGAAGTCATCGCCATTATTACTTTGTTGACCATTAAAGAATATTTTTGTCACAAATGACCGTTAATTCGTTCCTTGTCTTCCTTCATAACTGTATCATGACTACCCCTTATTTACGACTTTTAAACCGGAATATTGACTGTTGCTTACCCATCCATAGCACATAAACTCGCCCCCTGTATTAGTGGGTTTCGTGTAGAACGACCAATCGTACCTTCGCCCTCCCCCTCCGGCCCATTTTTCCTATTTGGCGAGGTTAATTCGACAAATCACAAAACTCAAATCGGATAATTACTGCAGCAAAATTCGGCCTAGTTGCGTGTCAGTCAGTTTTTGGTTTTTGTGTTGAGTGTCTTTTCTTATCCAAAAACATTTACGTAACCACTGCACAGAAAATTAAGTCCTGATCAGGTGATAGATAACTGACTGATTAGTACTCACTACTACTGGACATATATTGATAGACCGATGGCTTAAGGTTAGAAAAATATAAATCAAAAGTTCAAGTGTTAACGCCGTGTTACCCACTCGTGTAGCAGGCGAGACAAAAACACGGCATAATTTTCTAGAAACCAAAAAGAGCATCAATTATATATTAATTTGCACAAGATTTTAAGGGGTCGTCCCGATGTTCCGACACCCCATTAGTCCGACGCTCCAATTGTCCCACAGCCCATTGGTCCGACGCCCAATAGTCTCGTTAGATTTGACCGTTTGTATGTTAAACCAAGTTCTATTCAATTTCTGATTCCTCATATTTTCCTGTATGTCCTGCAGTGTTGTTAACTTTTTAAATTCTTATTGGAATACAAATATAACGTTGTCAAGGACCTAAAATAAATAATGCTGACACATGTTGTTTGTATTGGTTCGCCAGTTTCAGAAAAGAAGCCTTTAAAAATTGCCATAGGTGTCTATCTTTAATAAAACCTAGTCCGAGGATCCTCTTTTGATCACCCAACGCATTGATAGACTTTGGTGGGAGCGTTGGACCCCGCTCATATCAAATTATAAAAAAGCTCTGGACGGCAGAGAATTATCGGACTAAATAAAGCCCTGCATGGATAGCCATCTTTAATTTTGTATAAAAACATAAACTTTGTAGAAAACTTTATATAAGTCCTATAGAAAATTATAAATATTTACAATTTTAAAAAGTCGTAAGGTTTGCTTTAATGCATGAAAGATCAATAGCTTAGGATGTCCAGTTACCACATGCCTTTCCATACCAACCAGAATGTTGTTTTTCTGCGCCACAAGAATTCAAGATGCCGTACATAGTGGCAGGAAAGCCCGGCGGCGAGGTCTTGATCCACGAGTGGTTTCGATATCAGAAGAACAAAGAGAGGGACGATCTCATGTACTGCGGATGCTGGCTACCCGATTTTCGTGCCATTACACAGACTAATTAGTATTTTTTAATACTCTGATGCTGTTAAGTGCAAATGTGGTAGATAGTAGTCCGAGAATCCTCTGCCGTCTAACGCTTTTTTTTGCGTGGGACGTCAGAGAGCTCTCCGTAAGCAAAACAACAGATTTTGCGACACCGGTCTAGGTCGGCAAATCTCACGCAAAAAAGCGTTGGACGGCAGAGGATTCTCGGACTAGGTAGATAAAGATGTTTAATCATCCACTTTGTCAACACTGCGGTTGGCAGTTTGACCAATGTGTGCTCGACTCCAGCTTAATCGACAATCACTGCCATATTTCCTGTCGAAGTTTGGAAGGTTTTTACGCCCCCCCCCAAAAAAAAATAAAATAAAATAAAATGAATATCTACCCTGCAATCCGCACTATCATAACGTAGAAGGGTTTGAAATCAAGTATTAAGGCCAAATACATAACATGTTGAAGAGCTTTTCTCGTCGTATTTATATAAGTATTTGACAATTAGTGCCTGACAAATCTGTCATCTGTGATGATAACATTAACGTGAAATAGGAACATTCTAAATATCTAAATATCTATTCATTTAACTTAAGTTCAAACCTGTATCTGATGTTTTCTGAAAATTTACTCATGCATTTGGTTGCTGTTGTACAATTGGTAAAATCATTTTTTTATGAAGTTGTTTGGTTATTAACATGGTGTTGAAAAGGATGGCAGACTAGAATGCAAATGGTGCCTGATAAATGTTTATGCATTCTAACTTAACACTCCTTTACCTATTACTTTGAAATGTTAATGTTGTTATTTTAAAAAAGCAGAAGTCAAGTTTCTGGCTTTCTGTAAATTAACTCATTTTTTCCTGAAAAGTCAATTATAAAGCAAAGATAATGACAATATAACATTTTATCACATTGAAATTATTGTTAATTGTCTTATTAATGTCTATATTTTTATAATTGTATGTTCTAGTAAGCTTCGTACATATTTTTTCTGGGTTATGGAAGTAGCAAACTTAATAATTATTGATTTTCCTATTATTACATTGTAGGGTTTTTGACTGTTCTATGTACATGTATAAACTCTGTTTAAACTTTCTTGTTGGATAATTTCCCTTGAAACTCTCTGTAGCATAACTTTTCACTGCCCTGAAATGTATGAAATAAAATATTGTTAATAAAAACATTTAGTATTTCATATGAAACTACCTAAATATAGGCCTATGGACTCTACAAAAGTAGAGTTTTTGTAGCCCAGTCTGCATATGTAATATACATACAAAACAGTATAAATGAATTCAACACTTTAAAAAATCCCTTTACTGAAACATGGTTTATGTATTAGTTGTTGTATATTCAATCTTGAACAAACTATTCAAATACGATTGTGCAATAACCCTTAAAAATGAAAATTTCACATGTGGGTATCAATTCCATTACTACAATTATTTTTCTATTTTCTGACCAAATCTTAATCTGTAAAATGTAAATTTAATTGCATAAAATTATTCAAGTAGTGGTTTGGAAATGGAGAGGCACAAATTGTGAATTACATATATCATCATTTAAATTGATTGTAGAAATGTTTGCTTAATTTTGACAAGTATCATTTATCACTTGCTGCAACCTTAAAATAGTGTATATTTTGCACTGTTATTAATTGTGTATGCAATAAATTAAATGCTTATGTTATACAATTTTAGAAAGCTTCAAGTATCTTCTTTATATAGTTGCTTTCATTAGGCTTAGAACAATTATATCTATTAAGACAATCCAGGTAATTGGCTCTTTATGAAGTAAACCTGATCAATCCATTCTCAGGTCACACTAGGCTTGTTATATATGAACATTATCACAATTTAACATTTACTATATTTATTATTGTCATACTTTTTTAAGGTTTTAAAGAGGTTATACAGAATAATAAAATTCTTAGTTATAGGTTGATAAAAAAGTAATTATATTTAAAAACTTAGAGATATATTGTTTATATATTATAAGTTAATTAATTTACATTTGCACCATTTTAAATGTAAAATGTCATTCTAAAAATTAAAAGGTTAACTTTCATTCTAAACACTATTTTTGTTAACAAAAAATCTACATTTATTTAAGTTATACCCTGACAAAATTATGTATTAAATTTATTTTCTAATTACATGATAAAACATAGCTGCTGTATATAGTTTTTTTTTTAAATTACATGTGTTATCATACATGTAGAATGATATGTCACAGTAACCTACAAGTATATTTTCTTTGTAAGAAGGCAAATGTGTCTGTCTGTAAGTAGCCTAAACTATAAGTTACACCCCTTGTGCTGGTTTTGCTTCCATTTTTTTTATTCCATATGTGTACCCTTGTAGTGTTAAAATCATTTACTAAACGAGTATTACACTTCCAATGAAAGGGGCCTCGGTGGCCGAGTGGTCAAGGTAGTGTACTACTATTGATCACGTGGTCTGTCAACACTGAGATTTCGGGTTCGATTCTCACTGCAGGCAGGGTGTACTCGACTCCAATTTTAATTGACAAGGATTGCTAGTTTTCCTACCGCAGGTCGGGGGTTTTCTCCGGGTACTCCGGCTTCCTCCCCCCAATAAAAACAGGACGCCATGATATAGCTGAAAAATTGCTGAAATTGGCGTTAAACACCATCAAACAAACAAAACAAAGAAACACTTCCAATGAGAGTTATGGATGTCGATCGAAAGCTCAGTGGAGCTTTTATTTGTATTTTTAATTTTGACACGCCAACTTTTTAATTTGGTAACTAATTTTTTTCCCGAATCATCTACTGAATTATTAGCGTATACTAGTTGGGGGTCACAAGTTGGGGTGCTACTTTAACTTTTAATATTGTTTATTGGTGTGTAACGGTGGGAATTTCCCCTATGACCTTTTGACCCTGTCAGCCATGACGCTAAGTGTTAATTAGTTGTATTTTTATCGATTTTGAAACTGTTACTTGTCTGAAACTTGGTGTATGAAACTGTTAAATTGTCCGAAATTATTTGTTTTTCTCGGGGATACCAAATGAAACATTTTGACATCTTTTTTCTCTCTTTAAAAATGTTTTCGCAATGCCAGTATACGGGAAGATATTCTGTTATCCGCTTGTAGACGACGTTTTCAACAAAGTCACATGATAAATTGGTCTCCTAGTGCAATATTTTTCATTGACGCAAGCTTCACTTCAAATATAACACCAGGTCAGGACCTCCGATATAAGCATTTTCATTGGTTGATAATATGACGCCATTTGATATCACATGCACACGGCAATCTATTTTTAAATCTGGGAATACCTTTTCTTTATAAAATTTAAGTATAAATTATATTCTAATGCAGTTCTTGATGTAACGTCAATTCTGATTGGATAATGTGATGTCAGATTTTAACGCAAGCGCAGACGTTATTTCCAGCAAATAAAAAATTCCAATTTTAATCAGTTAATTTAGTTTTTTTGTATTGCCGTAGCATTAGAATGGAGATAACTGTATTGTATTTGAAGATTTGCCGGCACCAATTGGTGATTTGATGGTCGGAAATATTCGTTTACTAGCTCCGCTTACGCTAAACATTGAACGTCACAAAGAGAATGGCGTCATTATACGTTCGTTCTACTTGAACTTATCTATAATACTAAATTGTCATTCTATAGAATACCCGAACGTCAAATCGCTCAATCGGAACATCTCTCGGCCATTTCCGTCCAGGGTCGGGAAAGTGACCTCGGAGGTCAATCTCCACGCAAAGGATTCTGGGTATCCTGCGTCGACCACAATTACCTCTGCAATACTATTGGTTGACATTATGAGAGATATCTCTCATGGCGAATAAGCTTCGCGTACAAACGCAGTAATTTCAAAGTAAAACTGTATCAAAAGTATATAAATAGACTAAATGAAAATAAATAAGATCTCGTGTGTTATTTTACAAACATAGTTCTTTGTTTACAAACGTCACGGGCAGGCGACAAATGTAGTCCTGTAGTATCTAACAAAGCTGACTATGGTCCATTATCAGCCTCAATTAATTTACCATACAAAGGCTGATCTTAGAGAAAATGGTATATTATCAGCCTCCGTATAGTTATCATACAGAGGCTGATCTTACTAAAAATGGTTCATTTGCGCCACCATATATTTATCATGCAGAGGCTGATCTTACAAAAAATGGTTCATTTTAGCCTCCATATATTTATCATGCACATGGTAATCTAGCAAAAATTGGTCCATAATCAGCCACTCTTCCATACAGAGGCTGACTTTACAGAAAATTATATATTATCAACCTCCATTTATTTTCAATACCAAGGCTGATCTTACACAAAATGGTCCATTATTAGCCTCCATATTGTTACCATACAACAGAGGCTGATCATACAGAAAATGGTAAATTATCAGCCTCCATATACTAGTAGTTACGATACAGTGGGTGATCTTACAGAAAATGGTAAATTATCAGCCTCCATATAGTTACCATACAGAGGCTGATATTACACACAATGGTCCATTATCAGCCTCTATATAGATACCATACAGATGCTGATATTACAGAAAATGATCCATTATCAGTCTTCATATAGTTACCTTGCAGTATGCTGAACGGTAACCTTTATTGGAAAAAAGCAAATTCAACATAGATTTGAATACACGTTATAGATTAAACTTTGTTTCATTTTTGTTTGTAAACAATATTCCACCTAAAAATATGCAGCTTGAAGCATGGAAAGCGCTTGTGGTACATGTAAAGATTAATTAATGAAATTATTTTATGATTTTTCTTATATTCTATATATATAATTTCAATGGCATCTTTTAGTAGCCTATTTTATGGTTTTGGTATACAACAAATGGGGATAGTTTTACAAATATGAATGTATGTTACAAATTTCAATATAGAAAAAATATTGATTTAATAAATTTTAAATAAGTCTTTGATATCATTTGTTCGATTACCTAGAACTAGTTGCGTTAAATTTGTCAAATCTTATATATATTGTTAAACAAATATATCATGCGTATTTTCTTTGTAAATCCTAATTCATTTAGCATTTTTTAATGTTATAATTTAAATAAGAACATTTAAAATGTGCTTACATTTTAATTAAGAATTAGCATTTAAGGAGACGTCTTAGATTTAAAACATTAATAATATATTGAATGACGACGAGTGCAAGTTTATCACAAAAGTAGAAATTTAGTAATTTATCCAGAAGTAGATAATTTAAAAGGTAGGCTAAAAACCATATAAGACAACCCCCGGGGGGACGAGGCTTCTATATGTGGTACTGGGTATGTTCCGACAAACTGGGTGGTTTTCTTTAGATGTATTGTCTATAATGGGGTATACGAGAACTGCCATCAGGTATAATTCCCGGGTATAATTGAACTTTCAGTAGGAATCAGTTAATAATAACATACAAACAACTTAATTGACTATCAAACTGCTTTATTTACTTGACATGTAGATAAATTCTATATTGCCTCTATAACCTGACAGGTCAGCTTCTTATCAGATACTGTTACATAAAGTATTGCCATTTATTTAGATGTCTAATATGTTATCAAGTAAGGGTCTTATTTATAACATATTTGTCTAGAATGGGGTACTTAAATCCAATAAAATTTGTCTACAAATGGGTCAGGCTTTTAAACTACAGGAAAAACACCTCTGTCAATATTCAGACCATTTCTCACCCCATTCCCTGGGAAGACACCATTCAAAGCACGTGCGACTATCCGCTCGACTGTGCATCCTCTCTTTTGTATGATAAAAATTTGGTATTTATCATGTTTGGGGTAAACTTTTGCTTTTTGTCCAAAAACCTGTGCTTCGTTATCAATGAAAATTTACACATGCACTTGTACATACTCATCAAGAAAGACCCGTGATGTACTTGCCCACAAGTCTATGTCTGTTTCTTAACACTTGAGGTCTTACTATGCCTTTAATGAACCTTTATGCAGTCATGTATAATGATATAAAATAATAACCAAATGAGATTTAGGAAGATTGTCAACGTTTTAGGCTGCCTATTTATATAACGCAATTTTGCACAAAGCTACTTTTCTGTTTACCATTTCTTCAAACCTAATTCATTAATGCATATCAAATTTTCACAAGCTGAATAACTTGGTATTAGTATCATCTACTATGTCTTCAGAAGTATTCATATAAAACAGTCAGTGAATTTCTTTTAAGACTTATATTATCCCCATAAAACTTTAAATTGCTGATTAAAGACAAAGTACCGGATATTTTGCCCTTATTAAAAAAACAATCTGAACAGAAAACAAATTTTCTGGAAAAACTGTTATGTACAACTAACAATTGTCAGTATTATAAGATTTGTCCATATTTATATGCTACTACACTTCATTTGTCCTGATAATATGTCATATTTGCTGTACATAGACTAAGATTTTCCTCCTGTCCTGATGAACCGTAATGATTTTACTGAAATGTAAATGTAAACATGCTCATATTTGTTATACTTACTAAAAGAGAGAATACTACACCAGATGGCATAACTCGTATCCTTACCTTTTTTGCTGATGTTGACCAAAAAGTATGTTTAAATAAAAAACATCTTTGAATTAGTTTGTTTGTGCATACAAAAACGTCTTCCCCCGTTCCCCCATGTGGATTTCCAGCAAAAATCTGTTCAAAGTGCCATAACTCCCACATAATTTTGAGGATACACATTTCCTGGTAATATGCACAACTATGTATGGTGAACTTGCTACATACAAAGTTTCGTAAAATTTGGTGCAGTAGTTTAAGAAGAGTTGAGAGAAAAACCATAATTTATGACGATTTTTTGGAAAATTCAAGTTCAAGGGACACAACTCCCATAAAATTTTGATGATTAGAATTTCTTGGAAATATGCACGACTACATATGGTGTACTTGTTACATACCAAGATTCGTAAAATTTGGTTGAGTTAGTTGAGCGGAATAACTTTGTGACAGACAGGCGGACAGGAAAAAACAACATGTCTCTTCACGAAGTGGTTGAGGGGGAGCCATAATTTATTTGCCACACAAAATAAAATACTGATAATTTTTCTCCATGTTCTTAACATTTTCAAATTTAACTGCTACTTATGTCCTTCCAGATTTCTATGTTTTAAACATACAATGTATACATTTAGTATATCTAATGTTGACAAATAAAGTATTTGAGTTCGCATTGTTGATTGCTATGCAGTTGTATTTGTGTGTTTTTATGTTGTCTGTTTCTTTGTGTTGTTCTCTTTCGTGTTTACTGATTTGTCTTTGCCCTTTTGTACTTTTGACATTCGAATGCCCAATTGGTACCGGTCAGCTTCTAACTGTGAATTTAAAGCATTTGTATTTTTTGTTATTTGTCTGAAGTGTCAGATGCATCTCAAAAGATATTTAGTTTCTGAATAAATGTGCATGACATAAACTACATGAAGCAACATAAATTTTAAAAAATATGCCAATAGAAGTTGGGCAAATGAAAACAAATGGCAGAAACATTGATGACAACAGCTCATAACTTTGCTAAATAAAGGTAGATTTTACTAAAAAATGGATGCAAAATACATTTACAGTACATGGTCATGGCAACCCATTATAACAATATGGACACAAATTGTTTAATGTTTTGTTTGTTTGTTTGATGGTGTTTAACGCCACTTTCAGCAATTTTTCAGCTATATCATGGCGTCCAGTTTTTATTAGAGGAGGAAGCCGGAGTACCTGGAGAAAACCCCCGACCTGCTGTAGGAAAACTGGCAATCCTTGTCAATTAAGATTAATCTCAGTGTTGACAGACCACGTGATCAATAGTAGACGAACTACCTTGACCACTCAGCCACCGAGGCCCCCAAATTGTTTAAGGCAAGTTCAATAAAGAGATTGTGTGTTATGTAAATCGTAAATTTAATCTTATGAAGACAAATGGCTGTCTTCCACTGTGGATTTTTAAGTTGCCGCTTGTTTATGTAGGTTGTGTCATGAACACTTATTCCACATCTCATTATTATCTATGTTTTTCATAAGATAACAATCAAAGGCTGGGTTGCAATGTGTATTGTAGAACATGATCAATGATTGATATCAACTAAATTTGCAAATATCACAACATATGATAATAATTACTTTCATAAAAACGTTTGGCATAAAAATGGAATTGAAATTGCTATAAAACATAGTTTGTACCTAATATTAGGTATATGTTACATTAAGAACAAGAAAAAGAAGAAAAGAAAAAAGATGTTAATGAATAAAAAGTCTTAAAATAAAAAAAGGCTAGACAACCTTTACTTACGAGAATCAGTTAGGAATTCTGGCAAACCAATATTTATACTCATCACTTAAAAAATTCTATAATAAACAGTCATAATAAAGTTTGTAAAAAATGGCAAAAAATGAAAGCAATACATGAACACATTACCCATGATTATCAACAAAAAATCAAATATATCACAACATATGATGATAAAATTAGTTTCATAAACAGTACAATATTTGTTAAAGTGTAAGTTCGCAAAATGTTCATGCTGATGTGTATGAAATCTTCAATGAAAAGTAAGGCAACGTGGAAAATATTACTTTTCAAAAGTGAACAGTAACAAAGATATTCACCATGTTAATTCATTATTTTACGGTCATTTGAGGCTGCCATTTAATTTAACAACGACAGGCAAATAATAAGTTTGGCATAAACATAGAATTGAGATTGCTATAAAAAATAGAATGTACCTAATATTAAAAGCAATGTTACAATGAGAAGATGACAAAGAAAAAAGATGCAATTTATAAAAGTCTCAAAATGTATCAAAGCATATGTATTACTATAGTGATCATGAAAAAAAATGCGTAATTGAAAATTACACATTATCTGCATTTATTTACATCAACAAACATATTCACAGAAACTATTAATCGTCAGGCTTCTGCAGCTACAGGTCCCAAACTCCACCTGGTATAAGTTGGTTTACTGTTGCAAAGAAAGCAAATTTTCTTTGAACTCTCTTCTTATAAAGGTGGAGTTTATGTTTTTTACTCCAGCTTTAAGGTTCAAAATTGCATTTTCAGTTGAAGTACTTTCTTTCAGTCTCTGAAAAAAAAGTATTATAATTGTATGCATATCAATTTAAAAACAAAATACATTGAGATTATAAATAGTGTAACAGAATATGATTTAAAAATGTAAAAGCCATTCTTTGTGCAGATATAAAGTGTATTGACTTAACCATTCAGTAGACATGCATTATTTTTAAAATTACTGTTGGAGGAATAGTTTTTACAGCTATTAAACCATGTGATACAGATTTTTATACCACTGCAAATGTTTGTTTCATATTTTGAAAAATATCTTAACTCGATATGAATTAATTGAACAAATTGTGCTAAAGAGATTAAGTAAATATTTGTGTAAATATATTTTTTATACATGATCCTGAAAGGAAAGTCATGAGGTCTACTTAATCTTGTGATGCGATGAGTCACGAATTATAAAGACATGTATGTCTTACCTTGTAAATTTGTTGCAGAAAGTATAAGGTAAATGGCCCACAGTCATTTCCATTTTCCTGTTGAGGAACATCAATTACCTCACAACACATCACATTCTAAAAATCTACAAGTGTAAATGACAAGAAATATATTTTATTTTTGTTTTCAAATGAAACATGACAGTTTATATTGTTTTACACAAACTGGTAAAATTACAATATAATTTTTGTTTAATTGCAGAATTTTACTGAAAAGCAAAACATCGAAAATGATATTAAATACTGATGTTTTCTTTTCACATTCATTCTGACTTTTTGCATATTTGATCTATTCTAAATTTTAATTTGGAAAAGCAAATTCTGAATTCTAGCAAAATGTGAAGGAATCTTGGCACAATCAACAACAATAGCTTTGTATAATTTCTATGTACATGTGAGAATTTTAAAAAAAAATCAGATAAAAATAAAGTTAATTAATATTTTTATTCATGAAAATGTAAAGGGAGGTGGATAAAAGTAATAAAAAAATATTTCCTTATGTTAGCAATTCAAGTAAGCTTTATTCCAACAAAAGTATATAATGTGATAAAGTTTCGTAAACGAGGTTGTGAGTTAATGTATGGAGTATGGAAAAGGATTGATACATCTCATTATAAGAAACTGTAAAATTAAACGGTTCACTTAGTGCTGATTATGAATACTCTAAACTTGAAATGTCATCATGATAAAATATAGTGAATTAAATCAGGATGTTAATATATGTTATATGTTCAATGCATAAGTTCTTTGTATTACAAAAGACAAACATTTCATCATAGCCATACACACAACAGTTTTTAATGGGGAAGGAAGAAAAAAATCTAAGTACATCTATGCTTAAAAACTATTACCTCACAGTTCTATTTTTAGCAACCGGGGCCATGTTGGTTGGTAGGCAGGGATAAATTCCACAAACTTGCTAGAGGACACCCTAGAAATTTAGAGTACAAAGTTTCAAAGCAATTCCTTCAGTGGTGATACGGAAAATGTAAAACAATGACTTTAAGTTGTAGGGCGAAAGAATAATTTCAGAATATTTTTTTATCAGGATAAAAAAATATTCAGTTCGGAACAGAGAACAAATGATCGATGAAGCTGAAGCCTCTGGTTTTTGCCAAGCTGTTTTTATTACATTATTTTTTATTAAATAATCATCCCTAATTTACACTAAAACATGAAAGTATATTAAGCAATATTATTGTTATATATGTTAAATTAACATTGAATAATCAAATTTTATAGAAAAGCATGAAATAAAAACATATATATATATATGTACTTTTTCATAGACTCTTCTGGTCTTTCTGAGACCCTCTCTTCTTTCGATTAAAAACTTAGGAACAGGATTAACCTTTGAAACAAAGAAGACATATTAGGATACATTTGCTTATCTATCAATTATTAATGGAATTTTTAATATGGTAAAGCTAAAGTGACACTCAAATACATCATATTGTACATGTATTTCAAAGCAGTGTAGCTTTAAATAATTAATATTTTAAGAACAAGAAAGCAAGAAAAAGGACATTAAAAGATTTATGGTATGAAGAATGAACTTTTTCAAAATACTGTAGGATTCTTACAATTGAATGTACACAATAATAAAATTCTATTCTGTTGTCATAAAAACAAATTAACTGTTGTTGGTATCCTTAGTTTCCTAATACATACTTGATCAACAAATCAAATCTAATGGAATACAAAAGGTACATTTAAGGTGTTATGATACATTAAAAACCATTATACGGTTAAAATTTAGCTGTGCATTGGAAAATCAGTTTGAACTTTGTGAAATGCAACATCAATTTTAGTTAGATTCTATTGCTATTTCCATTTATAGGTAATGTTTATAAAACCATATCTTTAAAATATCTTCTATTTTACATCATTGCATCACAAATTTTCTAACAAAAGCTTTATTGTTTTTTGGTCATAATTTGGATACCTCAAGTCCTTTCATGTAGAAAAGGACAAAGTAAATGGTGTCTTTAAGTTGTGCTTTTCATGTTAATTTCATGCCAAAATTGCAGTTTTCATAAGCATATAATGAAAAGATGAGTCTATCGCAAAAACAATAAAACACACAAACTTAAAATATAAAATACCTTAGTTTCCCCATCACATTTAGTTTTTCTGCCTACAATGAGTAAAAAAAATTTAACTAAACAAAATCCATAAACCACTATTGACAAATTTTCATATATAAAACATGAAAAAAAACAATACACAATATGCACAAAATATAAGATAAAAAACAGTAGGTCAGACTAAAATAAAACTGAAAAAATATTTGTAAAATTGTTATATTTCTTAAAATAGAATTAGAATTTTTTTATTTTGATTACGTGTGTGTTTTATATGCTAATGTTGCACCTTGAATCTAGAAAGTATAAAGTGATAGTACATGTACCTGTTTTCTTCTTTGGTTTTTCATCGTCATCTGTATGCATTTTCTACAACATAATCATTTGTTCATTAAAATAAATGAAGCTTATGTTGCCGAACCAAGGCTTTGATATAAATGTACTAAGTAACAAAGTCTAGTGAGGTACATAGTCCATTATACCCGGGTACATAGCCTACAAATGGATGAATCAGTGTAAAACTTTCAACCTGTACCGAGACCTCACTTACAAATCATGTCTTGCAACAAATTAAGTTTTGTGTTCCTACCGAATTTCTAAAAAAAAGAGCTTTGCCGACATAAAACCTGGTTCAAATCACCATTTTGTGTAAGATCAGCTTCAGTTTGATAAATATATGGAAGCTAATAATGAACCATATTGTGTAAGATCAGCCTCTTTATGATAAATAAATGGAGGCTGATAATGGACCATTTTCTGTAACATCAACCTCTGCATAAGTATGTAGAGGCTGATAATGAACCGTTTAGTGTAAGATCAGCCTGTGTATGATTAATAAATAAAGGCTGATAATGGACCATTTCCTATTAGATCGGCTGGTGTATGGTTAATAATTGGAGGATGATAATGGACCATTTTCTGTATGATCAGCCCCTGCATGGTAAGTATATATAGGCTGATAATGGACCATTTTGTGTAAGATCAGCTTGTGTATGGTAACTATATAGAGGCTGATGATGGACCATTTACTGTATGATCAGCCTCTGCATGATAAATATATGGAGGCTGCTAATGGACCATTTTGTGAAAGATCAGTCTCAGACGAGTCTGTGTATGGTAACAATATGGAGGCTAATAATGGACCATTTTCTTAAGATCAACCTCTGTATGGTAACTATATGGAGGCTGATAATGGACCATTTAGTGTAAGATCAGCATGTGTATGGTAACAATATGGAGGCTGATAATGGACCGTTTACTGTATGATCAGCCACTGTATGATAAATATATGGAGACTGATAATGGACCATTTTGTGTAAGATCAGCCTGTGTATGGTAACAATATGGAGGCTAATAATAGACCATTTTCTGAAGATCAGCCTCTGTATGGTGACTATATGGAGTCTGATAATGGACCATTTTGTGTAAGATCAGCCTGTGTATGGTAACAATATGGAGGCTAATAATGGACCATTTTCTTAAGATCAACCTCTGTATGGTAACAATATGGAGGCTGATTATGGACCATTTTGTGTACGATCAGCATGTGTATAGTAACAATATGGAGGCTAATAATAGACCATTTTCTTTAAGATCAACCTCTGTATGGTGACTATATGGAGTCTGATAATGGAACATTTTGTGTAAGATCAGCCTGTGTATGGTAACAATATGGAGGCTAATAATGGACCATTTTCTTAAGATCAGGCTCTGTATGATAAATATATAGAGGCTGATAATGGACCATTTTGTGTAAGATCAGCCTGTGTATGGTAACAATATGGAGGCTAATAATGGACCATTTTCTTAAGATCAACCTCTGTATGGTAACAATATGGAGGCTGATTATGGACCATTTTGTGTACGATCAGCATGTGTATAGTAACAATATGGAGGCTAATAATAGACCATTTTCTTTAAGATCAACCTCTGTATGGTGACTATATGGAGTCTGATAATGGAACATTTTGTGTAAGATCAGCCTCAGACGAGTCTGTGTATGGTAACAATATGGAGGCTAATAATGGACCATTTTCTTAAGATCAACCTCTGTATGGTAACTATATGGAGGCTGATAATGGACCATTTAGTGTAAGATCAGCATGTGTATGGTAACAATATGGAGGCTGATAATGGACCGTTTACTGTATGATCAGCCACTGTATGATAAATATATGGAGACTGATAATGGACCATTTTGTGTAAGATCAGCCTGTGTATGGTAACAATATGGAGGCTAATAATAGACCATTTTCTGAAGATCAGCCTCTGTATGGTGACTATATGGAGTCTGATAATGGACCATTTTGTGTAAGATCAGCCTGTGTATGGTAACAATATGGAGGCTAATAATGGACCATTTTCTTAAGATCAGGCTCTGTATGATAAATATATAGAGGCTGATAATGGACCATTTTGTGTAAGATCAGTCTGTGTATGGTAACATTATGGAGGCTGATAATGGACCATTTACTGTATGATCAGCCTCTGTATGATAAATATATGGAGGCTGATAATTGACCATTTTGTGTAAGATCAGCCTGTGTACGCAACAATATAGAGGCTAATAATGGACCATTTTCTTAAGATCAGGCTCTGTATGATAAATATATATGGAAGCTGAAAATGGACCATTTTCTCTATGATCAGCCTCTGTATGATAAATATATATGGAGGCTGATAATGGACCATTTTCTGTATGATTAGCCCGTGTAAGGTTAATAAAAGGAGGCTGATAATGAACCATTTTCTGTAAAATCAGCCTGTGTAAGGTTAATAATTGGAGGCTGATAATGAACTATTTTCTGTAAAATCAGCCTGTGTATGGCTAATAACTGGAGGTTGATAACAAACCATTTTGTGCAAGATCAGCCTGTGTATGATAACTTAGCTGCGTTGCGTTGTTACCATAACTACTAAGTATATGGAGGCTGATAATAGACCATTTACTATTTGATCATCCACTGAAACATAATTAATAATTAATTTCAGGCTGATAATGGATAACATTTTGATCAAGATCATGTTCATGGAGCACAGATAATATAAAGGCAGTTATAAAAGAATGGATTGCAGAAAAGCAAACTGGAAGGTCCATCTTAATTTTGTTGACAAGATTTCAGAAATAAGTCAAGGTCTCAGAAAACTGCCGTGTGCATAGTTTCTTAATATTTCTATTAATATTTTTTCATTGTTATTGCATGGTTTATTTCAAAATTGCACAAGTGTTAACACAAATTTAGGACATAAAAATGTACCTTCTCAAATAAATAAGGAATTTGTGTCATCACAAATTTCACTTGTGTTTAAATCATTGTCATTTCAAAACATCTTTGAATTTTTGACAAAGTTAATATATGAAAATTATAATATTTTTGATTGGTTTGGTGCAAAAATCATCAAAATCTGTTAAAAAACGGCTTCAAAATTTTTTTGAAAATAAATGATTTTACACAGAAAGTATTGGGAAATTTTAGTAATTTACTCACTTTTGTTTTTAAGCTGTAAACACATGATTAATAACGATATTGTGTTCAAAAGAATCATATACAAATTCAAATTGCTCCAGAGGTCTATTATCCTAAATATCTTTGACTTATTCAGCCTCAGTGTTCGGTTTCTCACTCATCATCCGAGATCTTCCCTAGAGTAAGAAGTACAAGCGTCTCAAATACAATGATTAACAATAGTTTCTCCCCATGGAGTGGTTTATTGTTTGGGAATATAATATTATTTTTCAAATTTATAAAATATTGTTACAGATATTTCTGTAATTTTTAAACCAATAATAATACAAATTTATGTTTATACTAAACTAAATGTATAGGGAGACATTATTATATGATGTAGATGATTATAAATTTGACTTAATCGATAATTTTCAATTTTATTTCTAGAAAATGGGTTTTGATTTTTTACGATTTCGAAATCTAAAACTCTCTCCCACGAGATTGGCCGAGAATGAGGCATGTGTGTGTGTGTGTGTGTGTGTGTGTGTGCGTGGTGGGGGTGAGGGGTAAGAGATATTTCTGTGATGAAATTGTAAATTGTAAATTAGATGTGCCTTGTTTATTTGCTAATTGCTTATTTATGACACTGAACTTTAATGAAAGGTATAAATGGAAGACCATTTAGACTCACATAATTAGCCACGAAAATGCTAATTTAGATTATGATTTTTATACGAAAATAAGATTTTAAAACAGGCATGTTATTTAAAGAAATTTGATTCTCTGAATGAGTGAAAAATGTCATAGACATTGGTAGGGAACTATTTTAAAGAAGCAGTTATAGTTAGATACTTACAGAATTATATTAAACCTACCTCTAAGATCGTATATGAAGTCCTTTAAACAAACAGAAATTTTAAAAAGCTATATAAAATTTTGAAAAATAATAACACAATAGAAAAACTAAAAGCTAAATGAAATTTTGACAAATGTATATAAAAATACACTAGAAAAACAATTCAGTTACATTCCAATAAAGGTCATCAACAGTTGTAATAGTTGAAAATAATTCTAGAAGTTAATAATCTCATAAATTGTTTTGCAAAAACAGAGGCATATAATTACATGTCTCTGGCAAAAATACGACTCTTCTATATATATATTTTTTATTTTTCAGTCTGAAAATATTATTAAGTTCTTAGCAATGTTTATGCACATGAACGTTAGTTTGACGTTTGAATACAATTAATTAATTGCAAATTTTTTGAAAAACAATTAGACATAGACATAGACATAGAAACTTTATTTGAAGTCGGGTTATAAATACAAGCAACATAAGCTCTGTAGAGCTTTTAACTGACAAACAATAACAACAATACATATTAATCACCTTAGACACATAAAACGTACTATTATATAAAACTATGTTAGCATGTAAGAAAGTACAGAACACAGTACATATAACACACAAAGAGACACATAAACCTACTCGATATATATAAAACTAAGCTTGCATGTAATAAAGCACAATTAAAAGACCAGACATGCATAAGCAATAGGTAAGACATGCATTAGCACTAAGCACAACACTTACAAAGAAAACAGGAATAAAACATAAAATCCAGAAACAGAGTTAGAATATAAAAAGCACAATTATTTGGAATTAAAATCTATATGTAAAGATATGCATAGGCACTAGGACATACACTAGCCTAAAAATTGAAGCACAGTACATAAAAAACTCTGAAGTACAGCACATAAGCACAAAAAATACATGAAGCATAAAAAACATAAAAATAACGAGCCAAATATAAATAGGAAATACATGTACAGGATTAAGATCTGCAGGAGCCACATCTGCAAGAGTTGCCATTCCAGTTATTAATCAGACTTTTGAACTGGTTAATGTTTGTCTGTAAACGTATTTCATTTGGCAACTCATTCCAGAGTGTGGCTCCAGCATACCTTACTGAGTGAAGTCCACATCCTGTAGTCCTTACCTGAGGTATCTCAACCAGATTGTCCTTTCTAAAAGAATAATGAGATTGTTTTAAAGTAATAACATCATGTAGGTATACAGGTGACTTTTTATGTATAATTTTAAAAACTTCTAATACCATTGTTCGTAAACGTCTTATTTTAAGGGTAGGTAAGCCTGATTTTAATAAAAGTTCCTCATAATTACAGTCGTATTGTTCATAGATAAAGCGCAAGGCACGTTCTTGTATTTTTTCCATCTTTTTTGTATTATTTTCCCCACAGAAATGTCAAACCTTCCCAATTTTGATAAATATTTTCCAATGCGTTTTAATACGTTTAACTGCCTTGATGCCTTTTTACAAATATTTGAAATATGGGTATCAAACTTTAATTGATAGTCGATTGTCACACCCAGGAGAGTAACTTCATCCTCACATAAAATTTCATTCCCATCAAAATTGAATTTTAGACCCCTTAGATTCAGTTTTTTTCCCAATGGCAATTGCCTGAAATTTTTCTGGATTAGCCTTCATTTGATTATTCAAAAACCAATTGACTAAAACAGCACTTTCATTTTCCAAAGTATTGACTAATCCTTCAATGTTTGAGTCTGAGTGTGACAATGTATTATCATCCGCATAATTGTACAGTGTACTTTCTTTAACAAAACAAAATATGTCATTTAGAAAATATTAAATAGAACAGGACCAAGGATAGAGCCTTGGGGGGACACCCTTATAAATATTTTGCCAAGTGCTAAGAACTGAACCAACTTTAACACATTGAGATCTGTTTGACAAATAACTATTTAATAAACTAATAGCAGCTCCAGTTAAGCCATAGGCTTTCAATTTTAACAATAGTAAATCGTGCGGAAAACAGTCAAATGCCTTTGACATATTTATTATCATCAACAGCTTTTTTCCAATCTTCAATTACCTTTAACAATGCTGTATTACAGCCATAGCCAGGTCTAAAAGCTGACAAAAATGGATTAAAGATATTTTCAAAATAATCTATGAGCTGCTGGTAGATGGCTCTCTCAAAGATTTTTGATACTGCCGGCAAAATACTGACTGGTCTATAGTTACCAGAATCTAATTGGCTGTTTTTCTTGTGAAGTGGCACAACCTGAGCTTTTTTAAGAGCATCAGGAAATGTTGATGTTACAATAGACTTATTGACAAGTTTTGTTATTGGTTGTAGCAAGGCAGGCTTACCTATTTTTTTTCCAGATATACCGTCTATACCAGTTGCCTTATTTACATTTATCTGATTAATCTGTTTTTCAACAAAGTCATAATCTATGTGTTTGAAATTCAAATTACCTCTTATATTGCAATTTTCAGCAATTGCTGCTATATACTTATAGGTTATTATCTGCCTGGCAGCTCCCATTTCCAATATCTTTAGCTACACTGACAAAAAAATTGTCAGATTGGTTATTTATAATTTGATTTTCATTACATTCAGGGCTCGCGTTGGAGGGCGACTCGGGCGAAGAAGTCGCTTTATCGTGGTCCCACTTCGCCCTCGATCATCTTCCAAAGCGAAGTTAAGTCGCCCTATCATTTGTAGAATCGCCTAATGTCGCCTTTAAAATTTTATTCCCATTTTGGTAAGAATCGTCGTATTTTTGATAGCGCGTCATGTTTATTATGTTTACGCGCCACAAAGTCAACTGGTACCCGTTTTATTTGTATTAAGTATATAAAGCGTAGGTTTAAAATACGACCGAAAACAAGTTCAGTGCAAAAAAACATTAAATTTTCCGGAGCGGATATGAATTTAGTACCGGAGATTGCAAATATGATACGCTGATAGGTATGAAATAATTATTGCAATGACAGAAACGTAGTAAAAAAGTATTTTGTCAGTTACTTTAAACAAATTTAAGTGAAATATTGTAAAATACTTTTAATAGTGAATTTTACCATTTTACATAATATAGTATGTGTCACAATGATGTGTTTTCTACTTCTAGTTCTTATACATGTAGTACTTCATTATAATTCATTCAATTTGTGTACCAATGACAAACATTTATTTTAATGAACAGTTTTGTGACAGCTTATTCTTTTCTTATTGTTATGTTTAATACATGTATTTATGGAAATGTGTGAAATAAGTATACTGAATAGTTAATCAAATCTTTGATACTTTATCCCTTAGTAAACTAAACTGCTAAAAAAACCATATAACAATAAGAGCGCAAATGCCAACACTTATTTAAAAAAAACAAAGAAAACAGGACGCTTTCGCGACATATAATGCAACTTCTCCCTGTTGTCCTCCCACTTCTCCCTGTTCTATCCTCACTTCTCCCCGTCAACCACCCAAAAGAGAAGTGACTTCTCCCTATAATTTTGACCCAGCGTGAGCCCTGATAATACAATATTATTTTCAAAAAAACTACCTTTGTTTGTCAAAAAAGGCTTTACTGTAGGCCAGAAATCTTTTTGCTTGGGACCCCCAAAACAGAGTTCAATAAAGTAGTGACGAATTGATTGTCTTTTTAATTTGTTAACATAGTTGCATTGTATTCTGTAATATTCACAATTTACCTTTGATTTGGTTTTTAAATACTTGTGAAGCATAGATTTTTTGTAGATGGCATGTCGTAGCTGGTGGTTCATAAATGGTGCTTGGTTTTGTTTGTTTTTTCGTTTTTTCATGGGGATGTGTTGGTCAATTATAGTTGTAACCTCAGTTTGAAAGTAATTATAAACTGTGTTAATGTCATTCTCCTGGTCTATCTTGTTTGATAGATTAGCTTGATTCAGATCTTTTATGGATTCTTCTTCATTTAATTGCTTATAACTTCTGTATTGTTTAAATTGGTTTTTAATTGGTGGAATGTTAGATTTTATTTGTGCTGAAATAATATTGTGCACATCACTTAAACCACAGTTAAAATTTGTGATATTTTGTAGTAGGTTTTTACTGTTGGTTAAAATGACATCATTGAGTGTTGGACTTGCTCCTTTCGTAAAGCATGTTGGCCCTTTGACAATATTTTCTAAATCACATACATCACACACATTTTGTAATGGGTTACACCTGTCTGCTGTTAATAAATCATAATTTAAGTCACCTAAAAGCATAATATGGTCATATCTTACAGAAATTTTGTCATATGTTTTAATGAAATCACCCTGTGAGAAAATATTGTCCGTGATAGTTTGTGGTCTGTACAGTCCAGATATCAGAAACATTTTTGTCATTGATGGAAATTTCAACTGATATTGATTCAATTGTCTCATATTCAAGGTCTTTCTTTCGATCACAGGCAATATCAGATCTTAAATACATAGCAAGACCGCCACCACTAGCTGTTCGATCTTTTCTTCAAAGGTGGTAATTGTCTACTTTAAATTGCGCATCAGGGAAAGAGCTGTCTATCTTGGTTTCTGCTATTACAAGAAGGTCAACTACTTTTGCACTCAACAGATCTATGACGGAGGAAAACTTGTATCTCAAACTGTTTATGTTTAAGTAAGCACATATAAATTTACTTGGATGTTTTTTTCTTTATGTCATATAGTACCTGAAATATATTGTTGGAACATTCTGGGCTTACCAGCAGCGGAGTTTCATCTTCCAAAACATGGCCGTTGACACAGGGTTACTAAAATCTACAGTAGATGCGGATAGATCAGTGTGATAATCCGCATCTCGATCGTTGAGTGGATCAATAAAGACGGCATCGCTGAATTTCGGCAAACGATCGGAGCAATTAAAGCAGTAGAAGTGGTCGTCACAGTTTGAAAGACGTGTGTATTCACCGAGTGAAAGTTCTGTACACTTAAGGTGTGTCCAAAAATCACAGAAGTCGCATTGAAGTGCTTTTTGATTACCTTTTACAGGCTTGCAGCAGCAAGTACAAGGGTGTTTTACAGGTCCAGGGTTGAGATGGATGTCACCGCTCAGTAAAATGGCTAAAATTGTCAAGTAGTTGGTCGGATTTTCAATTTTTCTTTCTATGACTTTTGTTGTTATAGGTCGGCCATGTTGATTAAAAGGGGGTCCGATCGATAGTCCGACAGTCCGTTGGTCCGACAGGTCGTTAGTCCGACGGTTCGATAGTCCGACAGGTCGTTAGTCCGACGGTTCGATAGTCCGACAGTTTGATAGTCCAGCTGAACATGGAGATTGTTTTCATTGTCTGGTTTCACGTTGTCATATATTTGTCTACTGTTTTTGATATTTGAGATTTACCATCATCGTTCAGTAGCTGTGTCATTATCGTTCATGTTTGTTGAAAACATTCGGGAAGCCTATGTGTAGAGGAAACCGGACTCGAAAATTGAGGGGCGGGAACCAGTTGCAAGTGGGACTGAAACAGTGAGGACGCGAGAATCAAGGGTAGGGAATTGAGTATCGTACCCTATTTGTATATGTATTTTTTTGCTTGGGCATCCAGCGGTAAATTTGTTTAGAATTACATATATACATGCAAACCGTGTTTTTGGGGGTCTTTTACAGTACCCCATGTCAATGAACTATTCTTTTATCGTATATACATGGAGTCATTTTTCATATAGTTCGACTGACTCTCTCAACCATGTTTATATCTAGCTACATATGCATATGAATTTAACCATTCTGAATTAATGTTGTGTGTTTGTTTTTTATTCCTGTGTTGTGCCCTTGGAATAGGAAATATTTTAATTGAATTTGAATTATCCCTGTTCGAACGTTTTGGTTACGTGTACAAGAGACACATAATTACATAATTATATGTCTCTACGTGTACTTTTCTTTCAATACTTTTGCTTTTTGACCTTCCAATGTTTTGATTCAAATGCTGCTGAAAAGAGATTACTCCTCGAATCATACACATACAGCATAACTAAATCACCCGTTTTTTTATACCGCTTTGGTACCTTATATTAATGGGGTAATATTTCGTGTTGTTCTTAGATGATTTTGTTATGGTAATGTGTTTATTGTGTATTTATTTTTGCATCGGGTTTTATGAAATGAAAATCCGGGTTATAAAATGATAAAAGTCGAGCAGTGGGCGAGGATGGAAAATATTTTCTTAACAGTTTCCGCAGCAACTTCTTATGGTTTCTGAATAGCACCAGAATAGAGTTCATTGGTCACTTGCATGCTGTCTGTTTTCCATTGTGCACTTTTAAGATATTGGATTCGATTTCAGCCCCTACTAACTATATGTGAGTTGAGAATATTCTCAGACTTTCAATTTATTATTTTTTTGTGTCGCCGGGCCTATGTCGGTCGCTCACCTACTTCCCGTTTAAATACATTCTGCCTTTTTTGTTCTTTAACCCGTTGTTAGTTTTAATATTGCAACATTGTTGAAACGAACAGAACTTGAAATTTAATTTCTTGTGAGGGAGCCTGTATATTCATTAATTTTCAGTAGGCCATTTTTTAGAGAAATTTCAGACTTGAACTTGTATCGTTTCTATAACTGTCAAAGTCGATCAACCAGAAATTCAAAGCCAAACGATAAGGGCGCATCTGTAATGGTCTAGCATTGATGGATACACATACCAAGTTTCACTAACAAGACTAATAGCTCCTAAGATATACAATTGCTCTAGGTTTACATTTCAAAATGTCAAAGTCAAAAAGATGTTAATGCAACTATGCAAAGCTACACTACACACATGTATACCAAGTTTCATCAATCTAAGCCTTGTAAAGCAACAACTTTGTTTTGCTTCGCTGTGCAACTGCCGGGAAGTATAGAAAAAAACCACAAGTAGTAAATGGCGAAAACAGTTAGGCTTTGAAATAAAATACGTTATTCTTGAAACGATTCAGGTAATTCCAGTTGTGAGTTGAAATGTGTAACTCGTCGTTAAAACTGTACTCAACAAGTTTAACGCCCCCCCCCCCCGCCATGGGAGATCAGAAAAAGATTATAGGCTTTTATTTATAATTACTTTATTAAACATTTTTTCTTTGACAAAAGTTTCAAACGTTAAAGTCAAAACTGAACGATGCCATAGCACACAGCATTCCAATATTGGTCTAAATTCCGCACCTCCTGGTCACAGTCCTGCTGTAGTCTAGTTATTCTCTCTGCTAGGTCCCTCCACTTTTTCTTCCGTTTCGGTGTCGGTTCTCCGTTGTCAGTAGCCTCCACAGTATTCTCCACAGTGGCCCGTTTGTTCCTTCAGACATCTGATGAATGTCCATAGTGAGGGGTGACGCATTGCTGCATAATTGTTCCACATTCTGTGATAACCTGTGAAAAATATATGCAGTTATTATGCATTTTGTTTTCAAATTTATGATCATATTAGTTCACGCCATACTATATTACATTGTTTCTCTGATTGTAAAATATCCCTTGTATGTTTTATATAGTCTTGCTAAGGCGTAAAACACCAACTCGATCACTCACTCAGATAGTAAAATATAACCGTAGTTCAAACCTTCTAAGAACAATATATTTATATAATACATGTACTATTAAACGTAACACTAAATACATGGAGCCGAAATAAAAACGAAAATTTTCAACTTTATGTTAAAATGTTGTTGCGGAAATTCCAACTGCCATGAGTTTTTATTTTTATTGGTTGTTAGTTCAGGCAGATGTTAGGCCATTGGGGTGAGAGTAACAAAACGTTTTTCACCAATTCTCGTGTATTCAGGACATTTTGTAATAACTAAAATAACAAGAAGCTGCTTACACAATATCGAAAGCCAAGAATAATAGAAGCTGAGAAATCTATTACGAAAAAAAATGTGACGAACGCACGCACGGACGGACGGACGCCCGGCATTTCTATGTCCCCGCTCCTAGTTGCGGTGGGGGACAATTACGGGATATTGCCACAAAATGGAGTGGGTCCGATTTTTACTATACAATAAACTTACTTTCATCGTAGTTATTTGTTCTGTTGTTTATTTCTCTGTCATAGACATTCCACATCTGGGGAGGGAACATTCCATTGGCGTTCAGGTAGTTGTTCTCAAAGAAGTCCAGGAAATCGGTCAACTCCGGAAAACGTCTACACAATCGAACAGTATTCTTAGATGTTCTCAGCAGTCGGAAATTCTGACGCACTATAGCCAGCGGTAGATATCCAATGGCCATTAAATTTCGAATGACTCTTTTCAATCTTTGGTTCTGACGGAACTCTGTGGCTAAGCCTAAATTTTGCAGTTTTCTCCACAAATTCTGGTTGAAATGGAAATAGCACCCGCTTATTTGTGCTCTCGGTATTTCTGTCTCGACTGCCGTTATTATGGCTTGCTCAAAGTCGCACACAACTCTTCTAGGTCTCCATCTGTGGTTAGTAACTTCCCGAATTTTCCCCTTTAAGACTTGAAAGACTTGTCTGTAATCTGCTATATCTTGACATGCAGTCAAAATTTTCATGTTCCTTGCTGTGAAGGGGCATTTTATTTCAACTATACCAGTGGTTCCGTTGTCACATAATTTACCATCTGGTGTTGCTCCAAGGAACGCAAAATCCTTATTGACAACAAGTCCACACTCGTGAAAATGGGTATTTCTGTACTTATCTAAATAACTTTTTTTGGCATCACTTTCATGGCGCTTACCATACTCCAGTGGCTGAGCGGAAATTTGGTTGGTGTTAAAAATATTTTTGAGGAATTTGTCTGTAGGCTTAGATTTTCTGTTTATAATACGGCCAAAGTTTGAAGCTGTAACTCTAGATTTACGAGCCTCAAACCACTCTTTTGATGATGCTTGTTGCCTGGTTATTAATTCTAACTTAATAAAGTCTGTGTTGTTATATTCCTGATTCAAGTCGACGAATTCTGGTGGCAAGATTACAGGTGAAATTTTAAAAACCGAGGTATCTCCACATCCAATTCTTTGTTCTGGTTGCGACATCTTCTTTAGATTTCTCGTCTAAAATGACAAAACAATTTTACAAGTGCCAGTCTATTTATGTAACTTAATGTTATTTTTTTTAGGGATTTCTCCAATGGACATGCTTGCTGTGTCTGCAGAACTGCATAGACTGCAGAGTGAATTGGACTTAAAAAATAATCACATCAAACAGCTCGAGGCCATTATTACTACATTGAAGCAAGAAAATAAACAACTTTCTGAAAGAGTTAATGAACGTATGAGATTTGGAATTGAAAGTGTCTTAAAAAAAGAAGACAAAATTAAAGGACTATATAAATACTACACAGGGATTTCTCATGAGAGATTCAAAAGTATGCTTCAATTTTTAATTCCAGATGTCTTCCAACTTCAGTATGAAAAAGGTCGTAACGCCAATTTGGATTGAAGGATATTGCTATGAGGTTTGACTTGACAGTTCAGTCTGCAGGAAGTATCTTCAATACTTGGATTGACCACATGTATCTGAAGTTTGGGCAACTTTCTATTTGGCCACACCGAGATGTAATCATTCAAAATATGCCAAAAGATTTTAAAGCAGATTTTCCAAATACATTAGTGTTGATTGATGGTACCGAGCTCAAAACACAAACACCTTCTGTTTGCTATACAGTGACTACAAATCGAATACAACGTTAAAAGCCCTCATTGGTTGTGACCCTAGTGGATCTGTAATGTTTATTTCAGAACTATTTACTGGTTCCATTTCTGATAAATGTATCACCGAACAAAGTGGATTTTATGAACTTTTAAAAAAACTTAAAGAACAAGGTTATGTTGTTGAAGGAGACTCTGTAATGGCTGACAAAGGCTTTACCATTGAACAGGAGTTGAAAACAATGGGACTAAAACTAAATATTCCACCTTTTTCCCCCAGTGGCACACAACTAACGGCTTCTCAGACTTATCAAACACAAAAAATTGCAAAGCACCGAGTACACATTGAAAGACTTATAGCAAAAGTAAAAACTTATCAAATTGTTGCAAATGTGATACCAACTTATTTATTTCAGAGCATAAACAAAATCTGGACAATTTGTTGTTTTCTAACCTTATTTCAGGATACCTTTGTCATTGATAAAAGTTCGATTAAAAATAAATGAATATGTCTTAATATAAAGCTTTTTATTTAAATAAAAATGTTTACCTGGTAAGATAGATTAATAGATGCAATATAGGAAAATGGAGTTCCTCTGAGGTTTGTCAGTAAGTTGATATCATTGTGGCTTATCTTGGGTAACCTGTAAAAATATAATTGAATGCTAAATAAAAATCTGAAATACGTAAAACAGACAAAAACCTGTCCACACATTAGAAGAGAATCCCAGTCAAACCTGCCATCAAAACATCATAATGCTGAATAATAGACAATTAAAATAAAAACTATTGAAAAACTGCTTACCCACACTCAACCTCAAGCTGGCACAAAACGGGTCGCCTTTTCATATTTTCAAGAGGCCTAGCAACAACTACATGGTTTACTGGCACTGGTAGGATTTTGGAACCCCTAGGTACATGCCACTGCTGTGGCATACTTGTACAGCTTTGTTGGTCTGGTACATGAGTAAAATTGTGTAACTTGAACCCTTGGAGCGTTTTAAGAAGCCCTACTACATGGGAACAATGACCAGCCAGTCTGTAAAAATAATATTGATACACAACAAAATTTTAAATAGATGTTTACAATTAAACACTGCATTCTAAGTGTAATAGATGGAATTTTGTATCCTTATTGAACATTTTTCAAAAGTATATAAACAAAAATGTTCGCGTATTTAATTTTTTTTGAGACAGCAGCTCAGCCTAAAAATTCTAATTCTGGTAAAAAAAAACAACATATAATTTAATTTATGAAGAGTCGACAAAATAATTATTGATTCTACACGATTTATTTTTATTATTTGTTTGCTTATGTACAATTTTTAGCTTGGACAATGTTTCGAAAGTGTAATGTTTCGTTATTACGCAACTCGAACACGTGTGCACACGCTGCCGATAAAATCGTGTGATATTAAGTTATAAAATAAGAAAATAACATAAAATTAAAACATAACTTACCCTGCTTTACAAGAACAGAACGACTCCAAAAGAATTTTATCTCCTATTTCGATGTGCAGATTGTGAGGTGCCTGACTTTTCTTCATCGAGCGCCAACATTTGGCATCAACCCGAATTGTTCCATGTGCCTCGAAAATCCTGATGTTGTGGATATAGCCTTGAATAAAATAATTCAACCATTTTTCCAGACTTTTTTTCGACAACGTTTCGCTATTCGGCAAATATGAAACAGCAATATTTTCTGGTATTTTTTGTAATGAATCGGAAGAGATGTTTGGATGCTGATCAGCCATTTTGAACGAGATGCTGATTAGCTTGTGGCGCATAGTAACATTATCTAAGGGGGCGGAGCTTATCTTCTTATCTCGGAACCATGAATTGTTCAATATCTCCCCCTCCTCTGGCGTAGTTTCTGGCAGCGTTATCATAAACACGCTTCAAGGGAACACTTGGATCCTGTCCGATGTTTTTGCGCAAAGTGTGAAGTGTTTTGTCTCGATCTATTACAATATCTTCCTCCTCGTGGGTATGTTCATTTTCGTGCAGTATACGGATATTCGGTACCTCATCGTCAAGATCGAAGACATTGGTCTGCAGATTTGCTCTACACTCTGTACGCCAACACCGCCAATAGATAGCCTGTCTACGATACGACACAACTTAGAGTTTTGGATTATTTATATTTGCCATAGTCGTGGGAAGTTTTAGATGGCATGGGATTCCAATTTTCAAGGGATATTGACACTTCCAAAACACAAAATTCGTGAATGAAAAACGTTGTATTTTGTTTTTTTTTACACGAAATAACGTACATGCATACATGTGTATAAGAAAACTACTGTTTTTAATCAAACAAAAAGACATGTAAATAATTTTTTCTGATTTCAAATAAAATGTGATGGAAAACAAATAAATATAAATACTAGATGACTCTGGCGAGGTTGAGAATGAAATTCATTTTTTATTCAAATGCTCTGATTATGATCGTACAAATTTCAACAAAATTATGACAGAGCATTGCGTTAACTTAAAACCACTTGATTTACAAGCAAAGTTATTTTGGTTATTATCATGGGAGAATGAATAGATTTTAACCCAATTATGTACCTTTATTACAGATAATTTAAACTGACCTTGCTTATTTAATTGTTAATGGTACACCACTAAAGGTGTTATAGTTAGTTCTCCTTATGTTTTTTTTTGTTCATAGTGACTAATTATTTTTGTACTTTTATTTATTTATTTTTTTTTTACAAAAGGCATTGATGTTCTGCACTAGACTCGATGTGGAATGCTCTCTGTTACGAAATGCAGATCTCCAATGTCCTACTCAACTATAACTTCGTAATCTTGCGATTCTGCATCAGTCACGAGGTGGTATACTCTTGCCCTCGAAATGTGGCTGGAGTATATCCATAAGCACCGTCCCTTGGTGACTCTTGTAGTATTGCAGCTGCAATTAATACACTTAGTCCTATAATAAACAGAGGGCAAAAAAAAATATATATAAAATCTCCCATTCTCTAGATCTTCTGTTATAAAAGGAGAACCTCGCCAGGGTCATATATTGACCATTTTTTTTTATTTATTAAATTTCTCTATGTTTGTCGTATTATAGATCTGTGAATGTACATGTATGTCAGTAAACAAATCATGATTGTTACTTGTAATAGCCCCTTGTGGGACCTTGATTTGCAAATAAAAAAATATCTTATCTAAAATTGTTTTAACACAAGCGAGGTACAGTTGGGAAAAGCGGAGGGAAATGAAAACCGACTTGAGTTTCCGTCATACGAGATTATGTTTCTGTGACATAATTTTTGAACTCCTTCATAGAATTTTATTAAACTTAGCACATTAAAGCCACATGTTATAGTCAATATGACATTCCCTTAGCTGAACAAAGTAAATGTATTACAGACTTTCTCAAAAAGGGGCTTTGAACATTTTTTTGTTGTCATTTACAAAGTAAATGATACCCCTTCCTCATTATTTTCCCCCACAGCACTGCATTAGAACGCCCTGTCAGATTGATTGATTGATTGTTATTTGCTTTATATTCTGCAGTCATGTGATACTTCAGCCATAATCAACAAAAGTTTACAGGTATCAGAGGCGGATCCAGAGGGGATGTCCTGGGGTTGAATCCCATATATCCTTGGAAAGTTTCATTTTCGGGCATATTTTCGGCACAATTCGCCTGGAACCCCACCTTTCAAATAATTATGGATTCGCTCCCGATGATAGTACTCTACCCTACGTAAAAATTGCCACAGGATATGCGATTGCCATAATCGTAACATTTGCCATATTATTGGATTCTTTCATGTGGACCCTTTCCTATATCCGGTTATCTTTTACTCCAAAGACGTTGAGGGTGTCCATTACTTTGAGAAGAGGATGGATTTGGTTATCACAAGTAAAACAGGTGTCCAGTTAATTCTAGTTGTCGGACTATCGAACTGTCGGACTAACGAACTGTCGGACCAGCGAACTGTCGGACTAACGAACTGTCGGACCAGCGAACTGTCGGACTAACGAACTGTCGGACCAGTGACATAGACCCCTTTATTTCCGGTTTAATTTTAAAAATAGAAGGTTTAAAATTAAAAATGACCTTAAAATAGATGCCAAAAATTACTCCGAGAGGCCATGAAATTTTGAGAGAACATAGGTATGTCACGTACGATTCTGGATATATATGATGTCGGTCAAGTTGCACTTAAGGTAAAAGAGCTGCTCTAATTAAAAAAATAACAAATTTAGTAGAAAATCTTAAAGAATTGGATAAGTGTTTACACACCTATAGGTTGTGACAGTTGACAGAACTAGCTGCATAGTATATCACACATGATGTTTATTATGTAATAAGTATTATTAGGAACAATATTTCATCTCAAAGAACACTTTCTGTGAAAAAATTGTTAGACCATAAAAAAGAGTTATTTGATAGAAAGTAAACCAGGTGTACACTCGAGTACATTGTGTAAACAAATGTGCATATAATTACACCACGATTACCGGTTAAATTTCGGATTGACATTTCATATTGGACAACCCGGGGGGACAATCATTATATACAATGAATAAAATATATAATGGAAGAGCCCTCACGCCACGTCAAGGCTATGAACTTTGTGGAGGTGGGCCTATTAATTTTCTAAACTAAACCAAAATTTATGACTGTTAAAGTAGTTAAGCCGTCAGTATTGTCTGTGATTCTCATGTCCGTGCGTTCGAAAGCTCAAATTTAGTCAATTTAAAATTATTTTCTTTTATATTTATTTCTTCACTGACTAGGATAAGAAATGTACTGCGATAAAAAGAAGTGGAAATGGAATACGAAACCTCAGCGAACGTATATCTTACTTTTGCATTTTAATGATATAATCGTATGTTTGATTCAATTTTTTAAATATTTTGATATAAAACAATATATACAGAATATAAGGCACTTGGTTTTTGGTAGTGGCTTTCTCACGGTACATCTCAGTTGAGCCCGTTAGGGCGAACGTGAGATATCACCGTGAGAAAGCCACTACCTAAAACCAATTGTCTTATATTTTGTTTATCGGTAATTTATAACTAAGAATATATCTTTATGAAGTCCATGCAAAAGTTCAAACGAATTTCAGAATCAATCTGTAATTCAAAACAATTTCAAAGGGACTATTTTGTCGGAGTGATCTGTGAAAAACGGAGTGCTACGTTATTTAACGTCGACGTCATTCAACTGGAATGTGGCGTAATTAATGGACGTTTATTATATTTGATCCTGTGTAAGGTTACAAGGCAAGTCATTTTTAAGCCTTTATGTAATAGTTTGTGAATGAGAATCTTTTATTTTTCTCTTAATTACAATATGGGGTTTCAAATTTTGTGTTTTTAATATTTTGCTCTTTGTCTTTGCCAACCGTATTAACTATTATTTCAAATTTATGTGCCAACGTTTCTGACCGATTTCCCAGTGCCAATGGAGTGTCAGTTTAACTTTTTATTGTTTTCTATATTTTGTATTTTATATCGTTATGATTTCTTGTAACTGCTCGGTGCTGTGTTATTTTTAATTTTCAGCACTTTGCAGTGGCCAGGGGAGATACGAGTTACACATCATTTATTTAGAAATTCCAAATTTAATAAAAATGCATTGATGTACAGTATGTAATGAGTTGTAGGTTCTTGTGTATATTATAGGTCGAATTTTACTGCCGTAATGATCCTATTACAATTTTGTGATTTGTCGGATTAACCAAACAAATGACGAGGTTATTCGCAAGTTCATCTGGCTAATGAACAATAATTGAGATTTTTCACTTCACTGTTTAATTTTGATGTTTGTGCAATTTGAAGAGTTTTGTTCAGATTATTTAAAGTGTATGATTGTTAGCTAGCTGCGAAAACGTAGCTCTGGTGGTCGAGAACAGAGGGCAGAGAATATTGCATGTCATTTTTGAAATCGTTAAAACAAAAGGGCGCTGAAGGGGGTCCATATAATGGCATATTACAAGCAGACGTATGCTATATTTCTTGGAACATGTGTAATTTTTGTTTTGTTTTTTTTTTGGGGGGGGGGTTCTTTTTCATTTGGGGGAAGGGGTTATTAGATCGTGTTTTATTTTATCTTGCTTTGTTTATTTTTTAACATTCTGTTAGTTACTGTGACGTAATCATTTTTAGATTCCTCCGCCATTAGTCACGCATGCCCGGTAATGAACTGCCTGATATTTTTTGTATCACGGCTAGTATGCTGAGACAACCATTATCAGTTGGAACACATCAAAGGAAAATAACGAATTCGAGTCAAAACGACCCCATTGTCAAAACGCCCCTACCAAAACGCCCCCACCAAAACGCCCCAATTAAAAAAATGCAAATTAAAAAGAAAAACACTAAGATAAATTCAATAATTTTATTGAGGATAAGAATATTAACTTAGAATGTACAGTTCAAATTATTGTGTGCAAGCATTACCAAATGTGTTAATAGTTAGTAAGAGAATATGCATGTATAGCATATAATACAAAATATATACATTTATAACAGTAAGAGAATATTTCAGCGTGTGTTCGAGTCGGAACAGAGCGTTCACATATAGTACACGAAGAATCCGTGATTTTAGATATAGAAGTGAAAACGGACTGTCTTATATCATCATGTTTTCGATCATAATTATTGATTTCAATTGGAATACTTTTGATTTAAACTATCCAAAAAAAAATGTCTTACAGATATTCCCAACCTCCAAAGTTTTAATAACATTTCTATTGTTTTAAGAATCTACTCTGTTATTGTCTTATTTGTATTCCAGTATACAATCTGTTATGCATACATTATTTTATAGATGCATACCGTTGTGTTAATCATCATCAAAGCAATAAAATGCCTGATTAAGTAATCTTTTGTTTTGTTGATGAGCAATCAGTGTTCTTCATAAGGAAACACGGAACAGTAATATAAACAATACTACTTTGAGATGCTTGTTTAAATTACATTAAGAATATGTTTCATTCATCTTGGAATCTGATATTTACTATTATAATGTATAATATATTCACAAATTTCGTATAACCTAACTTGCTATATCGCATATTGTTTTTGTTATTTCTTTTCATACTACTGACGTTAAAATATAAGAATTGTTTTCAATTGTTGGTTAGATTATAGGATATAGGCGACTTTTGGTGGGTTTACGCTGAACCTACCCAAAGTCGTCTATATCCAATAATCTAACCAGCAATTGAAAACAATCCTTATTTATATTTATTTGAATTTGTGTTAGCGGAAAACGGGGCCGTTTTGTTGGGGGCGTTTTGGTGGGGGCGTTTTGGTTGGGGGCGTTTTGACAATGGGGCGTTATGACCTGCACCGAAAATAACACAAATTACCGATAAAACATATTATATTAGGAACTGTGTCATGTCGTACACTACACAGATCCACCCCTAAATAAAAAGCACCCGAAATTTACTGTTCAGTTTTGTCAATTGCCATATTGAATTTACATCGAACAAATTTTGATGAAATAAAGTCCGTTATAATTATTCCAAGTTCGTTCCACATGTTAAAGCTTTTTTAACATAATATATAATAAACCTTTATTTATTCAAATAAACCATTTTTTAATTACTTCTCTTCACTTCTCTGCGTTTATAGTATGACCGCACAGCACTGTAGATTTAATTGCGGTCAGCCATTGAATGTAATGGGAGTTAAGGGACACCTCAAATAAAGCTTTAAACAGGACTTGAAAAATCCATGATATACTAAGGTATGACAATTTTTAGAAAATTTAGATATTTTTCTTTAAGTTTAGCACAGTTTGCATGGTTGTACAAACTTTATTCATATCAAACGTAACTTAAACATTCCGCACGATTTTCTTGCGGAATTTGCGCACGCGAAAATGCGTTTAAAGATGAAACCTTGAATTTCACTAAGGCGGTTTCTAAGGCAGTTACTCAGGTGCCGTTCCGTCATTGTGCCATTTACTTACGTTTTAATCATTAACCGTAATCATGATCAACAAACGTCATCAATCACAGTGTAGACAATTATAGAGCGATAAAAATAGAAATGGATTTTCCAATATCATTAAATAAAGTAAAGGAAATAAAATTTAAAAAACTTACAAGAATTGTAATGCTATCGCTTCGTTTTATTTTATTTCGGTAAAAAAATTTGAAAAATTCGAATAGGACAGTTTATACGGGAGTTGTTTATACAATAAACAAAATAAGCATTAATTTAGTATGACAGAAAGCCTTATTCAGCTCCATTCAGAATATTTTTTTTCTTCATCTCCTCTGCCAGAATATTTTTTTTATCACAAATTCAGAATCAAAATATTTTTACGAAAAAACCAAGGCTACCCTCACCCTTCAAGTTAACTTGAATGGTTCGTTTTTGTGGCCTTTTCAGCCGTTTAATACTCTTTATCTTCTTCTTAAATGTTTTGATAGTTGTTCCAATATGAGTCATGTTGTTGTCATCCAAGATGAACTCTTCGGTCTGAGGTACAGATCTTTTAATACATGATACGGCCTGATCTAGAAAAGCTGTAGCAGATGTTATTGCTTCCATATCTGTGCATTGATAAGAGATATATCTTTCAGAATTTGTGAGAGGCTGATAAGTTTCCCTCTAGCTCTTTTTAACACTGTAGATGGTGTTCTTGGCAGTTCTATGAAGCTGCTATCATCATCTGTTTCTACCGGACTTATTTCTTCAGTTAAATTTTGGTCTGTATAAATGTCATCACTGTTCTTTGAGGGAACATCCAAATTCAAGAATGGAGTTTGCCGGTATGATAAGGGCAAAGCATCCCAATTCCATTCTGCATGCTTTTGGCAGACTGCAAAAAAATGTTTGCAGGGAAGATGTGTATTGAGCCAGTCTTTGAATTGGCATGATGGTAGGCCAATATCGTCTTCTGCAAAATTGACCATGTAGCAGAGGTCTGTTGGTCCCTGGCTTTTAATCTATGTCAGAAGATGGTATGTTCTGAGCCTCCTGCCACCTGGTAAAACAGTGCTTTACAACATCTGGTGGTCTATTTGTCAGGAAATGTGGTATATTTGCAGCATATTTCCTGGCTTCAGCTGTGGCATTGATGTTCATGGTTCGATATCTGGAATATCAGAAGTAAATTTCATTAGTAAATTATACCACTTTATAGAAATCACTGTTCACAGTGGCACTATGTAGAAAAAGAAGTGGATTTTATTGTGAATAACTGGATTGCCAGTACAGTTAGAGCATATATGGTGATAATGTGGTGAAATGTGGTGATATTTTACACCTGTACACATACAATCATTGTATTGAGTAGCACAGAATTATAATATGAATGACTGGATGTTGAGTACAGTTAGAGTATTTGTAGTGAGACAGTGGTGAAATATGGTGATATTTTGCACATTTGTACCATACAATTATTGTATAGGGTAGCTCTGAATTAAAATATGAATGACTTGATGTGGAGTTAAAGTATATTTGACGATAAACTGGTGAAATATGGTGATAGTTCCATACTTGTACAATACCCATTCTGTACAGAACTCCAAAACTTTTTTGTAGGGTAGTAGAAATGAAATAAGAAGTGAAGACTTATGTGAAACATTCGGATACAATGATGAACTGGTATGTAAGAGGTGATTATTTGACATACATACTTCTTGTAGGTGTCGAAGTTGAAGGACTCGATGATGGTCTGCAATAAATGACTCAGTGGGGAGGCCTTTCTTGACTGTAGAAAGTCATACTTCAAGGTCCTGTTCTGCCTTTTGATTCCGTTGTTAGTGTTGATGGACACACTGAATCTCCTCTTCCTAAATGCATTTACCCAACACTGTAACCAAATGTTACAGAATTTTTCACAGCATGAACATTTTCCTTGATTTATAGTTATGCATTTTGTATTTGTTGCCTCATGTGCATTCACTTCATACCCTTTTTTTCTTAAAATGAGGTTATCTCAACACATGTTAAAAAAATCTGTCAAAGTCAAAAATGACACAATTTCGTTAAACAGGAGGTAGGTGAGCGACAGACCTAAAATCGAATCCCATGCTGCATACCAAATATCAAGAGGCTGTGATTAGTAGTTGCTGAGTAACTGTTACGAAAACTATTTCCCCAACCGCCTGCCGCCTGACATTCACCATTCAGTCATCATATTAGCGATAGGTTGATGCATCATTAAACCTGGTTTAACCCGCCACTTCACTTTAAAGTGTCCGTTCCAAATCAGGAATGGATTTTCCACTTGTGATCACTCCCTTTGATTGTGTTTCAGACTTTGTTGTCATCTCTATTATAACCCTATTTCACCTCTGTGAAAATAATGAAAAAATACCACTACTTACATGTGCCTTTGATAACCATATTTTCTCAAACCAATTTCTGAAGGATTTGTTATTTTTCCAGATTGTGCTGACCTGATAATATAAATATTTCAATGACAAAAAAACATTGTTTTGTCAATTATCAAGAACTTTTTTCAACAAGTCGCTTTAGTATTTGAGGGAACAATAGTTATACATTTGCATATTGATTTTATAAAAGTTATCAACTAATCTATATTAATTTTCAACATTGAACAGACTAAACAGTAACCATATTTAATTAGAACTAATTCTTATACTGTAAAATTATTTTAATTCAGGATACCCATGACTTTAAGTACTTCCACAGTACTTAATGACAATAATGGATTCAGAGTGAGTCAATCTGTTATTCATAAAAAAAGATGTACAAATCCCCATATTTCTTTAAATATAGGAATAGTCATCTTTCATATGAAGTACAGATTATTTTCTTTAAGAAAACTCTAATTCCAAATTAAAAAAGTTTGATTAGGGCTATTCCATTTACATTCAACAAACCTGTAGTTTAGTCTTGGCCTCCTCAAATTCATCTTCAGTGGAAGCTCTGGCAATGTTCCTTAGCAGCCTCAGGGTCTCTGCTTTAAATTGATGAACCCCATTATGTGTTGCATTTACCCATCGCTCCCAGGCCTGCTCCCGATGGAAGTCGCATAGGTACACCATACTTTCTGGAAAAATGTTAATAATCAATAATATTGACGTTTTACTTCAGTGGTAAAAAATTTTTTGCTTTGCACATTTGTAATGAACAAGTTATCTTAATTTAAGTTCTTTTTTTCTTCTTTGTTAATGCTAATCAAGATATATCACTGTGCAATATTTTAGTTATATCCAGCAACATATAATAGAGTTATTGTCCTTGAATTTTCAATTTTTGCAAATTTACACTTTTGGTCCTTTTCTTGAAAAAAAAGAAAGGAGATAGATAGTCTAAGTAAGAAAAAAGTTGCTCAGCTAATTATGGTCTATCATTGTGTAAAATGTTAATACTATTTGCAAATTTTCGTTCAGTGCAAAGGTGCCAGATGAGTAATTCAGGCCCCGTGGACTTTGTCTTTTAATGTAATCAGTTTGAGGTTAGGGCTAATATAGCAAGTATGGCTAGAATTTTTAAGTAATTATTTAAAAATAGATTACTATGTTACCACAGCACAAGCATCAAACTGGTATACATAACATTTGTGCAAAATAAAGAAAACACTTGAACATTTAACAACAGAGACAATAGCGACCAATAAATATTCAACACATTGATCATATGTTTTGAACATACAAAATGAATAGTTATAAATTACTGTTTCCTTACCAAGAAATACAGTCTCTAGTGCCCTAATTTCCTCATTGGCATAGTCACACATAAAAAAGCGTGGTTTCCATTTGGGGTTCCAATCCCTTAGTGTCTGCAAAAACTCAACCAATGAGTTGGTGTCTTCAGTCTCGGTGACGAAGGTGGCCACTGTCATATAGTTGACATTGGTTGGGACACAAATAAAATAAAGAGGGACAGCATACTGTGTAGTTCTGTATGTGGCATCTATAAGACATATTTCCTGCCCATACAGATCCAGAAGATGCCTTTGGAAATCTGTCTGGTGTATAAAAACGAACTTCTCCTCTACATTGTCTGCCATTCGAGAGACAATGTCATCGCCAAGGATAAGGTCTTCTCCCTCATCCTCTCCTGTGGAACAGTCTATATCTGTCAATGTAAATAGTCATACTTGTTTACATCCTCCGAAACCCAGGGGTTCTTCTCTCCCTTACTCATTCATCACCCCTGTGTCATTTCGTATGATTTTGTTCACTTGCACATTCATAAAATTAAAATGTTGAAACATGTTAAAACGCTTAGAAAAATGTAGTGCAACCAATCAGAAGGCTAGATTCAAAACTATCAAAAACGAGGTATTTCATGTGTAATGACCCAGGGATGATGAATGAGTAAGTGAGAGAAGAACTCATGGGTTTCCAAGGATGACTTGTATGAAACAATAGCAGGACAGTGAAAGTTTAAATGTTACCGAGATATTAATGGTTTCTTGCATAGCATTTTCTTTGGTTCTGTAACTGCAGCACATACGTGTACATTGCAATGTTTGAAATTTAAAAGGTTTTGGGTCAAAGATTGAATGTCCCGGACCCTGGACTCGTAACAATTTTATTCCCTTATTTTATTGTATGTAAAATGGTGAAAACAAAAGTCCCCATTTGTGTTGAAAAAATGCATCATATTTCAGAATGGCAGCAAAAATAGCCAGAAGTTCAATTCATTATAATTTCTACTCCAACTTATGAGTATTTCAATAATGTTACCTTTCCTTAAGACATTGGTTCCTTCTTTAACTCTTGAGTTCAAACTTGTCGTTAGGATATTCTTTCCTCCATTTTTGCACCATTTCATATACAACAGCCTATATATCAAAAATACATAAAAAGAAAATGTGTCCTCAATCTGATTACACTTCTCCATTAATTCTGTTATGTATAACAACACAAAAAGTTGTATACACAGGCAAATATTCTTTGTGTGAATTGTTTCACTTGAAATTTGCCTGAATCAAGCTCTCGCATGAATTTGACGTGAAATGTTTCAGGTGAAACATCAAAAGACTTAACTTGAATTTCATGTGAAGTTCACATGAAAGTCGTGTGAAATGAACTTCACATGAAGCAATTTTGCCTGTGTATGTCAAAGCATTTGTTTAAATAATATTTTTCATCAATATTTTGAATTCATGCAATTTTGATATACAAAAAGAACAGTGGTGAAAGCCCCCATCCTGTTTCACATACAAGAATCAATAAGAGACTTTGAACAGTAAGATATTGACCAGTAATGAGCTGCTCCCAGAAATTCCTTTTTTGTGTCAGTTTTCAATTTCATTATGATAATGTGACCTTGACCAATGACTTACTGATCCCATAGTGAAATATGGTAACCTTTAACACTGAACCTAAAGTCCCAATATTTATGAAATGCCATAAAGGCACTCTTAGGTAATACCTCACTATTTTGATTTGTAACAGATGAAATGACAGATTGAAATATTCTTTAAAAGGCACAAGACAATTATTGTTTAATAACAGGACTTCTTGGTAAAGTGATTTCATGCGTGCTTATGTATATACCTGGTCAACATTTGTATTCCGTTGTCTGATTACCGCTAGGGCCATATGGTTCTTAATGTCCTTCATAGAGAGCCAGAATCTTTTGTTGAGCTTTGATGGAATACTTTCACCAGCAAAGAGAGTCTGCTTTACAAAAATTTCTAACAGCAGTTTCATTTGTTGTAGACGTTATGCTCAATGACCATACACTGGATGTATTTTTTCAGATCATCGTCTATAGGTTGTATAAGTGATGCATCCTAAAATGAAAATTGAATACCGGTAATTACCATAAAATTTTCTATTTAAAACACCATAAAGACAAGATGCAATTCTGTGTATTCATCTATTTTCATGGGTAACAATTTAAGTGGATTAATGAAAAAGTATAAGTTTTTGGATTCTTAAATTTGTGGTTTTGAAGTTGGTACCATACACAGCAATGTAAAATTTCCTTTTCATTGGGCATCAATGTTTGTGGGTCATGAAGATTCAATTATTTTAAATTTCAGGTTTGTATCACCTTATAAGTATTTTCATGCATTAACGATACCAATCTTAGTTTGTTTCGGCATAAGTGATTTACCCAATTAACAAAATTAATGAAAAAGGTCATGTGACTTTTATTATGATTTATTTAATTAAAGGAAAGGATATCCTTGGTACATTATCTAAAGGTTTTCTAACCTCTCCCATTAAATGGTTTTTATGCTCATTTTCATTTGGGATGCTATTTAAATAGACGTGATCCTTTCTGACGTCCTTGCCCATTTTTAAGAGAGCCTTGATCTCACAGCTGACCACATCTTTCTCATTTCTTTTATCTTCAGCTGAAATCTAAATAAACAAACAATTAATATATTGCATTTGCCTAAACTTGAAGCCTCAGTTACACCCTAGCTGATTGCTATATACTCCCAAAGTTTGCATGGGGTGTACATGTATAATAACTTGAATTGATTATAAAGGGTAAATATTGTCATGATGGCAGGTACAATACACCTAAGTGAAGTTTTAACAAGAGCATGCTAAATGTTGTCAGCAGCAATATGTCAACGATGCTGTGTGACCCACATGTGATGTATCAATGTTATACCATGTATAGTTCTGGCCTAATACGCAGGACTTTCATCAAAATCTTGACTGACGGGCAAAGGTAGATATAAAAGTAATCCTCTTTCACTTACTTGATTGTGGCATAAAAATTTTTTTTTTCAAATCATGTTATATCCCGGCCAATAGTGAATTAAATAAAAATTGTGCACATGTGCAAATTAGATGCACTTGGTCCTTTTGAGGCAAACTAACGGTACTGAAATATTATATAATACATACCCTAAACTCTGAAAATTTAACAATATGGCGAATCTTGATTGTGGCTGGACAATCCTTCTTTTTGGAGCTTTGTACAATCTTTCTCTTCTTAGTGTAAACATGATCAACCTGATCAACCTAAAAACAGATTTAAATGGTAATTATTACAAATGCTTGAGGTATTTCTTTTGTAGTTGATAATCAAAATATCCATGCTATATTTATAAGTGTCCTCTCTGGGTGAAAAATATCTTAAGAGTGGATAAAAAGCTGATAATATGTACATAGAGTGATTTCTTTCATTCAATATACCTCCTGTCTCCTATACTATTAAATACTTATATCATGTATCTATCTGATAAATAATAATAATTTCATTGAAATGCTGAAGGCATTCCATTCAACTGGACATTTTTTTTCCTAAGAATATGTTTGTTTGATGGTGTTTAACACCACTTTCAGCAATTTTTCAGCTATATCGTGGCGTCCAGTTTTTATTGGGGGAGGAAGCCGGAGTACCCGGAGAAAACCCCCGACCTGCGGTAGGAAAACTGGCAATCCTTGTCAATTAAGATTGGAGTCGAGTACACCCTGCCTGCAGTGAGAATCGAACCCGCAATCTCAGTGTTGAGAGACCATGTGATCAATAGTAGACGAACTACCTTGACCACTCTGCCACCGAGGCCACCCCTAAGAATATGAATTTTACAGCTACAATGTATCTTTATCACACAGTCTTCCAGAATGAAATAATATGGGCTGGATCAAAATGCTAAAAAACAGGTAATCTAATCGATAACAAAACTCACCTCGTTATACATTATTGTCACTCAATCATAAAATGTAGGTCAAATGCAGCATCTGAAGCATTAATTGAGCTTAATTTTTTTAGGTGCATCATACATACCAATATATAGTTGATGTAGACCTTGTCAATACCTAGGAATGGACTTTAAAATTAATATTATTCCTGACCAGAGTCGAACAACCGTACTTAGGAATGGACTTTAACATTCTTCCTAACTGGATGCCAACGCTGAAGTCGACGCCAGGGGTATAACATAAGCTCCCCCTCAATTTGTGAGGTGAGCTAAAAATGAAATGTGGACAAGAACCTGTTATCATCTATTATTTTAAAAAATATTTCATATTGACCTAATTTAGAATACCAGATTTAAGAGGAACTGTCCATAAAAGAGACAACAGATTTATTCCTCTGTAAGGGGTTTAATCAAGTTTTGAGTACAGAAATAGAAACTTACTGCTTGTTCTTTAAAACTTATTTCTTTCAGCTTTTTGTGTCTATCTTTTCCTTGGTGGCATTCCAAATCTTTTTTACCAATGATGACAAATGATACCATCAAACACAATATATGGTCTCGAATTTGCCTGTGTATCTATAAATCTAATGCTACTTAGTAGCAAAACTGACGATTCTGTAAAATAAACGATATTCAGCCAATAACCTAAATAGATGAAAGCGCCAATACTTTCCATTTTGAAATTTCTTTCCTTTTCACTTGAAAGCCTTCTACAAAAAATACTGTGTGATGAAAATATATTGCCACATTATATAAATTTATTGTAGATGGATTAGTTTGTTCCAGTCCTAAGTCAGGGAATTTAATAAGCCATTGTTTCTTGCTGTTTTACTTTTCAGTTAGTTCAATTGGATATAAAGATAGAAAAAGACTGGAAAAGGGGAGTAAGGCAAAAAGACAACTCTATAAAATTTAGTAAAAACAACTCAAGTCTAGACTGGTGTTTATTTCACTGAAATTGTGTACACTTATTTAATTATTTACTAATTTAAGGGCCTGCCATATGGTGTGGGGTTTCTTTGAAGATTCTTTATAGTAATTCATTGATTTTAAACATACAACTCTAAAGAGGATAACAAAATACCAATTTCTGACTCCTTTCCAAACAGTTTTTCTTTTTTGCAGACACTAAACTTGGTTGCAGTTGACATTTCTTGCTGTTTGATAACTTCTTCAACCTCTTTGATAGAATGTGCTACAAAAACCTCGCATTGTGGGCTGTAATAAATGGAAAAAAACATGTAAACACGAGTTCTAACAAGTTAGTAGGGGCTTTGTAGGCAAGAATTCTTAGTTTTGTCAACATTATTTGATGGATTTGCACAAAACTTGAACATGTGAAAACTCAAATGGTACTGGATTTAGTTTATCCCAAGGCACAATGGCAATAAGACTTTTACAGTGATTCTGAAGTCTTTAAGACATGATAGTATTCCAGAACAAATAGACTTTTGTTACATTTTTATTATAAAACACTGTTTTTGCAATTCATTTAGATCATTTCAGCAATAATACATGTCTTTACTTGGGTTGCCCATTATTCCACCATTACAAAAATGATAGCTTTTCCTGAAATTTTGTATACTGAAATTCTCACCACAAATAAAAATTTGACCATGTATGACATCTAGTAAGTTTTCCCAATTACTCTGTTGATTTCAAATGGTCAATAGTCTATAAAAAAACATTGGGGGCATTTAAAAGAAGTTTGTGGCATGCGACGGCTGTTACAGGTGCATAAAAATTTCTTTATAAAAATGGGCATACTTACATCTGTATTTCATTTCAACACAATCCATGCATGGATATGACACTCTGACTCTAATACATGCACATGCTCGAATACCATGCCTGATTCTAAATTGAACATCAATTAAACTTTGATAAACTACAAAGACAAAGTCAAAATAAAACTATCAAAACATAAAACAAAACATGAAAAATAAACATATAAAAGACAGTAAACATAGGACTAAGGCCTGTAAATGCAAATAAAATATCACAGTTTCTGCAATTTTAGATAGATATAAAATCACCATTGGCATCCTCATGTACAGGTTTAGTCCTTAAAATAATATATGTCAAAAACCTAAAATTAAAACAAAAAAAAAACAAAAAAAATAAATAAAAGCAAACATGGCAAACAAACAAAAATAAAAAATAATAAATTTAAACAAAAAAAATCTCACATCAGATGACAGTTTTCCTTTGAAGTATTCTATGATTAAAAGTAATTAGTTAATTTCTGGAGAAATATGTTTCAATGGGTGTCTTCCCATTTAGCCAACTTTTTAAAATTAAGGTATTCCCATTTAGCAAACTTTTATTTTGTTCACCTGTTGACTTGTTTATTTAGCAATTATTCAGGTGTAATAGGTAAATAAATTAACAGTATTTTTGTTCCAGGTCAGGTTGTTAATATTGTATGAAAAGAAAAGGCAAAATAAATATAATTTAATTTTTAAATAAATAAATGATAAATATGAAATAAAAATAGTTCCTTACCCATGAAGCAAAATAATCAAATAAATAAATAACAGTTATGATGAAAATAACTGTAAATAGTTCTCACTCATTCAGTAAAATAATTAAATAAATTGATGATAGTTATGAAATAAATGATACTAAAAATAATTGTAAATAGTTCTCACTCAGTAAGCAGAATAATTAAATAAATAAATGATACTAAAAATAATTTGACACTGAGCTAAAGCTCAACTCATAGAAGCCCATTAAGCATATATAAATGCATGACTGACTGAAATTTATCATTGTTATACAAAAATGGCTAATGCACAAGTAAGAGTTGAATTTATTCAACATGCCCGTGGTCACTATTTAGCTGTAGCAGGCTACAGATATAGTGTGAAAACCAGAAAGCAGGGCAGAGATGCTGAACTCATTTATTGGAAATGTACAGTCGGTAATTGTTCTGGTACTGTAAACACAAGAGACAATCTGGTTACCAGCTTTCCCCGAGAACACAACCACCCACCATCAAATTCAGATATTAAATCTAAACTTTTTATGGCACACATAAAAAAAAAGTACGAAACTGCTTAGATCCAGTACCATCACTCTATGACAGTGAAATCATTCAGTTCCGTACCAGAGAGTGGGATGATGAAACAAGACAGATAGTAGAGAAAATACTAACCTTTAATGCCTGCAAATCTACACTTTACCGGTATCGTAACACAGATCTCCCCCAGCAACCTAACAGCAGACCAGAGATTAATTTACAAGGCGAATGGACAGAAACTACTGCAGGCGAGAAGTTCCTACGCTCAGATGATGGTGAAGTCAACAAGATACTTATCTTTGGTACTACTGACAACCCCATTCCTTTAGTACCACTAGACCAAGTGGAAGATGTATGGTTCACATGCTAAGATGACTTCCAGACAGATGATCCTAAGATCACCAGCTTTAATGATTACATCACAACTAACTGGGTAGAGACAATACCAGACAGATGGAATCATCATACAACAGTAGGACCACGTACCACCAACCACTTGGAAGGATGGCACCACAAACTAAACAACCACCTCCACAAGGCCCATCCAAACCTGTACTTTATTATTCAGAAACTCCAGCAAATACAGGCCGCCAACGAAATCCAACTCATTCAATACTCTGCAGGCGGTAAACGAAAGATAAGAAAACTGAAGTATCGAACCATTGATACAAGGCTTGATCGTCTTAAGCAGAGACTTCAACAGGGTGACATTAATTAACATACTTCAGTATACATATGCAGCTGCACATCTTCTTAAGTTGGGATAATTGACATTTATTTACTGTTATTTATGTTATTATGTTACATGAAATACATGAAATAAAATAGTTTATGGTATAAAACTGTTTCCTTTTAAAATGCCTTGGATAAAAGAGAGAGTTTTCAAAATGCAACACAAACTTCTTCATCCAAGAATAATGAAAATAAACAATAAAATCTCAACAAAAACACAATTGAATCCATCCAATACCAGGACAAAATTTACTGACCCAAGTTTTATGTGACACACATGCCAAGCCCTAATTAAATTTTCTTTTGTTCTTAATTGCCTTTGATCCCATCTAGCCAACTTTTATTTTTTACCTGTAGTACCTAAAATTTTTAAAAGTTGGCTAAATGGGAATGAACCGTTTCAATGTATATATATACATGTACATCCACAATTATTTATAGTGTCTATTTTTTGTGGGTTCCACTGCTCAATATTATTCGAAAAAAAACTGAGAGCTGATTAAGATCATATTAAATAAATGAATCTTCATCCATAAAGGAATACTACAATTTTGTAACTTGTGCACAACAGATACATTAATGTTACATTTTGATTAGTAATCATGGTAATGTTAATATTTCATGCAATGAGATGTTGAAATCACTAAAATTTGTCCCCTCGCCCTCGGCCAAAATTACATCACGTGTACTAGTACATGACATGACGGGCAGATTACACATTTATTCCACTTTAAAAACATTAGGACTAATTAAATTAAATTAGGGGAGTCCCATCTGCACTGTCATAACTACATGAACTTGCTTCATTTACCTTCAGTTCCTGTTTTGAATCTTTTAAATTTTATTTGTTATACCCGTTTGCAAGAGTTAGTAGCTATACTACAAACTAGTTTTTAGAAGCTTGCTCTGTTGTTTTCTTTTAATATTATTATGCATGCAATGTATTATGTGTGTTGTGTTACATGTATGTGACTTTTCCTAGTATTATTAGCGAGCATCCATATGAACAAACCCTTTTGGATGGTACATGTAGCTGAGCTGTCGGAAGAAAATATTGCGGTCGAGCACAAAAAAATTATTTATAAATAAACAGATATAAATTTTACATCCATAAAATTAAATTGTTTATTTTTGAAATAACAACAAAAATTTCCTTAAATATTTTTACAACCTCAAAAACGATTTATTTATTTTTTACATTTTTTGTGACGTCACCAACACATTAAAGACATCACATCACAAAAGGAATGCAGAGGCACTCTTAGGGTGCTCTAAAGTAACGTCATGAACTATAAAACATGTGATCCTCGCATTTAGGCTGTGTCTATGTGCTTATGCATGAAATGCATGCTTGTGACATGTATAGTGAAAGTTTTATTGCCTTCTATAAAATGTATCGCTTCCTTTTATTTTTGTGTACTTATGTCTTAATGTGTTTTATGTAATGCGTGTGTCTTGGTTATAAATGTAATGTCTGCATACAAGCTCTTTAAACATGAAAGTGATTTCCGTTACAATAACTTAGGTTTGGAAAGAAAACAAATTTGCCGCTAACATTATTATTTATAAGTCAGTGTAAACACACAAAATTGACAATGATTAAAACGCTCAGCAATCCCCGATTAATCTAAATTCTCAATTCAATGATGATGCGGGATGAACCCTGTATTCACATAAGAAAACACAGGGGAGCCACCACAGGGAATTGACAGTGACACCATTGTGGGAAAGAAGGAATATTTAAATTGCTGCAATTAGATACTGGAAGAGGTAGGCCATTTGTTTTAAATTAAGAAATGTTAAAAATTTACATACTGTGGCATGCTTGTAAAGCCGTGCATGTGGTAACATTGCTCTCGAATTTCCATCTACGAATTTCAGCGATGAACAGCATTGCGGCATGTCTTGAAAAAAAATGTATCGGCGATGGTATCGGGTCGTTTCGATCCGACTACCTGTTCGCCCTGAGTCGATTCGCTCGGGTCGTTTCGCACCTATAAAGTGAGTCGTTTAGCCCTGGGTCTTTTCGCTCCTCTAAATAAAAACAATGTGTATCTTTAAACAAAAAAGCGTATTTTGTGTGTTGGTGCTGATGAACTTTATTCAATAAAGCGTATTTTCGCAAAATTATGTTCTTTGTGTATAAAAAATAGAAAAAATACAACTATTATAATTTCATTCGTTAATTACTTTAGCAAAATAATTTAATGAATATGTTAATAACTGTCAATTACCAATTATCATTTTTTTTATTTGATGATTACAAAAAATTAATTATGTTATGATTAAATAAAATTTAAATCAAATTACGAATCACCTTTGATCTAGAGCTCTACAGCTTGTGCCATCGTGTCAGTTAAATAAAAGTTCAATGTAATTTGTGAAATGTTTGATTAGGCAAAACATAAGCTGTAAAACTCACCTGAATATATAAATATGAGCCACACCAGTGGCAATCATTTCACACTCAACCTGCACGATGTCTATTCTTTGTATTCATTGTAATGATCCTGTACGACCAAAGCAGCATACATGTGATCGTTGGCAGCACTGTATATGCCAGATGGGTATAGCTGTAGAGCAGTACAGATTTGTCAAAGGGGGAAAGAGTAAAAACATGCACTTCAACAAAAAAAGTAAATTATTAAAGAAACCATTACACAAGCACACGTAATAGACAATTATCTATCATTCTATATATTATAAAAGTATGGGTGAAACGACTCAGGGCGAAACGACCCAGAGGCAAACGGGATTCTGGGCGAAACAACCCGGATTAATCAGCGATACTATTGCGTTAAGTTAGTTGATCACAGTCGCTGTACTAGTCACCAACTTAAGATCTTTTTTTTATCAAGATATGTCATTTGTTGTAAAGTGTGCTTCCATTAAATTAGTGTTCAATTTTAATTGTTTTTAATTTTTATATAAAAACAATATAGAAAATTTTCAAGTTTAAGTTCAATTATAGCTTTTAGAAAATTCAAGATCGATATGTTAGGTACCAGACAATTCGGTCCCCAGACAATTCGGACCCTGATAATTCGGACCGTATGTCAGGACAATGCGGACCGTATATCAGGACAATTCGGACTGTATGTCAGGAATATTCGTAATGTATGTGAATGAAATTGTTTTTATATTGAAAGTAATAAAGGTAAACAGTAATAATAATATAAAATAGAAAAAAATAATAAAACATTGCATTTTCCCGATCTGCTAATTAAAGTCATACAGCAAAAATCGAATCTAAATAAATTAACTAAATCATTGTTAACCAATGAAGCAATAATCCTTATCGACACTTAATCAGCGTGTATGATTCCAGTGGACAAGTGCTCAAATACAAAGCCAACAAGCACCTAAGTAGCATAAAAGCTGGATGAATAGGTACCAATTTGTATCAGTTTCAAACATGTCTGTTGATTGACCAGAAACCTGAACATACAGCGACAAGGTTTATGACCAGACATGGCGTTCGAACTAGACTTATTAATAGCTTGAAGTAGAATAATCATGCTAGATACAAACCTTATGTATAAAAAACAAAATAAAAACAAACACAAACATGCAAAGGTCGGCTTTAAAAAGCATGAATACATTATCATTATCTTTGTAAAATTAATATCTTTATTAATTATAAAACGGTCCAAATTGTCATGATATACGGTCCGAATAGTCCTAATATACAGTCCGAATTGTCCGGCATTCAATATGTTACTGTATTGATTTGTTGACCTGTTGATTTATATTGACACTAAAGGAGGCCACTAAACAACACTTTTTGCAGTCTTTCATTTATTTCCATGTAATTAATAAGATCGCTATCCAACAATACTGATTACAATACTAGGAATATAAACCCACAATACTGGTATAAAATACTGGAATAATTTTTCTTTAGTGCTCCTTTTCAGTGCGTGCACTTACATGACTTATTTCTTGCCATATCTTTTTCAGTGAGCATGCATGTTTTTTTTTTTGCTCAGCTTTGCTTACACACTTTTATATTCAGCTTGGATAAAGATGTTATAGAACAAGTAAAGAGACAGTCAACCAGATTTGTGTTCATCGAATACCAAGACGTGTCACCCTATCAATACCGGTTCTCGGTCTTATCAACCAGGGAATTGAACACCTTACCAGACACTACCACCTCAGCTGCCACACTGGAAGACTTCAAGGCTGTAATTATTTACCATCCTCACTCAGGGCTCACGCTGGGTCAAAATTATAGGGAAAAGTCACTTCTCTTTTTTGGGGGCTGACAGGGAATAGTGGGTGGAGAAGTGACCTTGATTATATGTCGCAAAAGCATTCTGTTTTGTTTGTTTTTTTTTGTAAATAAGTTTTTGCATTGAAAGTCATATGGTTTTATTTTAATTTATTAAGGATAAGGTAAAAAGACAGTAAAGAGTGTGATTAACTAATCAGTATACTTCTATCACACATTTTTATAAATATATGTATTAAACATAACAATAAAAAAAATCAACTGTCACAAAACTGTTAATTAAACTAAATTTTTCTTTGTCATTAGTACACAAATTGATGGAATTATAAATGAATTACTATTTGAGCTAAAATCAGTAAATTAAAATAACATATAATATTTTATGCAGTTAATGTAAAATTCATCAATAAAAGTATTTAAACATATTTAATTTAATTTTTTTTATATTACTGCCAAAATACTTATTTTTATTATGTTTCTATCATTGCAATACTCATTTCAATCTAATTAAAATTAAATCTTTCACTTGCTCCCCCCTTTTTGTTATGGTCGCTGCGTGTAGCTTACAACGCAGCGACCTATAACAAAAAGGGGGGAGCAAGTGAAAGATTTAATTTTAATTAGATTGTACTCATTTCAACGCTATAGAATTTGGATGTGGCGCTAAAACATGATAAACATGACGCTTTTTGTCGCGCCTGCGATGATAGTCGCTGGAGGCGAAACATATGCATGGGAATCCATCGACGGCGGCGGCGTAAACACTAGGACATCTTGCTTCATATCTTTGTAAGCCCAAGCCCTAGGTCCATCAAATTTGGTCCAGTAGTAGCTTATGATGAGTACTTGCTTGTCAGTCACCTGTCACCTGACCTTGACCTCAATTTGACGGTCCAGCGACTACATTAAAGTTTTTGGTTTACGGCAGTTCCTCTGTAACCATGCATGGTAGGATGACAATATTTGGTATATAGGTTTCTGATGAATAGTACATGACTGTCTGGTAGGTGTCACCTGACCTTGACCTCAATTTCACGGTCCAGGGACTACGTTAAAGTTTTTGGGTTACGGCAGTTTCTCTGTAACAACGCATGGTAGGATGACAATATTTGGTAAATAGGTTGCTGATGAATAGTACATGACTGTCTGGTAGGTGTCACATGTAACGGTCCAGCGACTACATTAAAGTTTTTGGGTTATGACAGTTCCTCTGTAACCACGCATGGTAGGATGACAATATTTGGTATATAGGTTGCTGATGACTAGTACATGACTGTCTGGTAGGTGTCACCTGACCTTGACCTCAATTTCACGGTCCAGCGACTACGTTAAAGTTTTTGGGTTGCGACAGTTCCTCTGTAACCATGCATGGTAGGATGACAATATTTGGTATATAGGTTGCTGATGACAAATACATGACTGTCTGGTAGGTGTCACCTGACCTTGACCTCAATTTCACGGTCCAGCGACTACATTAAAGTTTTTGGGTTACGACAGTTCCTCTGTAACCACGCATGGTAGGATGACAATATTTGTTATATAGGTTGCTGATGAATAGTACATGACTGTCTGGTAGGTGTCACCTGACCTTGACCTCAATTTCACGGTCCAGTGCTTATGTTAAAGTTTTTGGGTTGCGACAGTTCCTCTGTTACCACGCATGGTAGGATGACAATATTTGGTATATACGGGGCTGATGAATAATACATGATTGTCTGGTAGGTGGCACCTGACCTTGACCTCAATTTCACGGTTCGGCGACTACGATAAAGTTTTTGTATTAGGACAGTTCCTCTGTAACTATGAATAGTATGGTGACAATATTTGGTATACAGGCCGCTGCTCATAATTAATACTACTTACATAATGCTTATGAGGAAATTTATTTTCGTTACTGACGCGGAATTAAGGCGAGACGTTTTTCTGTGTCCTCACTTGTTTTTTGTTACTGATGCGGAATTCAGGCAAACATTTTTCTGTGTCCACACTTGTTTAAAAAATACGAAGATTTCTTACCAAAATGGGAATGAAATTTGAAATATGACATAAGGTGATGTACAAAATGAAAGGGCATGATCGACGGCGAAGTAGACCATGATAAGGCGACTTCTTTGTCTGAGTCGCCCTGCATCCTGCCAGCAGCCTTGACAAGAGCCAGCCACATCTTATCACGCAGACTTTGCCATGTATATACAGTTTTAACCTTTACATAGTTATTATTTGTTCTTTTTAGACGCTTTGTCATTGGGAAGGACTCCTGTAATTTCGAGCAAGAGTCTATCAACACTAGAAAACGTCGACTCTGTATACTCAGAAGAAGATACTCATATGTGAACAAATTTTTTGCCTACTCTGTGCTTTTGATGTTTGATGTATGCTATCTTTTAGTGCTTTCTTGCTTACTGCTTATATGTATCCCAAGTCGGCTTGTTTTTGATGTGCTTATCTATAAACATGTATCTTACCTGAGCTTCAATGTTTATATGTCTGATAGATATCCCTTACGTCTGCATGCCTTTATGTATGCAATGTCTGCTTGCTTTGTTTGTTTGTTCTCATATGTCTAAATGCCTATTTTAAAAGCTCGCTAGATCTAATGTTTTTTATGTATATAAGCTGTTATTGTTTGTCTTACCTATAAATAAAATTTACTTGACTTGCTAGTTTTCCATTGCAAAATGAAAGAAAATCGCCAAATCCAGAGTATGTCTCTTGAATGAGGATAATTATAGTACTTAAGGCAGGCCATCATATAGCAATTGCTGAGGAGGTAACAATTGTTGACAAAACAACGGTAATGTGTCTGGTCAACATTAGAAAAAAGAAAGACCAACACGTCTCCTTGTCTGATTATCTTAAATCATAGTTTAATAAGTCTACTGATGAGTTAACAGGACAAAAGGCCAAGTTGACAAAACTTTTGATCCAGTATCAGGATGACTTTGCTAAAGTTTGATCTTATAAATTTCATGGAAATTGAACATGAGATAGACATCAGTCTTCGCGAAATTAGTTCTTGGCTTGTTGGACCTAAACACAAATACTGCCGGACCAATTTAACATTTTTGTTGTAAATTTAACAAATTTGCCGGACCAGAGTTAAATTTGCCTGTTTGTTGCCGGTCGGATCCGGCGGAATGGCACATTTCGGGAAGACTATAGACATACTAGAAAGGAATTGTTAGCGGTGATCAGGTTCAGCAGATAATTTAGACACTACCTGCTTGGTAGGAAATGTAGGTTCAGACCACAGCAGTTTAACCCAGTTACTAGGATTTAAGGAACAGCAAGGTCAGCTAGCACTGGTTGGAAGAAGATATTTTCTCAGATCAGTGCAGAAACTTTGAAAGCCCCCTGTTTAAAGTCAGTCTGTGACTTGGTACATAAGGCATTAGGACAACAACTCCTTACAGACCATCAGGTAATTGTCTAGTAAAGATCAAAAACAGAGTCTCACTGTATTAATGTACACAGAGAAATGCTTTGTAGATGCCTCACAAGAAAATTGGACTAGCATGAAGCACACTTCGCAGTAGCCCTTAGATCATAAGTTAACTGGAATACGGGTTTTACTCCAAACTGACTTGTGTTGGTTTGAAAGACTAACCAGCCTGCTGAGTTGATGTCTTCTCAAGGAGACAGCTTATATCGGTCCAGATTAGTACTGTATATAGCTGGTCTGCAGAAGCTCTTAAGCAATCACATCAGATAGCCAGAGGGGGCCTAGTGGTTAAGGTAGTTCATCTACATGTACTATTGATCATGTGGTCTGTCAACACTGAGGTTGAGGGTTCGAGTCTCACTGCAGGCAGGGTGTACTCAACTCCCGTCATAATTGACAAGTACGTACTGCCAGTTTTCCTACCAGGGGGGGGGGGTAAGTTCTCTTAGAGTACTCCTTCTTCATTGCCCAATAAAAACTGGATGCAATGATATACTAGTACGTTAACTATAAGTTGCTGAAAGTGCCATTAAACATTATTCAAACAAAGAAATAGCCAGGAACATGCAGTACAAGATGTAGTGAAGAGGAAGAAATTGACTTCTTCCTGGAAAGGACAAGGATTAGTTGTTAAGCCTTAGGAGAGCTCGAAGGCTGATGATATTAGTAGCTAGGCAGTTGGAGCTGCTATGGGATTTGTTTACCCCAGATATGTGTTAGCTGGGGGAGTGAATTGTTTGAGGGTTGCGCCTTCAACCTCATCCCGAGGTGTAGTGGAAGCGGATCTTAATAATTGTCATGGGTTGTTATGTGGATGAATATACATTGTTCTGGTTAGACTTTAGACTTGCATAAAGGAGGAGGTCCCTTCAGCTCATCAGGTCGTTTGACAGCGAGTTAAGAAGTTGTAGATAAGTTACAAGTAAATGAAGAGGCTCATTGATTTTTGGCTTATGATTCACGTTTTAATGAATTGATTGTTTTTTTCTTAGTTTTGTTAAGTCTTGTCATTCTTGTCAATGCTAGCATCGGTCGTAGTTTATAAGTTTCAATAAGTATCCCTTCTATGTTCTGAATCAAAGATTAAAGACTGCTGTCATAGTTGAAATATGACTGCTGTACGGTAATTGTTTGAATCTATTTCGGTGTTTCATTTCTAGATTGTAGTCTTGGGTTTTAGGTTTTCTAGTTCTTGTGAAGTAATTTGATCATAACTTTTAGCTACAGGGAGGTGTGGTATTAGGATATATCTGTTGTAATTGTAAAAGTTTATAGGTACCACCGGGGTATTCCACTTTTCTGTGGAGATAGTGAGGTATCTTTAGTTAAACAGGAAAGAGTGGTAAAATTGGGCACTTCCTTGTTCTAGTTATTAGTTACACCCAATCTTTTTTTCCAGGGTAACCTAGGGTCATTCAAAAGACCAGTCATCCACGGAAAAGAGATAACCAGAGAGATCCAAGATCCGATCATCTTAGGTGTAGGAGAGTCAACTGTGAGACACCATTGTTGTCGGCAGTATCATACCGAAGATACCTAGGTATATAATTTTATTACATACATACATACATAGTCCCAGGCCTTGACCCACAACCCCCACCATATACATAAAATAAAAACACATAACAAGTTCCTGCCCATGGTTCATAGTAATTTATTTGATTCTTTATGCACAGACCAACTCAAACATTTTCAGACCATCAGTCATGACTGAAAAAATTAGAGGTCCCAAATTTTCCATTGAAATATTGGACCTCATGACCTGTGACTTAGGTGAGCTTTTGCCATCACTTGGAGTCACTCGTCATCCGTAGTCGTTGTCAAATTTTCTTTAAAATTCCTTTCCTCCAAAACCACTTAAAGGGTTGCTTTGAAACTTTGCACACATCATCAGTAAAATGTCCTCTACCAAGTTTGTACACATCATGGCTTCAGACCAACCATGGCTACCTCGGCTAAAAAAAAGAACAGTGGGGTCAAAATATAGTTTTTGCCTTACAGTTCAAAAAGTATAATAGATACCGGAAAACCGAAAATACCTTCCTTCTTCAGCATCAAAAGCTCTACAAAACACTCAATTAAGTCGAAGTTGTATGATGACTCCTTGTAGGAGTTATTGGCCTTTTTTACCGTTTTTGCCTCAAAATCTTGAAAAATATTAGAACTAGAAAAAAGGTTAGCATTGCTTAATTGTTTTGCTCATGAGAGCTACAAAATGGCCTTAGTGTCAAGATTGTCTGATTAATCGTTTAAGAGTTATTCCCCTTGAACTGTTTTTTTAATGAATTTTAATTGATTTTTAAAAATCTTCTCCTCTGAAACCATTGAAAGGACTGCCTTGAAACTTTGTACACATCATCGGTCAAATTTACCAAACCATGGCCACAAATTAGCCAACATGGCCACCTTAAAAAGAGAATGGGAGGGGAGGGGGGTTCAAAATAAAGTTTTTGGCTTATAGTTCAAAAAGTATAACAGATACAGGAAAACCGAAGAGACTTTCCTTTTTTAGCATCAAAATCTCTACAGAACACTCCATTGAGTCGAAGTTGTATCATTGCCCTTAATTGTCATAATTGATTATTTTTGCCTCAAAATCTTGAAAATTATTAGGACTAGAGAAAAGGTTAGCATTGCTTAATTGTTCAACTCTATGAAAGCTACAAAAATGACTTTAGGGTCAAGATTGTCTGATTAACTGTTAAGGAGTTACTCTCCGTGCACATTAATGAATTTTAATTGATTTTAAAAAATCTTCTCTTTAACCAATGAAAGGACTGCTTTGAAAAATTGCACACATCATTTTAGGATGTCCTCTACCAAAATAGTGCAAATCATGACAGCTGACTACCAACATGGCTACCTTGGCTTTAAATAGAAAAGGGGGGAGGGTCAAGATAGTTTTTGGCTGATAGTTAAAAAAGTATAACAGATACAGCAAACTTGAAGTGAACCTCCTTCCTAAGCACCAAAAGCCCCTCCTTATAGGAGTTATTTCCCTCTAAAGGTCAAAATGATTTTTGCAGAAGTGTTCTTTCATATATGAAAGAAAAGCTGGATAAAAAAGATTTGCTTGGTTTCAGGTGCAGATGAGCGATACAGGCTCCTGGGAGCCTCAATTTAGCCAGCAGTATTATAATAAAATTAACAAAATAACAAAATGATAAAGATTGTGTATATTTATAATTACTTTCTTTTCAAACATTTCTTGTTTCAAAATGGATTATGTGCCATTTCTTTTTTCTTTCATGATACAATAACATCTACTAGTATAATTAATGCAAATTAATAATGAAAACAAAGTAGAGTACAACAGTCTTTTACGAAATATCCTGATTAATACTATTAACTTTAAATTGCATTTCTTTCTTCAAAAAAATACATGTAGGTTCTTTAAAATCAGTGACAGTCTGTTAAAGGTTCTTCTAATGACTTGATCTCTGTCTTGTCAGTAACAAGATTTCATGACGGTCCTGTGTATATTGTTTCTATATATATCTGAGCTTTCTCTGTAGTTTTAAGGAAACGAAAACATGTACATTGACAGTGAATGATCAATTGGACTAGCTTTTCAGTGATGGAAATGTCACTTATGTTCCCTGAGACAAGAACAAAGGAACGCTTTCAGCTCTGCCATGCAAGTTTCAATATGACATACTTTGCAGATAGGTGAAACTTCATCTTTTTTTGCTTTATAGCTTTGCAGGATAACTGTTTCACTTCTAATCTTGTTTTTTTTTTATTGCTATATATATATTGTTACCACAAATAGGTCAGAACCACAGCTTGCAATTACATGAATATTATTTGCTTTTCCAGGTATTTTGTCCTTTTCGTTTAAATATTTCAGTGAAGGTTTGTTTCAGCTTCTTTTAGCTACATTAGAAATAGAGTTACTGTCCCTAGATTGGTTGACCATGAGTTTATTTCAGGTATGCTTAGGTGGCAGGTTTCCAGTAAGGTCTTGAGGAGACAGATCATAAAGATTCTTATTTCTTCCGTAAATGGCCGATTTCTGATACAGATGACCCAGCACAGATGAGCTCACGCGCCCCAATCTTTGCTGGATATTTGAACCAATCAGAACGAAGCCGGAAACAGTAATGTTGCCAAGAAACAAAAAGTAGTCCGTAGCTGTTTGTTTACAATAGAAACGCGATAGATTTTATGTTCGCGTTCACATATATTGTTAATTTTATGCTATGAACATTATTTTAAGATGAAAATAAAGTAGAAATAAAAAGCACTGTAAGGCCATATAAAATTAGATTTACGGTTCTCAGGCCCGCGCGCATCCGTTATCACCCCGCCGCATTGCCGATTTTATCGGGTTTTCAATAAAATAAAAATCCGGAAATGCGGTGCCGTTTCCGTTAACAAAAATTATCCAGTCCCATCCGCTTCTTAATTTTCCGCCACTGCATTCGGAAAGATCGGACATCTTTGCTTACTCTAATGATAACTTCCGAAAGAATACGTAGTGCATACAAGCGTTTGATAGTAAAGGAGGGTTACGGAATCGCCCGTGTTCACGACTATTGAGATCGGATATCCGAGAAAAATAAACAAAAAAAAATCGTTTGTCTTAAACGGAGAATCGTTTATAGTTTTGTGACAAAAAAGGAAGAGTTGGTAGCACAAAAACGGTACCATCTATAAAATTTGCTGAAAGAAGTTCTCGTGGACATGTCATGGGAAAACATTCCTTAAATAAGATCAGGTGATCAACTTTAATATGTGTGCAATCTTTTGGTGCAGTTTCAGGGATCTGGGTAGCTGGAGAAGTTGATTACACAAAATTGGTACCCTCATTGAAAAATTACGACGTTCCCAATCCTGGAAAAATGGGGAAAACACATTCTATAATAGCAGGTGCACAACCAATACGTGTGCAATCTTTCTGTGATGTTTCAGGGATCTGGGTTTAAAGCTGTAGGATTTGATGTTCCCAAATATAGAAACATCTCATAAAACGATACCATAATAGCAGGTCGCAACTATAATATGTGCAATCTGCTTCTGGAAAGTGTTAGGGATATAGGTTAAAAGCTGTAGGAAGTGTTGATTACACAATATATGTACCCTTTCAGTGATACTTTGTAGGATTTTTTATGGTGAGTCCTGGACTCATCATTTTTGAAAATGGCAAATCCCAAATAATTTTCATGAGTGCCACATATTGCAGTTAAGCTAAGTGGTTGCATACAACCAATTTCTTTGATGACAGACCCATAATCATTCATGTCATTTTATAAAATATACAATATGGCGACATATGCTTTATGCTATTCTAGTGGTCAAGATTTTTATCAGTCTTCTGGAGTATGATAGAACTGCAATCATTACTTGAAACATGCTGATGTTTCCCCATTAAAGACAATCTAATTAAAATTGAATCTTTCACTTGCTCCCCCCTTTTTGTTATAGGTCGCTGCGTTGTAAGATCTAACAACATCGCATTACAGGTCACGTCAGGGGTCAAAATTTTTAATTTTGATCGTCCAATCAAATTTTAGTTCGAGTTGAGTGATTCGACCAATCAAATACTGGTTTGTATATCACACTAGGCTTTAGTGTCAAAATGGCGATGTCCGATGCATTTTTGCGGTCTGAAAAGTTTTACAAACTATTTTAGTACTCGAGAACTCAAAGAATGATGTTGGATTGTTTAGAGAAGAAAATGGTTGCGTTGCCGTTCTTCCTAAAGCGTTAGGGAAATTCTTTCCACTTCAATATGTATCATTTACATTCCAATGAAGAAAAAGATGAACAAATAGTCATCGCGCTATTTGAGAGATGTTGGTCTGCTGTTGATATTGCTTGTGGAGAATCAAGTAAAAAGAAGTTCAACGTTCAACTGAACGGCAGCATAGAAAGGTCAGTACGTAAATTATATACGAAAATATGAACTTTTTTCACAATAAGGAGCGAATTTTTTAACAAGAAAAAAGGGGGAGGGGAATTACATTCGATGAACATACAACATGGTATCAGTAAAATAGTACTAGTATATAAAACATGTCACTAACGTGGTTAGGAGATTGATAGGGGGAATTCATATTAAACATTTGACAAAAAACATTCTATAAACTACTAGTAGACATGAATTAGTCATCATATTTCCTATTGCTCCAGTTTTAATTGACATTCATGGCTTGTGAGTGTCAGAAAAAATTTAAGGTAAATTGATCACCACTAATGAAACGCCATCTCATTTGTAAAACAAAGTTGTGGATTTTTTGTTCTAAAAATTATTTTTCCAAAAAAGGTGTGTGAAAATCAATGCTACAAATAAAATAGTTACATAGTTATTCAAGTCACTTAATACATGTATAAATTAACATTATCAACAAATTCATTTCAGATTTCTGAATCACAATATCAAAGACAGATTTATAGATATCATTTGTGCAGCACCGAGTCTAGCTGGTGACCCTGTATGGAGAAGCAATTTTCAAAAGTTCCAAGTTTCTGTTCAAATTAGATGAGTTTCACACATGATGCCAACTTGGTAAGTGGAATGTTTACATCTTGTTTTTTTTTAATCTACTAGTACAATGTATCTTGTAAATAAAAGTTTCAACTTGTACAGATCTTCATAAAGTGGATTGTTATTTATAAGTAACCTCACCACATAGATGCATTCTTATATTCTGTATGAAAGTAATTAAAATGCAACATTAATAATCAAGAATTGAAAAGAGTGCAGTGACATGCAGTTTAAAAAAATTTGCATTTAAAATTTATTCACAATACTAAATATGGTTTACATTTATGATGTGACCATTGTTTAGATAAATACATGTACCTTGATTTATAACAGCATAAGGATAGCTTGTAAACTTGGTTCATTGGCCACATGTATGATTAAAGGTGCTAATCAATTTGTAACTTTGAATTTAAATTATTGAACCATTTCCTGTAAAGGTATGCAGTTGACTGAATAATAGGGAATAAACTTGATACACATAAAGAATTTCTTCTTTACCGAATGTTATAGAAAATTTAAGTTCTTATTTTCTTCCAAGCGACTGCTCTTTTATTTTCTCATGTTTTCAATTGTTTAAACAGGGAAGAAGAAGATCATCACTGGCTTTTTTCTGTTCTGGTCCAAACTGCTACATGTACTACACACAAATACTCACAAGAGTTAAAACAGATGAAAGAAATAAAATTAACAGACTATTAAGATATCAGTGTCATGACTTATACACTGTAGATGGATAACAGTACCTTAAAGAATGCTATTTTTTTCAAAATCTATCATCTATTGCACTTGGGGGCCTCGGTGGCCGAGTGGTCTAGGTAGTTCGTCTACCAATGATCACGTGGTCTGTCAACACTGAGATTGCGGGTTCGATTCTCACTGCAGGCAGGGTGTACTCGACTCCAATCTTAATTGACAAGGATTGCCAGTTTTCCTACCGCAGGTCGGGGGTTATCTCCGGGTACTCCGGCTTCCTCCCCCAATAAAAACTGGACGCCAAGAAATAGCTGAAAAATTGCTGAAAGTGGCGTTAAAACACCATTCAAACAAACAATATACACTGTAGATGGATAACAGTACCTTAAAGAATGCTTTTTTCAAAATCTATCATCTATTGTACTTCAAAGGGATATACATGTTTTATACATGTACAATGGACAGGAAGAAATTGGAATTCTTCAGTTGCTTTTATTTTATATTAAAATTATCATCTGCATCAACTGACTTTGAAATTAAAAATATTCTGAAAACGAAAACTGTTGTTTGATAGTTTTTTGACAAACAATTGTATAAATGCAATGTACATCTGAACTTAAGACCTTGGAATAAAATAAAAGTGGAATGCCTGCTAAATGCAGTTGCAAATAATGCAACATATGTTTCATCTGATTCTAATGTCGATATGGAGTCTGATGATGATAAACAAGAGTACAACTAGTCTGGCTATAAAGATGAAGAAAACAAATCTTCAGTATTACTTGATGATCAAATACATTTAATTGTATGTACCTTTATGATTATCAACTACCATACCAAATTTTCTTGTAGAAATTAGTTTGTGTATTTGAACGGTATTTAATGCCACTTTCAGCAATTTGTTAGTTATATAGTCACATCCAGTTTAATTGGTGGAGCAATCTTAAGTACCATGATGAAAACCATGACCTTTTGTAAATTGAGATTAGATTAGAGCACACCCATAATAAGACTCGAACCTGCAACCCCAGTGTTAACAGTCATGTAACCAACTGGGATTTAACGTCAGTTTCCACAAATTTTCAATTATATCGTTTTCCAGTTTTTATTGTCTTGCCTGTTGGGGTCAAAACATAGGAATCTGGCGACTACATAAACACTATATATTTCATATCTGTGTAAGCTTAAGTCCTAGGTAAATCAAATTTTGTCTAGTGGAAGCTTATGAAAAGTACTACATTAAAGTTATTGGATTAGGTCAGTTCCTAAGTAACCATGACAATAATTGGTATAAAAACAAGAAAACTAGAAATCCTTGTCAGATAAGATTGGAGTTGAACACACCCTCCCACAGTGAAACTCAAACCCAGAACCTCAGTAGTGACAGGCACTTGATCAAAAGTAAAATGACTATGTTAATCACTCAGCCACAATAAAGGGCTCTGTAATCAAGAGAAGACCAAGACCCCTAAAGATAAGAAATGCACATACCAAAGATAATCCAGACCAGTAGGAAGAATTGCACTTGTGTATACTACATTGTACTTTACCAATTGAAAGTAATGTTTCTGTCAAGTCTGGCTCTAATGACTAGTACATACACCCGAATACAATTTGAAAATGAGAAAATGTGAATCGATGACATTTAAGTCTGGATTAACACATATTGGTTAACACACTCATTTTTCTTCTCTAAGTTCACTCTAGCTAGAAAATATTTGGCAAAACACTATAAAAATTTGCCGGTGAAGAGATATCATTATTTTGTTACTGTGTGCTAAGTATCATAAAGATGTGACATCATCTTCCTAAACAATGCTTCAGTGCAAAGGTAAACCTGAGGTTGGGTGGATGAAAAAACGAGCCAAAAATCTGTACATGTATGTCCCCAACAGGTGTACATGATAAAATGCATATAATGTAGACTAATACTGGATGCACTGAAGCCAGAGACTGGGGCATTTGACTACTATTGTGGAAACTAAACTAGTATAGGCATATATCATGTGTATATTTAACATTCATTTGACATATTGCACATTTTAGTAATGTACATGTTGTACATGAATATTACAACTTTAGTTTACCTTAAACACTGTTAAAGGAGAATTAAGAATCCTTCCACCTGTGCCTGCTTTTTAAGGTAGTCATTCTGGATCGGTCTTTTTGGCCTATAATTCGTTTTGTGTACATTTGTAACATGAAATATAAAAACTTGACTCAATCAAATTATAATTAAATGTTTCCTTCTTTTAGCAAAGTCAAACAAGGGTTGACTCTTGAATCTACAATTGATTAGGTGGTTGACGACTACCTTAATTCACAAGTCAGCAGAAGGTTTGAGGTTTTCTGTTGGGTACTTTGGTTCCTAATAAAAACTGAAGGTCATGAATTCGATGAAAGTAGAAAAACAAAAATTCAAATTGGAAAACATACCCTACCATGATTTTGAAATAAAATCACATCTGTAACACTAATTTTTTCAAATGGGAAAATTAAAAAGGATATGCCGAAAGTTTTACTATAATAAGAGTGTGTAAGCTACATGGTTCAGTGAAAGAAATTTCAGTAACTGAACATGCTGAAGCATTTCAAATATGAACACAAAGTTTAGGTAAGGTGTTATCTTTATTGTCATAATTGTAAATAAACAATTAAAAATGAATAATGTCTAGAGTGATCTCTAAGTCAATAAATGGGTTCCTTTAGTTTATGATGGTGTAACATTACACAAAGTAACAATTCATATATAGGCACTGCCAAACAGATTTGGCTCAAGCATTTTAATGACCATCTTTGGTTTTCTTGTCACTAAGTCCTTTCCACTTCCTTCGTATTTTTTAAAGAAATCTTCATTTCTGCGTGAAATTTACTGTTCCTGGTTAAAATAATACGTATTTATCCAAGTTTAAACTATAATGCAGGCCGATATAAACCGCATGATCCAAAAGCCTTTTTAGTTTTTTCCATCAATATCTTCGTTGGTGACAGTTTAAATTTAAATTGGAGGCATTAGTTTTGTAACTGGGGACATCTTCCTTCATTTTTAATAATACAAAGCATTTCAGCCCGATTCCAGTGTGTAAAAATGCTTCCGTTCGATTTCACGTTCCACCTGGTCCTGGTACGGCTGGTGAAATGGGCTGGTGTAGCTTCGATTTGCACGAATGAAACTCCACAAATAAAAACCACATTGTGTTTTTAATCGTATGTACAACTTTCTCAACGTTGTTTATTCAGTAGATTCCATATTTGTAAGAAAATTTGCTTCAATTTGGTTTGTTTACATCTCCGGTAACAATCTTGTTGACGTATTGTAATACATTTGGTACCCTTTGGCGTCGAATGGAAAATCCCGATTTGCCGATGTTCCGAATGTATACCCTAAGATTGGCCAAGCCCGATTTTGATTGCTAACGAAAAATCTATGCATATGACCCCTGACGTGACCTGTAATGGGATGTTGTTAGATCTACACGCAGCGACCATAGCAAAAAGGGGGGGAGCAAGTGGAAGATTTAATTTTAATTAGATTGCATTAAAGAGAGACTCGTGTCTTGTCTGGCTTATCTTGGAAATGAATGTCAAAATAATGCAGATGCTGACATTCAAAACGAATTTTCCACCCAACAAATTGTCATTGTTTTCTTTATAAAATAATCAGTTTTTTTTCTAATTTTATACCCAAGCATAATCTCGTAAATTAAATTAGAATGAACTATTTGTAATTAAGAACATTATACAATCAATTTCAACAGAAAGGTTGAACCTGACCACAGACACGGTAAAGTCTTTCAGATCCTAAATCTAGTGTATATCAATCAGATAATCGAATTGAAAAGTATTAAAATTAAAGGTTAATTTACTCTAATTTATGTTCATACTGAATGTATTTATTGTATAATAAATATCCCAATTAAAACATATTTGCTGCCCAAATAATTGTTACCTGTAGAAAATCTGACGAAACAGGTTAATTTCGATCACCATTTGTATGATATGTTATCATGCATTGGAGACGAAATTGACACGACTGAAATTCGTAAACATCAGATGACTGTACTAGTAGGCATTAGTTGCTGCAAAGACGTGTTCAATACGCAGATGACTTGTGACGATCCCTGCCCCCCTCCCCTCAATTTCACTATACTATAACCCAGGTTGCATAAACAATTTAACAATTTAAAATTGGTTCTTTTATGTAATAACCTTTAAATACATTTCATATACAAATATGAATGTTTAATATAGAAATTCTTTGCTGTATCTATTGAGATCTTTACCAGTTAAATTTTGTGCAAGATAACGAATAAAAAAATGCCTCCCTCATCTGATTTTAGACCAATAAAATGATAAAAAAAGCCTCCCTCCCTCATCTATTTTTGAAAAATTTGGCCTGAGAACCTTAAAATTAATTGTGTGTGGCCTAAGAATAAGGTTTAATTTAAAACAATTACTTGTTTAAAATTGAAAATTCACACATCGTCTGCCCAATTTCGTACGAAGCCACAGCCAAAGAGCAAAAATGGCTTCCCAGTCGTTCCAGTTGGCAATTGGGAGTATTGTAAACGAAAATGGCGACAGATTAAAGATAATTAATTTCGAAAAACTATATCAGGGGTTTGCGGGTCATTATATTATGCAGTCTCTAAACTCTGGGAGTGTTATGAAGGTTTTCAGGCATGAAATTTGTTGTGAAGTCAATGAAAACCATCTCCATGAGAATGAGATGACCCAGGTGACCATGATAGATTTGATCTTATTTTATTACCAATATTTCAGCATGAGAAAAGTGTCCAAACATACATTGTATATATGTTTAACCAAAATCACACCCATGGTCCCAGTGAGGGTTCGAACCTCAATCTCCTGATTGTACTGATCAGGTGTAATATCCAATTATACTACTAGAACTGCTTAGATTTTGGTAAATTCACATATACATGCAACTGAAAATAATAAAAAGTCAAAGACAAAAAACACCTTACCATATCACATCCCAAAATATTCAACCCTTAACACAAGTTCTAACTATAATACACATTCACAATTTTTCCACACAAAAATTAGTAGTTACTATAGTACACTTGTATATGGAAAAGAGACATGATCATGCAATTAAAGATTCATCACATACATGTATTAGAATAAAAATATACAAAGCAAGATGAGCACAAATTAAGATAGTCTGAGAATCCTCTGCAATCCAATGCTTTTCAATACTGATAGGAGAAATATATTTAGAAACAATTTAAGTACAGACAAACCAAACATAATATTCTATAACTTTGGGAGATTGAAAGCAATCCGACATCCCATAAGTCAAAAAGTCATTGGACGGAAGAGGATTTTCAACAAATACTAAGACAGTAAAACAAGACAGACAGCACAATGTAAAATAAAAGCATATAAAAGTACAAGCCTAATTTTACTTTAATGGCCCCAAATCATCATATGAGAAGGATTGGGGTTGTTAGCAAGGATATGATAAAAAACCAATAAGTAAATAACCCATGAGCAAGATGAATAGTAAGGAGTATCAAACACGTACTAAAGTTTCATACATTGTATATTTCTAAATTTTATTAACCAGATATTTTATTTAATTTAATCTGTTAATGGTTTCAATGCAATTTTTCAGCTATATCATTGTGTCAAGTTTTTATTGGGGCAGGAAATCGAAGCTGGAGTTCAAGCAGCAAACTACCACCTTGTGGAAAACTGACAATCCTCAACTAAGATTGGAGTCGAGTTTTACCTGCTCCAATGAGACTCGAACAAAACCTTAGCATTGACATACCATATGATTAACTAAGTAGAGAGCTAACAACCATAATCACATGGCCACTTAGGCCCCTATTAATTGAAGAAAACATACAAACAAACAAGATATATCTACAGTTAATATATTACTTATGTCGACACAATTGTTAATGCTAAGGATGATGGAACTCAATCTAATTAAAATTAAATCTTTTACTTGCTCCCCCATTTTTGCTATGGTCGCTGCGTGTAGATCTAACAACATCCCATTACAGGTCACGTCAGGGGTCATATGCATAGATTTTTCGTTAGCCAATCAAAATCGAGCTTGGCCAATCTTAGGGTATACATTCGGAACATCGGCAAATCGGGTTTTTCCATTCGACGCCAAAGTGTACCAAATGTATTACAATACGTCAACAAGATTGTTACCGGAGATGTAAACAAACCAAATTGAAGCAAATTTTCTTACAAATATGGAATCTACTGAATAAACAACGTTACGAAAGTTGTACATACGATTAAAATCACAATTTGGTTTTTATTTGTGGAGTTTCATTCGTGCAAATCGAAGCTACACCAGCCCATTTCACCAGCCGTACCAGGACCAGGTGGAACGTGAAATTATCGAACGGAAGCATTTTTACACACTGGAATCGGGCTGAAATGCTTTGTATTATTAAAAATGAAGGTAGATGTCCCCCAGTTACAAAACTATAGTAAGTTTCGAAGCGGCAATATAGCCGTTTTTTAGCTGACAAATAAAAACTGCTTACCGCGTTTGGTCCAGCTTATGCTCCTTTTGTAGATTAAAGAATGTGCAAACTGACAACAGCAATTATATCCAAGTGATAGTCCGCGGTTTGAAATGCGGCAGATTTTTTCACTTTGATAGAGCACTTTTCTATAGTAAAATTTGACCTAAATTACCACGGAAGTGTATGTTTGGAAGAGTCAATTGTTATCTATTCGAAATCCTTCGGGTCATGTCGTCTGCAGTTAAGGCGGGAAAAGTCTCGCGGTTTGTCCGAATACCATTGAACGTTACGAAAGCAGACGATGTTTTTGAAAACAACGCTAGGTCCCTTTAGAAACTCAAATGGTTGACTTCCTATGTAAAATTCCCGTAGCAAATGTCAAGGCCGATTTCGGATATTTCAACAACAAAGGCATTATATAAAATATGGACGTGCTAACGTGTAGATTTTTTTCAAATCGGATTTTAGCACTATAAAGGTACAGTATGGAATAATAAAAAAATGCAAGCAAAACGCCGAGCGCATGGGGGGTGTAACATTTAGTATAATTGACAGCCTCCAATTTAAATTTAAACTGTCACCAACGAAGATATTGATGGGAAAAAAACTTTTGGATCATGCGGTTATCGGCCTTCATTATAGTTTAAACTTGGATAAATACGTATTATTTTAACCAAGAACAGCAAATTTCACGCAGACATGAAGATTTCTTTAAAAAATACGAAGGACATGTCTAAAAAGTGGAAAGGACTTAGTGACAAGAAAACCCAGATGGTCATTAAAATGCTATGATTGCTTGAGCCAAATCTGTTTGGCAGTGCCTATATATGACTTGTTACTTTGTGTAATGTTACACCATCATAAACTAAAGGAACCCATTTATTGACTTAGAGATCACTCTAGAAATTATTCATTTTTAATTGTTTATTTACAATTATGACAGAATAAACATAACACCTTACCTAAACTTTGTGTTCATCTTTGAAATTGCTTCAGTTACTGAAATTTCTTCCACTGAACCATGTAGCTTACTCACTTATTATAGTAAAACTTTCGGCATATCCTTTTTAATTTTCCCATTTGAAAAAATTAGTGTTCCAGATGTGATTTTATTTCAAATTCATGGTAGGGTATGTTTTCCAATTTGAATTTTTGTTTTTTCTACTTTCATCAAATTCATGACCTTCAGTTTTTATTAGGAACCAAAGTACCCAACAGAAAACCTCAAACCTTCTGCTGACTTGTGAATTAAGATAGTCGTCAACCACGTAATCAATTGTAGATTCAAGAGTCAACCCCTGTTTGACTTTGCTAAAAGGAGGAAACATTTAATTATAATTTGATTGAGTCAAGTTTTTATATTTCTTGTTACAAATGTACACAAAATGAATTATAGGCCAAAAAGACCAATCCAGAATGACTACCTTAAAAAGCAGGCACATATGGAAGGATTCTTAATTCTCCTTTAACAGTGTTTAAGGTAAACTAAAGTTGTAATATTCATGTACAACATGTACATTACTAAAATGTGCAATATGTCAAATGAATGTTAAATATACACATGATATATGCCTATTCATTATAATAAAAAAAAAAAAAAATAAGCTCAAGTATTTTATGGTGAGTGTTCATGCTAGTAATTTTGTATTTTGTAAGTGAATTAAACTTATCTTGTATATTTCATGATCATTATATGTTGTTGCTGGTCCATCGTTCCATCATGCTAGCCGTACTGCTCCTAACCGTGTATTCCTTTCTGTGTATCCTACTTTTTTTTTTTTGTCTTATTTAATAACTTCCCACATTAAATCAAATTTCACAATTAGATATTTTAAAATAAGAACTGCTAAGATATATATATATATTTATTTATTTACTTTTTTTTTACATCTTTAATTTTTGATCTTTTCATCTGTTAAACACCATATTTTTGTTTGTTTTTCCTTCAAAAAGTAACTTTATATATTATGTCTGTATCCACAGAGAATAATTTAATATGCTTGGTGGAATCGATGATCATACTAAATGCAACACATAAAGAGTATAAATATTCACGATAATTAAACATTCCTCTTAACCTACAGTACACTCATTTTGTAAATAATTGCTCTTAACTATATAGAAAGATATCTTCGATCTAGCAATTGTTGAATACATTTCATTTTCATAGAATTAAATGAGTGTAGTGTGGGTTGACTGGCATGTTGTTCAACGATATTTGTAATATATGTTATGTTCTTGTTTGTATTTCCATCTTGTTTGGGAGAAGATGTATATAGGCCTAGCCTGTTATCTAATCCCTTTGATTTAATCAATAAAATATTTGAAATGAAATAAAGTTGTAAAATTCATGTGCAACATGTACATTACTAAAATGTGCAATATGTCAAATGAATGTTAAATATATGCCTATACTAGTTTAGTTTCCACAATAGTAGTCAAATGCCCCAGTCTCTGGCTTCAGTGAATCCAGTATTAGTCTACATTATTTTCATTTTCTCATGTACACCTGTTGGGTACATGCATGTACAGATTTTTGGCTCGTTTTTTCGTCCACCCAACCTCAGGTTTACCTTTGCACTGAAGCATTATTTAAGAAGATGACGTCACATCTTTATGATACTTAGCACACAGTTACAACATAATAATATCTCTTCACGGCAAATTTTTATAGTGTTTTGCCAAATATTTTCTAGCTAGAGTGAACTTAGAGAAGAAAAATGAGTGTTTTAACCAATATGTGTTAATCCAGACTTAAATGTCATCGATTCACATTTTCTCATTTTCAAATTGTATTCAGGTGTATGTAATTAGAGCCAGACTTGACAGAAGCATTACTTTCAATTGGTAAAGTAGTATACACAAGTGCAATTCTTCCTACTGGTGTGGAGTATCTTTGATATGTGCATTTCTTATCTTTAGGGGTCTTGGTCTTCTCTTGATTACAGAGCCCTTTATTGTGGCTGAGTGATTAACATAGTCATTTTACTTTTGATCAAGTGCCTGTCACCACTGAGGTTCTGGGTTTGAGTTTCACTGCGGGAGGGTGTGCTCAACTCCAATCTTAACTGACAAGGATTTCTAGTTTTCTTGTTTTTATACCAATTATTGCCATGGTTACTTAGGAACTGACCTAATCCAATAACTTTAATGTAGTACTCATCTTAAGCTTCCACTAGACAAATTTGATTTACCTAGGACTTAAGCTTACACAGATATGAAATATATAGTGTTTATGTAGTCGCCAGATTCCTATGTTTTGACTCCCACAGGCAAGACAATAAAAACTGGAAAACGATATAATTGAAAATTTGTGGAAACTGACGTTAAATCCCAGTTGGTTACATGACTGTTAACACTGGGGTTGCAGGTTCGAGTCTTATTATGGGTGTGCTCTAATCTAATCTCAATTTACAAAAGGTCATGGTTTTCATCATGGTACTTAAGATTGCTCCACCAATTAAACTGGATGTGACTATATAACTAACAAATTGCTGAAAGTGGCATTAAATACCGTTCAAATACACAAACTAATTTCTACAAGAAAATTTGGTATGGTAGTTGATAATCATAAAGGTACATACAATTACATGTATGTGATCATCAAGTAATACTGAAGATTTGTTTTCTTCATCTTTATAGCCAGACTAGTTGTACTCTCGTTCATCATCATCAGACTGCATACCGACATTAGAATCAGACGAAACATATGTTGCATTCTTTCCAACTGCATTTAGCAGGCATTCCACTTTTATTTTATTCCAAGGTCTTTAGTTCAGATGTACATTGCATTTATAAAATTGTTTGTCAAAAAACTATAGCTATCATACAACAGTTTTTGTTTTCAGGATGTTTTTTTATTTCAAAGTCAGTTGATGCAGATGATAATTTTAATATAAAATAAAAGCAACTGAAGAATTCCAATTTCTTCCTGTCCATTGTACATGTATAAAACATGTTTATCCCTTTGAAGTGCAATAGATTGTTTTTGTTTGTTTGAATGGTGTTTTAACGCCACTTTCAGCAATTTTTCAGCTATTTCATGGCGTCCAGTTTTTATTGGGGGAGGAAGCCGGAGTACCCGGAGATAACCCCCGACCTGCGGTAGGAAAACTGGCAATCCTTGTCAATTAAGATTGGAGTCAAGTACACCCTGCCTGCAGTGAGAATCGAACCCGCAATCTCAGTGTTGACAGACCACGTGATCATTGGTAGACGAACTACCTAGACCACTCGGCCACCGAGGCCCCCAAGTGCAATAGATGATAGATTTTGAAAAAATAGCATTCTTTAAGGTACTGTTATCCATCTACAGTGTATAAGTCATGACACTGATATCTTAATATACTGTTAATTTTGTTTCTTTCATCTGTTTTAACTCTTGTGAGTATTTGTGTGTAGTACATGTAGCAGTTTGGACCAGAACAGAAAAGCCAGCTATGATCATCTTCTTCCCTGTTTAAACAATTGAAAACATGAGAAAATAAGAGCAGTAGCTTGGAAGAAAATAAGAACTTAAATTTTCTATAACATTCTGTAAAGAAGAAATTCTTTATGTGTATCAAGTTTATTCCCTATTATTCAGTCAACTGCACACCTTTACAGGAAATGGTTCAATAATTTTAATTTAAAAGTTACAAATTGATTAACACCTTTAATCATACATGTAGCCAATGAACCAAGTTTACAAGCTATCCTTATGCTGTTATAAATCAAGGTACATGTATTTATCTAAACAATGGTCACATCATAAATGTAAACCATGTATTTAGTATTGTGAATAAATTTTAAATGCAAATTTTTTTAAACTGCATGTCACTGCACTCTTTTCAATTCTTGATTATTAATATTCAGGGATCACCACAGCTCAAAATTCAAGGGCGGTGCAAGTCAGAAGATGATCCATTTCCTTACTCATAAAAATTTTAGAGTGACATTTATTTATTCATAATAGTGTTATCAGTCTTTGTTTTTGTTTTCCCACTTGTGTTTTTGCTACCAGTCACAATATACATGTATTTTTGTATTTAAAAACTTCCTTGTTTTAAGAAAAAAGTCAAACTTTTAGTATGAAGCTCAAAATTCAAGAGTAGAGGAAACAAATTCAAGAGTGGAGGAGCACCACCCTTGAATAGCCTGTGGTGAACCCTGATATTGCATTTTAATTACTTTCATACAGAATATAAGAATGCATCTATGTGGTGAGGTTACTTATAAATAACAATCCACTTTATGAAGATCTATACAAGTTGAAACTTTTATTTACAAGATATATTGTACATGTACTAGTAGATTAAAAAAAAGCAAGATGTAAACATTCCACTTACCAAGTTGGCATCATGTGTAAAACTCATCTATTTTGAACAGAAACTTGGAACTTTTGAAAATTGCTTCTCCATACAGGGTCACCAGCTAGACTCGGTGCTGCACAAATGATATCTATAAATCTGTCTTTGATACTGTGATTCAGAAATCTGAAATGAATTTGTTGATAATGTTAATTTATACATGTATTAAGTGACTTGAATAACTATATAACTATTTTATTTGTAGCATTGATTTTCACACACCTTTTTTGGACAAATAATTTTTAGAACAAAAAATCCACAACTTTGTTTTACAAATGAGATGGCGTTTCATTAGTGGTGATCAATGTACCTTAAATTTTTTCTGACACTCGCAAGCCATGAATGTCAATTAAAACTGGAGCAATAGGAAATATGATGAATAATTCATGTCTACTAGTAGTTTATTGATAGTTTTTTGTCAAATGTTTAACATGAATTCCCCCTATCAATCTCCTAACCACGTTAGTTACATGTTTTATATACTAGTACTATTTTACTGATACCATGTTGTATGTTCATCGTATGTAATTCCCCTCCCCCTTTTTTCTTGTTAAAAAATTCGCTCCTTATTGTGAAAAAAGTTCATATATTCGTATATAATTTATGTACTGACCTTTCTATGCTGCCGTTCAGTTTTGAACTTCTGTTTACTTGATTCTCCACAAGCAATATCAACAGCAGACCAACATCTCTCAAATAGCGCGATGACTATTTGTTCATCTTTTTCTTCATTGGAATGTAAATGATACATATTGAAGTGGAAAGAATTTCCCTAACGCTTTAGGAAGAACGGCAACGCAACCATTTTCATCTCTAAACAATCCAACATCATTCTTTGAGTTCTCGAGTACTAAAATAGTTTGTAAAACTTTTCAGACCGCAAAAATGCATCGGACATCGCCATTTTGACACTAAAGCCTAGTGCGATATACAAACCAGTATTTGATTGGTTGAATCACTCAACTCAAACTAAAATTTGATTCAGTTCAGTTCAGTTCAGGTTTCTATCTTCTGCAAAATTTTGGCACACCTCCAGTATTAAGGTCCTCTGGAGTCAGGACAGAAAAAAAGAATATCCTCCACCACTGGAATAGTTGCACACGAATGGTTTTATTAATTAAACGAGTGTCATTAAATTTACAGTGCAGGCAAAATAAACAGGATAAAAAAGAAAAAAAATAGGGCATCTAATGGGACATTAAATGATACCCCGCCACGATATCAATAGTTAAATATATTTGTATATATTAGTATACTATAATGTATATACTATACTAGTACATCCACTAGAGTTATCTTTCTTAGACCAGACAATTTCATTATTGTCAAATTTAGAAAATTTATAAAGTGGCAAAACTTCAATAATCTGATAATATTTTTCCGATCATCTTGAAAATTGAACTTGACATGTATTTTATTGTACTGAACAGCTGTGCAAAATATTATTCAAATCCCTTGAGGCATTGTCAAGTTATCATCTGGAAACCTTCGGGGGTATTTGAAAATTTATGAAGTGGCAAAACTTCAATAATATTTTTCGGATCATCCTGAAAATTGAACTTGACCTGTATTTTATTGTACTGAACAGCTGTGCAAAATATTTTTGAAATCCCTTGAGGAGTTTTCAAGTTATCATCTGGAAACCTTTGGGGGACGGACGGACGACAGACACCAAACTAAACTGAGGGTATAACTAGTGATGGAACGATTATCGCCTACAATCGATAAACTGTCGTTTTTCACCCGGTGATCTTACTAATCGATGTTCAAAATAAAAATCGGATGTCGCAGACATCGCCGATCAAAATACTGAAATTCAATTCTGTCCGGTTTTGTTCTGTAATTAACCTGTCCGATCCGTTTCCGGGTATAGTAAAATGGATGACAAGGTCGAAGGGGTTAGATCTAGTCATACATTTTGTACACTTATGTCATGAATTAATATTGGTGCAGACATTTTTAATGGTCCTGATATCTAAAATAGCATTTAAACAAAATGCTACCTAATTCAAGAAGGCCAATGATAAAAAAAGCCCAAAAATTTAAAAATTGTTTTATTAAGCAGAAAAAAACAATGTTTTAGTAAAGAGACAATTTAAGCAATGTTAATTGATACACTAAAAAAGATTTCCCGATTATGTCTTTTCGATTATTTCCGATAATCGATTATGAAAATTTTCCGATTCCCCAACACTAGGTATAACATAATTAATACCTCGCCACTTCGTGTGGCGGGGTATAAAAAAACTAATAATAATACGCAATATCTTTAAAATCTAAAATACCATCTTGGAATAGGTCAGGGGTAGCATTTACTTAGTTCTTTGAAAAAATATGGGCACATGTGGCAATTATTAATGACACTAATGGTTTTCTAATCTCTTCAAGTTTGTGACATACAAGGACAAAGTGTTCTACTGTTTCGTCTTGCAGATTGCATGGATTACAAGTTTTATCGTAGTTGACATTGTTGAAATATGCTCTCTTAGACTGAAGTATATATGAAACTGTGATGATCTTTAAACGTATTGGAACTTTGGCTATGTCTGAGTTCTTCACTGTATTTGTTCTAGTTATAGGGTGACATTTTCCTATAGTGTATAAACAACCAATCTTTCCCAATGAGCTGTATAATTTGGATTCTTCCAGTATTGAGGATTTCCAGTATTTTTCTATATTTATTTTTACAGTTTTTTTCCATATTTCTTTCTGCGAGTTCTTGGTGTCGAAGAGAAGTAAATATGGATCCCCAAGTTCATATTTGATGAATAACAATTTGATTTCAATAAACCAACTATTACTTTTCCGACTCTTTATAGATAGTTGTCTTTCTGCCACTTCCCACTCTGTGGCAGATGATCCTGCTCTACATATACTTCCAAAGAGGTTCAAGGCCTTCTTATGTATTTCAGCTTGTGCAGGTAGTAGACCAGATAGTATGTAGATTGCTGGATCAGCTACTGAGCTCGGGAGTGACAAGACTTGCTTTATGACTTTTTTATAATGCTTATAAATATCCAGAGTATCTAAATTTTTTCCATTTGGAAGAAGGATGTCTAGGCCGTAGAACATAATCGGGAAGATAAATGTTTTCAGGAGACAGACAGATGTTGTTGGATCTAAACCATTTTCCCCATGTAATCCAGTATGCATTAGACTATATAGGGCTCGTCTGGCCTTTTTCAAGTTTTCTTCAATTGTGCTTGCTGTAGAGTTGATGCAATCTCTCTGTATACCAATGTGAGAGGTTCTTTGTACAGTCAGCAGGTCTTTGTTATTCATTGTCCAAACTTCACTGGCAAAATTAATTTTATTGCTGGTTTTGACAGGTAATATAACGCTTTTTGTTGGTTGTAATAAGTAGGCTTCTCGTTGGCTGTAGTCATATGCCATGTCTATTAATACTTGAATTTCTAATGGATTGTTTGCAGCTAGTGCAATATCGTCAGCACATGTAGGTAGCAGATACAAGGACTACCTATAAGAACAGCCTCAGCTGCAGCTTATCTACTAGTAGGAATATTGCCTATAGAGGGATTAATGCATAAAAGATGTCTTAGTCTATGGTTTGCTATTCTCAACAGTAAAAATAACACTTTATTACAAATGGCCAAAAGACAACATGCAATCGGTAATCCAAGTAGCTTCTTCCAGCTCATCAACAACATTATAGAATTATACCAATTACCATCACCTGAAAAAGTACCAGATCAAATTAGTAAAAAAATATGGAAAAGGATTGTTAAAACAGCTGTTGACAACTATTGGACAAATAAACTAAAAGAGGAATGTCAGACTAAATCCACCCTCAAATTCCTATCAATTGAGCAGTTACAAATAGGTACCACACATCTAGTATGGAACTCGGCAAGGAATTCAGTAAACGAGGTTCGCCAAGCCACTGTCAAAGCAAGAATTCTTACAGGAACATACATTTTACAAATACACAAAGTGAAATTCAACAAGAGTGAAATTGACACAACCTGCCCGTTATGCCAGATTGTAAGAAACCATGCAACACTTCATATTTAGATGCCCAGCATATAATGATACACGAAAATTATATTTACAACAGATCAAAGACCTTGTAGCAAAACATATCGGACTACGGAGAGGTCAAATGGCATAAAGATTTCAGAGATGTTGAGATTTTACTAAAACTTGTCATAGACTGTCAAATGCTGCTACAGAATGAGGTACTCCCTAACAACCCAGATTTCTTAAGACAGATAGAAACAGTTTCACTGCAATACTGCTATGAATTACATATCAAAGGAACATTTTATATGAAGTGAGAAATAAGATGTTATGAGGTGAGGCAAGCATGTTCAGTAGTGCTTTTGATGTTTATTTATCTCTCTATTTTATTTATTTATTTTATAATCGACTAAAACATATTCCTAGCTGAACTGTTAGATAAAAGGATATGATAGTCTAATGATCACTCTCACTGTAATATAGTGCACGTTTTTTACTATTAACTGCTGATTATTCATTCTGTGTGAGGAAGGATTACTATTCACGGTTATAATTTGTTCAACATCACAGTCTAAGAACTGCGAGTGCTCCTAATATTGGAGGGACTTACTTACCTAAAGAAAGAAGTAGGAGCACATACGTTAATATTACCGATTTTTCCTCCAGTTCCTGAGTTTGACATGAAATCCAGTAGTTGGTTTATTTATATTTTGTATAGATCTGCACTCAATGTTCGAAATTTTGACCCCTGACGTGACCTGTAATGCGATGTTGTTAGATCTTACAACGCAGCGACCTATAACAACCAGAGGCTCTTAAGAGCCTGTATCGCTCACCTGATTTTATAGGCAATGAAGACGTTTGATGTTAAAGTAAGTCCTGTAATTTTCAATAAACTTTAAATAGGACCATCCAAACAATATTACTAGAAAGCTTTGTTTCATTGGTTAACCGGTTGTATAGAGAAGATTTTTTTATTTGCCCATAGGGTCCTATGTTAAACTAAGTCCTGGGGAGGTGGCGGCCATTTTGAATTTCCAATTGCCATAAAAAACATAAACTTTATAAAGGACCATCCAAACAATATTGCTAGTAAGTTTTTGTTTCCATTGGTTGACCGGTTTCAGAGAAGAAGCCTTTTAAAACTTTTTCACATAGGGTTGTATGTTACACTAAGTCCATACCATGCCAAGTGGTTTCAGAGAAGAAGATTAAAATGTAAAAAGTTTACAGACGCGGACGACGGACGCAAAGTGATAACCCTTTGGGTCAGGTGAGCTAAAAAGGGGGGAGCAAGTGAAAGATTTAATTTTAATTAGATTGTACTAGTACAAATTTTTTTCAGACATTAATAGCTTGTGAAATTTCTACATTTGACATAGGTGTGTAGGTAACTATTTCTCTTCATCATTTTTTAAATATGGACATTTCTTGCCATATCTAAATGTCGCGGAAGCGTCAGAATGAGATTTCCGACATTTTGAGCAACAGCGGCAAGGGGCTTAAAACTACTTCACCAGATTTGGACAGATCTGCCACCACAACCTTAACTGCAACTCCATATAATGGACATTACCCCTACAACTTCCTCAACAACTGCACTATAAATGGATCAATGACAATAAATTTTCCAAATGTACAGTGCCGTGCCATAAGTATTTTCCCAAAATGGCTGACATTGTTTTGTCAAAATACAATGTGTACTTTTCTCATCTCCTGTTAAAATTTTAATAAACAATTCGATGTCAAAATTTTACATGGATGAAATTTATATGGCTAAATTTCAGTTAACACCAGAAATTAGGTAAATAAAGGGTAAATTTGTACCAGCACCGTTATCTAGAAAATGGCCAGAAACGGGAAGGAACTATCAACAGAGAAAAAGAAAACGATCTCAGTAATCAGGGGTATAGTGCTTGTAAGATAGGCAAACTTCTGTCTTTGAATCGGAGAATGGTCTCTTATGTTTTGAAACGTTTCCGTGAACGAGGGACTATAGAAAATAACCATAGAAGCGGCCGGAAAAAGAAGACGAACATTCGGACTGATCGTCTGCTACTGCGGATGGTAAAGAGTAATAGAAGACAGACCCTAGGAGATCTCACAGCTAGATTTAACAACTCAACTCCGTATAAAATATCACAAAGAACAGTCCAAAGGCGTTTACATGACGCCGGCTTCAAGAGACGTGTCATTGCCAAGCCAATTACCATACGCAAGGTGAATCGTCAGAAAAGGAGGGCATTTTGTCGGTCAAAATATCGTTGGACAGTAAAAGAAAACTGGTCTGAAATAATTTTCTCTGACGAAACTAAAGTTGAAATTGGTAAAAATGGTAAAATTTATGTGTGGAGACGATCTCGGGAAACTTTTATGCCCGATTGTCTGGGTCAGTATGGTGACCATGAGCGGCAGTCGGCTTTGTCAGTTTTATTTTGGGGATGTATAACTTACAAAGGAGTTGGGACTTTAACACATGTGGAAGGAAATTTGAATTCTGAAAGGTATATTAATGTTCTGGACGAGTGTTTGTGGCCTGTTGTTGCAAAACAATTTCCTACGGGGCACTGGACTCTACAAGAAGATAATGCACCATGCCATGTCTCTGCACGGACATCTCAATGGAAAAGGGAGAATAATATTCCAACCCTGCCTTGGCCTCCACAAAGCCCAGATCTGAACATTATAGAAAACGTGTGGCGGACAATAAAAATTCAACTCAGAAAAAGACTTGTTAACTTGAAAACAAAAGAAGACTTGATTGCCGCTGTACAAGATATCTCCCAGATAGCAACATTACGGTGGCCCAACGTTGGCCATTTGTTGGCATGGTTGGTAAATGGTTGGCGTTGGCGTTCTAACCTCAGCCCAACGTTGGCCCATCGTAGTGTGACCAACTGTTGGCTTTTCAACAACGACCCAACGTTGGCCCATCTTAACGTGACCAACTGTTGGCTTTCCAACATCGATCCAACGTTGGCCCATCGTAACGTGACCAACTGTTGGCGTTCCAACTTCAACCCAACATAAAATGTCCACACACAAAAATTAATGCTCGATTAAATTATACAATGTAACATAAAAAGTGCAGTTAATAATCAAATATGAGTGAATTTAGATCATAAGTTTCATAAGATTGCTAATTAATTAATTAATTCAACACATATGGGACATCTGGGATATATATTTATAGTTAAATCTGATGACCTATAAATTGTTAGAACAATTAGTGTGCAGATTAGACGCGGGGCATTAGTATCCTATTTCAGATAATTTTCGCGCTAATCCATAGCATCATCTGTGTCAGGAATTCACATCGGTCGCCATTTCGGACAGCATGGAGTATTTTATTTAACACAAAATAGAATGTAAGTACATGAATTTATTAGTTTAAATTCTCAGTTTTTTATTATTAACCATGTATGTTTTAAGCTAAAATATTCAGTTTTTTACTAATGAACAATGTATGTTATTTAACTGCATCCTACTTTTCTGCAGGCTTATTTTGTTTGTTTTGTTTGTTTGTTTATTTTTCAACTTGTGTTTCTTATATTTCGTAACATAATGCAAATATAAAACATATAAGTCTTGTAAAAAATATTCCAGAAAATATACATGGAAGAATTAACACATTTGTTTTACTTATATACTACAGTGTACTAGTATTCCTGAATAAATCATCGAGGCCCATGTTACAGAATAGGATAGGCGCACAATAAAGAGTTATGTAAAGACAATACATGTACGCTAGAAACGGCAAGGGATAAAAGATCCTAGGGAATGTCCAGTAACACGTACGTTCATGTACGTTTTTAGAATATATCTATGTTTTTATGTGCCTTGTTGATGAATCGTTTACATAAAAAAATTACAATAATAACAAAAACAATATATGACATATGAAAATACAATATTGAAGGTATTTTCATGACAAAAATATATTTTACATTCTATATTCCATTTTTTTCAGGGTATGTGAGGAAGAAGGGACTAAGTGTTCAGCCAGTGACAGTCATATTAAGAATGTACTTAAGGACCCGTTAAAATTCGCAAGAGATATACATGAAGAGTGGTTAGAAAAAAGTCTTTCGTAAAAAAGAGAAGAGAAGCTGCTGATAAAGCTGAATTGGAATAAAGTTGATCATAAATTTAATGTTCTTGTATTTGACAATCAACCAAAATATACATTGTATATACCAACACAAATTTCAGTGTTTTATAGCAGAGATCACTGATCCTTTGACTTGTTTAAAAGACGATAAATACAAAACAAGCAATTTTGAGCTATTGACTGAGAAAATCCCACACAAACTTGTTGGTAACACGTTGGCAAACAGCATACTTAGCAGGCTAAATCAAGTTGGGCCAACGTTGGCCCAACCTAAATTCACACACAACCATGTTGGCAAGATGTTGGCAGTGTGCAGTCTAAGTTGGCTATGTCTCATGGGGCCAACGTTGGCCCAACCAGTTGGCCCAACGTAGGGCCGATGAGCAAAATTACGTTGGGCCAACGTAGTCTGCCAACGTTGGCCCAACAAAGTTGCCATCATTAACCCAACGTTGGCCCAACGTGTGATTGCTATCTGGGCTGGAACATGCTTCCTTTACATTATATTCAGAGCCTTTTTCACAGTATTCCCACACGCTTAAAAGCTGTTTTGAGAGGGAAAGGCCAAATAACAAAATACTGAAGTTTTTGGTGAGTACAATTTTAATTTGTTTATACTGTCGTCAATTCTATCAGCTAATTAAAAGATTATGAGGTAAATGACGTCGCCATTTTGGGAAAATACTTATGGCATGGCACTGTAGTCATCTTCAAGCCAGTAATCAACCACCTGCACCCCAGATCAGTATACAGAGAACAGAGGAAGTAAAAATGTCTCAACCGTATTTAAATTTGTTTAAAAACACTTCTTACTAAAGCAGGGTGTGGTATAACACATGCTCAGGTTCTTATATCTTTATTCAGTAAAACTAGTATAAATGATAACCCAATCTATGGGATTAGGTTGACATAACATCTACATCCTATATAAAGTTATCAATATCAGGCGTACAATGTGTTTCCTGATACAATTAATCGTCGATCACAAGCTAGTACAGTGATCCTAGGCTCACGAGTAAAATAACTTTTTACTATAATGTATAGAAAATGTCTGTAGACGATTTTCAATAAATAAAGTCTTATAGATCACTTAAAATATCACAAATTATATCCTCTGAATTTTCAGTTATTACCGCCATTAAAATTTCAAATCTTACTACTGGGGATTGTGTAAAACTGACCAATTGCAATTAACAATAGAGAATTTACCCAGGTGTGACAATTAACCTTTTATGAATTGTACAGGTAGAAACAGTTACAACCAAGTCCAATGAACAAATACTCATCACATCCAAGAATCAGGCAAATAAACAGATGAACATATTACAAATAACTAAATAAATGCATGTAACGTATAATCCATATTATGCATAATAATAAATAACTATAATTATATAAAACAATAAAAATATACCCTATCACATTACCAATATATTTTGGTATATATCTCTGAAATTTTGTTCATTAAAAGACGTAATTTAAATCATACCGCTTCATTCTTTGTGACCTAATCTCTACCGCCGGTAATTCCGTAATTCCTACGCTTAAATAGTTCACAAACCATGTACGATTAAGCATTAAATCAAACAATAAATAGTAAAATAAAAATAACTACAAACATCCAGTTATTAGTATAGATCAGTTTATTTTAATAGTTTTTATTTTAATATCCAAGAACACAATATGAAGTGCTGTGTATTTCATAATGCGCAATAATATTGAACTGAAGAATTTGTGCAAATTACCTTAGAACGAAAGGTAGCAAAGTAGAGGAGGATTCAGGTAAGCATTTACAGCAATGAAAAGTAGTTATTTGCATGCTGAACAGTGGCACGAGCTGCCATTCCATGAGTTGACAAGACTTTTAAATTGGTTAAAAGAAGTTTCCGTTCTAAAGTGGTTTGGCAGCTCGTTCCAGAGCTTTGCAGCGGTATATCTACAACACAGGCGCTTGGGTACAAATTGTGAAATCTCGGCTTTTTTCATTAATGCTGGTATATTTTTATGTAGAACCCTTATTTGCCTCATAAAATAACAATATGCGCATGTCTGACCCATTTTTTCAACGTTTTTACCATTTCTGATATTTCCCCTCTACACTAAAAAACCGGAAATATCAGAAATGGTAAAAACGTTGAAAAAATGGGTCAGACATGCGCATATTGTTATTTTATGAGGCAAATAAGGGTTCTACATAAAAATATACCAGCATTAATGAAAAAAGCCGAGATTTCACAATTTGTACCCAAGCGCCTGTGATCTACAAGACTTTATTCCGTATGTAGGGATGCCGGATTTTTCATCCCATAACCAGAACGGACCATTACCAAATGGGACCATAACCAAAACGGACCACCGAAAATATAAAATAGTCTATACAACTATTATCAACAAATAATAATTTAAAAATAATATAATAGACAAATAATTACTTAATGTATTTCAATTACAATTAATTAAGAAAAATAATTACCATTATTTAAACGTTTACAATGATTATTCATTATAAACTAATAATTAATATTAAATGATTATAAGAATCTGTTCTAACATAATTAAGAGAAATTAAGATAATTAAGATTTAATGCTTTTGATAATAGTTTTACCAAAGTAATGTAGGCTTGAATTGGGTTGACCCAACAAGGTTTGGTTACAGTTCTGAAGCAGAAATTTGTTATCAAAACAACAAAATGCCTTAGAAAGAAGTGATTCCATTGCTTCATGTTTAAATCACTGTTGCAATCTATAGACAAATAAGAACTTTATTATTAGTATATTATTATTAGTATATTATTATTATTAGTATGTTATTATTAGTATACATATTTAAAAATAAAAAATAAAATAGTCTCAGCAGTAAAAGAGTCATTATTGTTTTACAGAAACCTTTGTGTTTCATTGTAAAATCTATACTGAGATAAAAATCATCAAAAGCTAATTACTTAAACTGAAACTGCAGCATAAATACAAACTGTCACAAAATGCCATTCAAGAACTGCCTCCGATGGAGAAGATGGTGTAAATATAAATCAAAATGAATGATGGAGGGCCAACTATTTAAGATCTTACAAGCTCCTCCTGGGAAATTATTCCATCAAAAATACAATCGACGATAAAGAGTTGGGAAAACAGGAACCTTGATTTTACATCAAAGGTGAATGTTATTCAAACATATATTTTAAGCAAAGTGTGGTTTGTTGGGAGAATTGTGCCTCCATCTCAAAAAATCATTAATACGATAATTATATATAACTTTTTATAGAGCAGAGGACCTGAATTAATAAAAAAAAAGTCTTATAAAAAATCGAATCAGGAGGAATACTAATGCCAAATATAACGGTAAAAATTAAAGCTATGTGGTTTTTTTAATTAAGTTAATGAATTGTCTTATTAATATGTAATCTGTGGACTTTGTTGTTAGCGAACTGTCATTGAAATGTCATTACAAATAAAATTCTCTTCACTATCTTGATGTTTTTTAATTTATAGATATACTATGGCAATATACATTACGACAATCCAATTAAAGAGTTAAAAACCAATAATAATTATAATTGGGTTATGATGTGTTGATAAGCAATTAAGATAACAATTACACAAATTACACAAATTTACAAAAAAAACTAATTTAAATGTTGAAACACATTTATTATATAGAGAAACTAAGCAAAAAATTAATAACACATTTATTTATTTATTTCAATTTTTTCATATGGTCCGTTTTGGTATAGTCCGTTTTGGCTATGGTCCGATTTGGTTATGGTCCGTTTTGGTTATGGGATGAAACGTCATGTAATCGTATGTAGTTGTTTTTACCGACGGAACTATGGCTGAATTTTGATACCTGAAAGAATATTTAGTATTTTTTATATTTATCAAATCGTGTAAGTATGATGGACTGCATTGGTTTACAATGTTGAAAACTTCAATAGCCATAGTTCGTATACGTCTAATCTCTAATGTTGGCATTTTAGATTTTTGTAGCAGTTGTTCATAGTTGCTGTGATAGTCATCATATATGAATCTTAAGTGATCGTTCTTGTATTTTTTCTATTTTGTTTGTATTGCTTTTGCTGCAGAAGTGCCAACTGAGAGGACAAAAATTGAAGTTAGAAAGAATATATGAATGGTATATAGTAAGTTTACCCAGTCGGTTTAAATATTTGCCAATTCTTTTGAGGATATTGAGCTGTTTGGATGCTTTTTTACAAATGTTTGATATATGAGTGTTGAATTTTAGCTCAAAATCTGTTGTGACTCCCAGTAACTTTACTTCATTTTCACACTGTCATGACTGTATTGTATTTCCTGCCAAATTAAAACTGATATTTTTGTCCCTAGTTTTTTTTACCCACAGCCAAAACTTGAAACTTTTCTGGATTAGCTTTTATTTGATTTCTAGAAAACCAATCAATTAGCACTAAGCTGTCTGATTCTAAACTTTTTATGACTGTGTCAAGATTGTGATGAGCATAAGATAAAGTATTGTCGTCTGCATAGTTGTACAGAGTGCTATTTTGTGTGAAAAGGAAAATGTCGTTTATGAAGATGTTAAAGAGTACAGGGCCGAGAATCGAACCCTGTGGTACACCTTTATAGATTTTTTGCCAATCACTTAATGCTGTACCAAGTTTTACTGATTGTTGTCTGTCAGAGAGATAGTTTTTTAGCTCACCTGACCCGAAGGGTCAGGTGAGCTATTGCCATCACTTGGCGTCCGTCGTCGTCGTCGTTAACTTTTCTTCAAAAATCTTCTCCTCCAAAATCACTGAAGGGATTGCTTTGAAACTTTGCATACATCATCAGCAAAATGCCCTCTACCAAGTTTGCCCAAATCATAGCCTCAGACCAACCAACATGGTCGCCATGGCTAAAAATAGAACAGAGGGGTCAAAATACAGTTTTTTGCTTATAGTTCAAAAAGTATAACAGATACAGGAAAACCGAAGAGACTTTCCTTCTTCAGCATTTAAAGCTCTACAAAACACTCCATTGGGTCAAAGTTGTATGATGACTCCTTGTAGGAGTTATTGCCCTTTAATTGTCAAAATTGATGATTTTTGCCATTTTTGCCTCAAAATCTTGAAAATTATTAGAACTAGAGAAAAAAATAGCATTGCTTAATTTTTCTGCTCTATGAGGGCTACAAAAATGACTTAAGTGTCAAGATTGTCTGATTAACCGTTTAAGAGTTATTCACCTTGAACTGTTTTTTTTAATCGGTTTTAATTGATTTTTTAAAATCTTCTCCTCTGAAACAACGGAAAGTACTGCTTTGAAACTTTGTACACATCATCTGTCAAATGTCCTCAACCAAGTTGCACCTACCATGGCTGCAGATTAACCGACATGGCCACCATTGCTAAAAATAGGATTGGGGGGGGGGGGGGCGGTAAAATACAGTTTTTGGCTTATATTTAAATAAGTGTAACAGATACAGGAAAACCGAAGAGACATGCATTCATCTGCATCAAAATCTCTACGAAACACTCCTTTGGGTTGAAGTTGTATGATGACTCCTTATAGGAGTTATTGCCCTTTAATTGTCGAAATTGATTATTTTTGACATTTTTGCCTCAAAATCTTGAAAATTATTAGAACTAAAGAAAAAGTTAGCATTGCTTAATTTTTCTGCTCTATGAGGGCTACAAAAATGACTTAACGGTAAAGATTGTCTGATTAACCGTTTAAGAGTTATTCCCCTTGAACTGTTTTTTAATCGGTTTTAATTGATTTTTTTAAATCTTCTCCTCTGAAACAACTGAAAGTACTGCTTTGAAACTTTGTACACATCATCTGTCAAATGTCCTCAACCAAGTTTGCACCTACCATGGCTGCAGATTAACCAACATGGCCACCATGGCTAAAATTAGGATTGGGGGGGGGGGGGTAAAATACAGTTTTTGGCTTATATTTAAAAAAGTGTAACAGATACAGGAAAACCGAAGAGACATGCCGTCATCTGCATCAAAAGCTCTACCAAACACTCCATTGGGTTGAAGTTGTATGATGACTCCTTATAGGAGTAATTGCTCTTTAATTGTCGAAATTGATTATTTTTGAGAGAGTTTTCGACTGATAGTTAAAAAAGTATAACAGGTACAGCAAATTTGAAGTGAACCTCCCTTCTCCCTCTAACCATCAAAAGATCCTCCTTATAGGAGTTATTTCCCTTAAAAGGTCAAAATTAATGATTTTTGCAGAAGTGTTGGGCAATTCCTTATAGCAAAGAAAAGCTGGATAAAAAAAGGTTGTTTGGTTTCAGGTTCAGGTGAGCGATACAGGCTCCTGGGAGCCTCTAGTTATTAGAGTGAGAGCATTTTGTGATAAACCATAAGCTTTTAGTTTCTAGAAGATTGTGGGGTAAGCAGTCGAAAGCTTTACTTAAATCCATTAAAATTGATGCAATGTATTTGTTTTCATCTAATGATTGTTTCCAGTCTTCAAGGATTTTTAACAGTATTGTATTACAGCCATATCCAGGTCTGAATGCAGATAAAAATGGATGGAAATGTGCACTGAAATATATTTATGGCCCTTTCAAAGAATTTAGATACAACTGGTAATATGCTAACAGGTCTATAGTTACTTTTTTCCAGAGTGTTGTTCTTTTTGTGTAAAGGTACAACCTGGGCTTGTTTTAATTTGTTTGGAAATTCAGATTGTTCAATAGATTTATTAATCATGTAGGTGATAGGTGTAGCAATGACTGGTTTAGCTAGTTTTAAGAGTTTTACCGATATGCCATCATTTCCTGTAGCCTTTTTGATGTTTATTTTGTCTATTTGTTTTGTCACAAACTTTTCTTCAATTGCTACGAAATTTAGTTCTGATGTTACAATTTTATGTTCGTTTATTTTCACAATGTTTGGATGGCTATCATCAGTTGGTTCATTATTTCCAATGTCTTTTGCAGCATTTATGAAAAAGTTATTAAATACATTTGCAACTTCGGTCTGATTGTTAATGATACAGTCATTTTTCATTAAGGATGACATCTTTTGTAAAATTGCTACCTTTGTTCATGTTGTTTGTAATGAAAGGTTTAATGGTAGGCCAAAAATCCTTGGATTTAGGCCCCCCTGCACACGTCACCTTTCGTAGAAATATATTTTTACAGAGCTCTTTCTCATTTTAGTAACTAAGTTTCTCTGTTTGCGATAGTTTTCCCAGTATATCTGATTTATAATTGATAAATTTGTTATGTAGTTGTCGCTTTTTGTATATTCTAAGTTCTTTATTGATAAATGGTGCAGGTTTAGGGCAGGGTTTTCTACGTTTTATGGGTGCATGTTTATCCACCACACTTACAAACTGTTTTTCAAAATTCTCGTACATGGAGTTTATATCTACTAGTAGTAATATTGCTGTCACATTCATTAATAAACTCTACATTTTCTTAGTCTTCAATAAAATCTGATTGATTACAATTTTTAAAACTTCTATAATTTCTAAATTCATTTCTTTGCAGTGGCATGTTACCCTTTATTTGTATACTAATCATATTATGCACATCACTTAGGCCACAGTTGAAATTCAAAGTATTCATACATAAGTTTGCTCTTTTTGTCAAGACAACATCATTTAAACTAGCAGGTGCTGTTTTTGTAAAACAAGTTGGACCTTTTACAATGTTTGCGAGATCACAGATGTCACAAATCTCTAACAGAGTCTTACTTTTGTTCTCAACTAACATATCATAATTTAAATCTCCTAATAAAAGAAAATTTCATATTTTACAGAGGCTTTATCAAAATTGTCGATAAAATCTTTTGAGAAATCATTGTCTGACATGGATGGGGGTTTGTACATTCCTGTTATAAGCCATTTTCTATTATTTACATTTATTTCAATACTGATTGACTCAATGTTTTGATTTTCAAAGGCTGTTTTCCTGTCACAAGGCAAGTCAGATCTAGCATATGCCACAAGGCCTCCGCCAAACTGGTTTCGATCTTTTCGCCAAAAATGATATTCATTTACTTGAAAAAGAGAGTCAGTGAATGTCTCATCTAACTTTGTTTCAGAAATAAATAGCATGTCTACAATCTTTGATTCTAGCAGTTCTTGAATGTGACAAAACTTGTACCTGAGACTTTCACATAGACGTATGAAAGAACCTATTATTCTGGTACTTTTGAGAACCATCATCCAGGGTTAGTCTTCTTTATGGTAGTTGCTTGATTACAGTTCCTTTTTCTTCGCAGTTATGTTTTACTAACTTTGCTGTCATTTTTTTTCTTGTAAATTTCAACTGTGATGGAGATTGGTCCTAATAGAAAAAGAGACTCACAGTTGGCACTTCTTGTATGATGATGTAATTTTGATGAATTTTATATATTACACTTCTACATTATACCTCGGCTGTACGTAAGTCTGGACAAGATATTCTGAAACATTCATGTTAACATTGTCATGATTGTTAAGTTCAAGGAGCTTTGCTCCCATTAAAGAGTACGCAGTAGTTCTAGCAGTAACAACTCACTTAATTAGATATACATCACTTTCTTCTATCCAAAGTTGTAAAGTAAAGTCTTTTTCCATGCCTTAATGCATTGCTGAGTCTGAAACAGATCTAGAGGGCTCTTAATGTCAAAAATGTATTCTCCTTGTTGTTGAGAATCAGAATTGTAGATTTTTGCTCACTATGTAAGTATATAGTGCTACAGGTTTTCATAGTCAATGTCCTGAATTAAAAAAAATTCTCTCAGTCATTTTGATTGCATATTTTTAATTACAAGGGTCATTCTGTCTGCAGAACATGAAATTGTTGGTCTTTTTAAAAAGTTATTAGTACATTACCGATGGCCAATGCTCAGTAGGTTCTTCAAAATCGAACAACAGATTACAATGTTCAAAATGTTGTGTTCCACAGAGAACATTCTAGAATATATACAAGTCATGTTTGACACTGGAAAATGAAATAAAAAAGAAAGTAGCAAAGAAAACCGACCGAACAACAAGAGCCAAAAGCCAAGGGACAGTTACAAATCTGGATATAGACATACACAACACAAAAACCAAAAACATAAAACACAGAAAGAGTGTAACCCGAACCCAATAAAAAACATGGGTGCACTCAGGTGCTTGAACAGACGAGTAAGCAGTGCCTGACTCTAATTAGGCACCCGTCGAGTTACTCATTGTCTAGTCTATGGAAAAGTCAAATCCAGGAAAAGGAAACACTACCTATGGCTCCGCGAAAATGTCAGATCGTATTTGAGACACTGATTTCCCATAACGATCAATTAAGTCGTGGTGCCGACCATAGAACTTCTGGAGAGATAACATCAACCTAGGTACAACAAAACCTTGTTTGAGTAGTTAGGCAGTCAACAGCAGTGATTGGTCTAGAAAATTGGAATAACGATCGCATGATCTAGAATAACGTATAAGTTGTGAAATGTACACACCATACACTGGAGCTGCTGTTATGTTGTTGTCGATGAACAGGAAGTTGACAATTGGAAAGTTGAAGTCATCACGTTTGTCATAGAGTCTATAGTTTGTAGTTTTCCTGAGTCTATTTCTAGAAGTAGGTCTAAGTAAGAGGCTGACCTTAGTGTATTGGTGGTGTCTTTAATTTCAAGCTCGCTATGGTAAATTGAATGTAAATAGTCACCAAATTTAGCATTGTTGAGGGACAAAACATCATCAATATAGTGTTTCGTAGCATAAGAATACAATATGTTCTCAATATAATCAAAATATTAATATTAAGTCATTATTTTCAGTTATAATGGAAAGAATTCCAGGATCTGTTGGGAGACATACAATTGTGTTTGACAACTTGATTGATGATATTCTGAAATGGTTGCCCGGTATGTACAGCATAAATCATTTAATTGCTATAGCTTTTATAGTATAAAAATTGAAGTGTCTTGTAAAGACATAAATGATCTTTTAGTAGGATCCATGGTGGGCAAATTATACTCTATTGTATAACTGTGTTTACCATCTGTCCTGCATACCCACAGGGAATAATAATTTCGAGTTATGGCCCATTTTTAACTTAGAATTTTCACCAAAGTATGTTACTCGAGCAGTTTTTCATCACAACTTCTTTCAAACCATGGGGGCCGCAGTGGCCAAGTTAAGGTAGTTCATCTACTATTGATCACATGGTTTGTCAACACTGAGATTGCGGGTTCGTTTCTCACTGCAGGCAGGGTGTACTCGACTCCAATCTTAATTGACAAGGATTGCAAGTTTTTCTACCACAGGTCGGGGGTTTACTTCAGGTAATCCGGCTTCCTCTCCCAATAAAAACTGGACGCCACGATATAGCTGAAAAATTGCTGAAAGTGGTGTTAAAACTCCATTCAAACAAAAAAAATTGTTTAAACCACAACAAAATGTCATGATATTTTATAAAGTATATGTAGTTAAGAAGAACATAATGTGTAGATGTGAATATTTTTATGAAATTAGAATTCCATATATTTTCTGGGTCTTTTGAACTGACAAAAACAGTTTGCCAGTGCAACTTCTCTGAAATAACGCAACAAAATCAAAATATACAGACAACCATACAGGTATATATACGATATAAATGATATAATTACAAGAATTTATTTTGAAGCATTTTAATAAAAAAAAAAAATTCTGTAAAATTATTAAATGTTTTTGTCTTGCCTGCAACGATAGTCGCTGGAGGCGAGACATATGGGAATCCAGCGGCGGCTGCGTAAACACTTGGACATCTTGCTAATTATCTTTGTAAACATAAGCCCTAGGTCCATCAAATTTGGTCTAGTGGTAGCTTATGATCAGTACTTGCCAGTCAGTCACCTGTCACCTGACCTTGACCTCATTTTCATTGTCCAGTGACTACATTAAAGTTTTTGGATTACTTTAGTTCCTCTGTTACCATGGATGGTAGGATGACAATATTTGGTAGATAGGTTGCTGATGAATAGTACATGACTGTCTGGTAGGTTTCACCTGACCTTGACCTCAATTTCTCAGTCCAGTGACTATGTTTAAGTTTTTGTATTAGGTCAGTTCCGTTGTAACCATGCATGGTAGTATAACAATATATGATATACAGGTTGCTGCTGAAGAGTACATGACTGTCCGGCAGGTGTCACCTGGCTTTGACCTTAAATTTCATGGTCCAGTGACTACGTTAAAGTTTTTGGATTAGGCCCGTTTCTCTGTAAAACAATTTAATGCTATTTAGGTAATGCTTATGACGTATATAAGTTTTTTCATTACTGATGCGGAATGCAGGCGAGACATTTTTCTGAGTCCAAACTTGTTTGAGATATACAGTGAAGTCTCATTAGCTTTTGGTTAAAGTTCAGTGTTCAATCTAGAATTTGGCCTAAGGGGGTCGTGATGGCCCTAATAACTTACCATAGGGGGCCAGAATTTATAACTAAGGGTCAATAAAACCAATATAGATACATGACAACCAGACAAAAAGTGAAGGCTTATGATTCAGTTTTCTAAAACAAAATCCCTTCACCATGTTCACTACCTGTGAATTGCTGTAATTTTAGAACGTCCACTTTAACGAGTGTTGATGTGCCTCGTTAAAGTGGACGTTCTAAAATTACAGCAACCGGTACTCACAGCGGTAGTGAAGGGATTTCTTTTATTAGTTTTTGTGCAGATGGAACATGTCATGTGTTGTCTATCTTTATCAAAATTAAGCCAATTTTTATATTTAATATCAGATAACCATCCAACCTGAAATTTTTGTGTGACACTGATAGGATTAGCATAATTAGATGTTGACTGAGAGTTTGATGCAGTCCGCGGCGCCAATTTTTCTGTTTTAGCGGTGACCTGTTTCAGCTTCTTTGTTCGCATTCTCTGTCGGCTCGGTACCCACTTCATTTTGAATTTCATTTGTTCTTGCACGTTTATCTCCAATGGGAGTAAAATATGAATAAATACGCTTTATCTTGAAGCATGAACAACACGTTACATATAAAATATGGATAATATACTGTCTACGTGATTTAGACGCTTGCTAAATTGTAATTGTACATGATAAAAATCGTATTTAAGACCTAGAATACAGTTAAATGTCCGGTATATTTTAAAGTGACTTTCTCAAAGCTGTTGACTATGGGGAATTTCTCAAAGCAATGAAAAATTAAGTTGCGCCGGTAATGACCCAGGAGGTTTTTGAAGAGCGTCAATTCAACACAAAATGCGGGAATGGTGCGCTCTAGATTGAACACTGAAAGTTAAATATTTTTTTTCCTTTTAAGGTGATTTTGTTCAAAACAATACAGAAGCCAAGTACCCACAATATGAAGATGAAGAAGCCAGAAGATATTCGTTTAGAGGGCGTCCTACTAGTCAGAGAATTGATGACTTTGTACAGAGTGGACTCTTTAGTTATGATACAGGTAAGTTGATTCTAATAGATCTGTTATGTAACTTTTCTATCAAATACTTACTGAAATAAGAGGTTGAGATCAGAAACTTGTACTGGTACACGTAGCTACATGTAAGCATACACAGGTTTACTTGTAGTTATTTGTGTTTAGATTTCTTTTCACTTGTACTTATGTATTTCATTTACATATAAGGCCACACAATTAAAATCAAAAGTAAAAACCAACCAAAATTTGCTTCATTTATTTGTCAATCATTCTATGAAGTATATACATGTATTATGATTTTTATATTGGCCCTAAATCTAAAAAAAAATGGTAGCCATTTTTATTTGTCATCTTGTTCATAGGGTTAGAAAAATATATTTCTTCTGGTTTTACAAAGACCTAACAAATAAAGAAAACTACACATGCTAGACCTACATGTAAACAGCTTTCTAGAAGTTTGTGACAAACTTGTACGTCTCACATAATAACGTGACACACCAGTCCTGATGACATAGAAGGAAAACTACATTTTTCACATAACGGTACAGGTACAAGCTCCGAATCTCAACCTGTCTATTTTAAGCTGACCAATTCATTTCTGTTCCAGCACTTAGCTTATATTGTTGTTACCATCAACTTTAACAACTGTTTCTTCTGAAACCCCTAAACCAATTTAAACCATTGTTGACCTATATTGTCTTTAGGTTGTTTCCTCATCTCCAACCCACATGGCCTCGGTTACTCGAAATAAGAGAGCAATCAACAACTTAATATAGATTGTCACACACAGACAAGATATTAAAGATCTAATACTGATTGGAGGACAGAACAGAAAATTTTCGGATGCGAAGTCAGTCAATTTCTGCACTCCAACAAGGCAGACCAAAAGAAATCTTTCACAAGTGTGTTTGAAATTTTCCTGTCCTGACTTCCACCAGTGTTTTATTCGCCATATCGGTTTATGCCCATGTGCAGAAACCTTGAAAACTATTTTAGGACTGTTATTCTCAAACAAACACTGTAGTACAGTCAAGAGTAAAATAGATTGTGGCATGCAGGCACATGGGTTCAATGTCTCTCTGCGCTGTTTTCTGATCATATGCATCAAATGCGCATGTCGCACGACTTTCCTGTTCATTGCCGTCCAGATTGGCTTGTCCGGCTTCTTGTACAGTTTTAGGTCAACAACATTTATAGTTCATAGCATTTCTGTACACATAATGATGGTGTGCAGGACCAAAGGAATTTACTTTTCATTTACATCTTCTTGAAATTATTGATAGTTTGTCAGTTTGCAGTTGCAGACCATATAGAGGAACAATACAACACTAATTTTAATGACACAATTTTTAGTGATAAACTAAGTAAATAAAGAAGATAAAATTTCTGAAGTTATGCTGTTCAAATTTTCTGTATCTATATCCCTAGATAGTTTGCTGACCAGATAATTGAGAGTGGGGTATGTACATGCCTGTTTTGGCTATCTTATCCCACATTTTTAGAGCTACAGCATTTATTTTCAGTCGGATTGTAGTAAACATAATGGAGGCATGCAGGGCCAAAGGATTTAGATATTTGTGACTAGATCTAGTTTAACTTAGTCAGTGCTAGGCCAAATTTACTGGCTTTATATAATCAGATATATTTATTGTAATCTGTAGAATTTACTTTTTAACAATGAAAGGGTACGATTATTCCTTTTAAATCAGTGCAAGCCAGATAGCTGAAGTATTGGGTACATGTCTTAAAATTTTGAATGTCTGTTACTAGTCAGGTGGGGCAACATTTATGTCAACAAAGCAAACAAATCAGCCTTAATACTCAGCTGTGTTCTTACTAATTTGAATAAAAGACATGTGTCATGTTATTTTGAGATTAGGAAGATATCAACAATTAGAGTTATCTACCTTAAATGCTGTGAAAATAGTACAGTGTGTATCGGGTTGTTAGCTACTATCTTGAAATCTATCAATGATACAGGAAATCTTTAGTTGGGAAAAATAGTCATCAAAGATTGGTTTAACAAATTAAACATGATAGGCATTATCAATTTACTAAAAACTACACAGGTAGCTGTATAAACAGCAAAAACAGTCAGCAAGACATTCCCATTGTGTGACGATAGTTTGTTCTCCATGTTAGCCATTACACTCTCTGGAGAACCTCTAATTTTTCGTGTAAAATTGAGTCCTGCAGAAATATTTCATTATTATATATTATATATATACATGTAATTATACCCTCGCTCGACAGACTTTGGGAGATTATTATATGTCATGTTGGTAGGGAGCCTATTGATTTGGGGGGAAATCTGTCAAATTTTAAGGCCGCAGTCCACAAAAAACGTGGCTACGAATGGCGGTCGGGCTATTATGATTGCTACTGCCATGTCAGCATGCAGGATTTGCATCCCTAACTTAGCTTTGCTTATTTGCTTATATGTTGAGCCAATCGGCAGCTTCTCAAAATTGAGCAGTTAATCAAGACACATCATTATTTATCTGTTATCCCTGAGGTATGACTGGTTTCTGCAGTTGAGCTTTTGCAGCTAATCCTTGTTGTTTCTTAATTACCTCAACAGAAATTTGCTGAGGCATATTAAGCTTGTTTATGTGTTACATGTACATTTATATAAGAACAATGAAAAATATAGGGACCTTTGTACAAAAAGGCCTAACTTATCATCAATTTTTTTTTTCTTTGATGCTAAAAGTCTTGTTAACAGGATGCTCATGATATGATTGGTGGTTGATGTAATATTACATAGCACATATATTCACCTGAAAATTAAAAGAAAACAATGTTTATAGAAAACCTGTGAGACGTTATTATCGCCATATAACAGTTACTATCATCCCTAATTTGCATAAATCTAAGGGTACTACCAACAGATATGAAAGTTACAATCATCTTCTGTGTTTATATAATATGTTTTTCTCATTAAATACAATGAACCATTATTTATTTAGGAGTAATTTAGCCTCATCACATGAGCAAATTTTCTGCTGGATAACTTTTTGATACATTAAGTAAAATTGGAGAAATGATTAAGAATAAATTTATCTATTTCTTTCAACCCCATGTTCATAGTTGATAGTAACTGATGTTACTATCAGCCGTTTAACATATCATCAGCCTTCTTTAAAAACCTGATATCAGTCCTTTGATCAGTGATTCTTCATTGGCAACTTCTTATTTACCTTAAACATTTACTCAATTTTGTTTTGTTTGATTAAATATTCTTGAAATTTAAATTTCAGCACGAGAGCATGTAAGATGTTTCATGTGTGGAATAGGACTGGAAGATTGGGAAGGATGTAATGCATGGGTAGAACATGCATGGTGGTCTCCTGGATGTCGATTTCTTCAGGACACCAAGGGGAGAAGATTTATAGAGGAAGTTCAAAGGGTACAGTTGCATATAAGACTATTAGGGCAGGCAATTGATATTTGAGTTGTCAAATTAAAAGTTTCCCCCATATATTCCTGTTTAGCTTACTTGACCCAAAGCGATTGTCATCGCTTTGCATCTGTCTGCGTTGTTTTGGGCATTTTCGTTCTTTTTAAACTTTTTACATGTAATTCTTCTTCTCTAAAACCACGAGGCCAAATTGGAACAAACTTGGTCACAAAGTTCAATAGATGGACCTATACAAAGTTCGTGTTTTTTATTCCGATTGGAAAACCAACGTGGCCTTTAGTGTATGGCTTACTTTATCATAGAACCCTATAGGAAAAAAGGCATCTTCTCTAAAACCAGTGAACAAAGAGAAACAAAATTTACTACAATTATTGTTTGGTTTGTTTGATGGTGTTTAACGCCACTTTCAGCAATTTTTCAGCTATATCATGGCATCCAGTTTTTATTGGGGGAGGAAGCCGGAGTACCTGGAGAGAACCCCGACCTGCGGTAGGAAAACTGGCAATCCTTGTCAATTAAGATTGGAGTTGAGTACACCCTGCCTTCAGTGAGTATCGAACCCGTAATCTCAGTGTTGACAGACCACATGATCAATAGTAGACGAACTACCTTGACCACTCGGCCACCGATGCCCCAATTTTTGTTTTATTTTCTATAACATTTATGTTTTCTATGCTAATCAGAAATTCAAAATGGCTCTCACCACAGGAATTAGTGCAACATAGGGCAATAAGGGAAGAAGTTTATAAGGCTTCTTCTCTGAAACCGGTTATCCGATATAAAAAAAACTTACTAGCAATATTGTTTGGATGGTCTTCTATAAAATTTATTTTTTTATGCTAATCGGAAATTCGAAATGGCCACCACCCCTGAATTTGATTAACATAGGACCGTATGGAAAAAAGTTAAAACTGCTTCTTTTCTAAAACTGGTTAACCAATTAAAACAAAACTTGCTAGCAGTATTGTTTGGGATGGTCCTCTATAAAGTCTATGGTTCTTATGCCAATTAGAAATTCAAAATAGTGGCCATTGCAGGAATTAGTTAACAAAGGAGCCTATGGATAAAAGTTTAAAAAGGTCTCTTGAGATTTTTTATTCGAGAAAGTTTTTATTAAGTCTTTCTGTATGGTGGAGGTGATCCTTTCTCACACTTCTTTTTTTTAACTTGTCACACTGATTTAGAATGTCAGCTGTAACCCAAAGTTTATTGGCTGTTTTGCTCACTGCTGTGTTGAGCCTGCTGATTAGAGATACCACGTCTTTGTCTTCAGCTTATAGAGAGTCAATGGTGTTAACTTATCAGTAATTGTGGACAGATATATTCAACTAAAGTTAGTTCTATATGTACTTACTGATATTTCAATGTGATGTTGATTTTTACATGTAAATAACTATTCTTCCAGAATTATGGTGTCGCTACAAGAATTTGTCCTCGTACCTCTGTAGGTAAGCATTTAGATACACAATATATGAACATTGACAGAAAATATAATTTATAATGTATGAGCTTAAAACAGATGGAAATATGAATCTCTGCTGTGAGTTTACTCATATTCGTTTTATCTACATTTTATACCAAAAGTTTAGAATTTGGGTTAAACGTTTTTGCATGTAATATAATTATAACAAGATATCACAAATAAATAGTGTACTCATATCATATACCAGATCAGAATACTAAGCATGCTAATTTGTTGGAATACGTTCGAGCAAAAATGTTTCCCTATACCTTTATTTTAGAGCAAATATTTTCACTGCAGCTTGATTAACAATTTAAATTTAATAAAAGATGACCTTTTTATGAGGATTTTTTTAACAATATTTGTATAGTTATGAATATACAGCCTAATTGTTTTATTTTTGACTTTTTATGTCTCCTTACTTAAGAAGTTGGGGGACATATAGATTTTCGGTTTGTTACATATCAACTCCTTATATTTATGTTATTTTTCTGACTAATATCTTATAATTTTGTTTTCAGTTATTTACAGTGAAGATGAACAGAGGAGGAGGTGTGAGATCTTGGCAGGCATTGAGGCAAAATTTAAAGAAGAGGATGTTGTTTTGGCTTACAACAAATTCGTAGAACAGCATGGTAAGTTTTGTAATATTAATGTTATAAAATTGTCATTGTGAGCTAGTTGGCTTTATCATGTGAATATGTATAATTTATTATTGGTGAAAAACCAAAGCTCAAAAGTCAAGAAACATTGTATTAACAAAATATCAATATATGCAAACTCTCAAGTTAGTCTTTCTCTTCCAAGGCACCCCTTACCCACAAAATGTGGCACTGTAGAAAGGGTAGCCTCAGGTGGGGGATATATTGTTTTTTGTATTACTCTTTTGTTGAGAAATTTTTCATGAGATGATGACCTTTTGATTAGAAGATCTTGGATTTTGATTTTGAATGCTGTTTTAACGCCACTTTCAGCAATTTTTCAGCTCTATCATAGCGTCCAGTTTTTATTGGGGGAGGAAGCCGGACTACCCAGAGAGAACCCCCGACCTAAGATTGGAGTCAAGTACACCCTGCCCACAGTGACACTCGAACCCGCAACCTCAGTTGAAGATCTTAGAAGAAGGAAGCCACTGAATTGATGCTAGCAGATTAACTGTCACATAGTCTTAGCACAATGTTTTCATTAATATATATGTCATTTCTTATTATATACCATTGTCACCAACATTTATGACAAATCAATGACAATTCCACGAAAATTCATATAATCCCAACAACCTCTATTATGGGAACATTTTAGACATTTTTGCAGGAATTCTAGATAATGTTTTTAAAGTGTCTAGTAAACTGGAGTGACTACAATACATTTTGATACTAATTGAAAGTTTTTTGTGCTACAGATGGAAAGTAGTAAGTTGCATGCTTGTGAGAGCCACAGTTTTTGTAATTGTTAATTGGTTTACAGATCTGCTGACCCAATACTTAACTTATATTATTAAATTCCTAACTTGGGTTGAGAAATTATTACTTAATAAATGTTGTGATGTATTATGTATTTTTGTGAATGAATACAAAATAAGAGACTTTCTATCTGACAGATGTTAAAAATGTCATTTTTTTTTGGCAAACAAGGAACCTATATGCATAAAATTAATAAGGACCAGGAGACTAGGAAGCTAGGACGTACATGTGTATATGAAATGAATTTTCTTCAAATTTGTCATAAAATTAGTTTCTGATGTTAAAGTTCATACATGTTACATCACTTTGAAATTCATAGAAAGATATTGCTTGAGTGCAGAAAAGTCAAATTTTCAGATTTTACAGTTTTTACAGAGATGAAAAGTACAATAGAAATAGTTATTTCAGTTCAGCTCTGTGGAGGTTTCTATGGTTTTCACAATGTCCAGCAATAAGTACATTGGATGGAAAAATTAAAGATAAATGGTCTTTAAGATTAGGTTTTATATTTTACAAAACAAATAGGTAAAACATAGTAACAATCCTTATATTTAGAGAATTAATTTTCATATTCTGAATTAACTTTGCATGTACATAATTTACAGTTAAAATATGCATACAATTCAAATTTTTGTTGAGATTCAACCATGTTTCTTATTTAATGCAACTAATCAGACTTTGTTTAACCAGTAAACCAATCAGTTACAAAAACTATGAACTCAGTGCCTTTTGCTTTCACCTAAATATCTATGTTGGTGTTTTGTTGTTCGTAAATATAATATGATTTAAATCTGCTCTTACAAAACATCATAATATACTAATTAAAGATTGGTTCTCAAAATGAATTACATTACTATTCGTAGTAAATTTTATTGTAATTTATTATATATTTTAAACTTATGACATAATGTTAAGGTTATGCATTAAGCAAAATTTATACAGTCGAACTTCGATGGCTCGAACTCGAAGGGGCCGCAAAAATAGTTCGAGAAATCGGGAGTTCGAGAAACCGGGGCTTGTGATGTCAGGAAATGATTCATGTTCGAACCGGAATCGATATCGGTTTATATATTTCAGTTAATTTCCTGTGGAACATTGGATTAATAAAATTGTGTTTCTTCATTGCATTTCATATATAAATCTAATTTTTAAGTACGTATTTTTATTTTTATTAAAATAAAAATGTTTACTGATATATTTCTTGTTAAATTTTACACTCAAGGATTGATAAGTATTATTGCATTACGTAATATAAGCAATTTATTGGCGCACATTTAAATTAATAAAAACCTACTTCAACAAATTTGCCTACAAAGGAGTACATAAATACAAATTGATAAAATTAGGTTAATTATTAGGGATTATATCATTAAAGATCAAGCTTGGCATTTTACATGTATGGCTTCGATCTTTACACCTTTTACAACCAATTAGTCATGCAAGCTGTCAATAATTTTAGTTCGAGTTATTCGTGGTTTTTTCAATGGATTTTTAGTATTGGGACTGCTGATTTAGTTAGAGTTTTCGAGAAATCGGTGTTCAAGAAATCGAAGTAATTTTAACATTGATTATATAGGGGGAAAGTTCCGTACTTTGATAGGTGTTCGAGAAATCCCGGGTGTTCGAGCCATCCGAGTTCGAGCTACTGAAGTTCGACTGTATTGTTGTATTCCGAAATTCAGAAATAAATGGTCATTAAGAGCAGATTTAAATATTGTTCTTGCATATACCTAGTATTTCACAGAACCTTTTTTTTAGCACAACTGATAACTTACACCAAACCCCTGTATCCATAATCAAGGGCTCAATTTATATCCTTTGGTCATGGTGTTGTTTTCTTTATTCTTTAAAACTCAATTATTAAACCTTATTAAACCTACACTGTGCCAAAATTGAAGTTGCCTTTTTTTATTCTAGTTGCCTTTTACAGTTGATTGTTTGTTTGTTTGAATATTGTTTAAATGCCACTTTCAGCAATTTTTCAGCTATATCATGGCCTCCAGTTTTTATTGGGGGAGGAAGCCGGAGTACCCGTAGAGAACCCCGACCTGCAGTAGGAAAATTTGCAATCCTTGTCAATTAAGATTGGAGTTGAATACACCCTGCCTGCAGTGAGAATCGAACCCCCAATCTCATTGTTGACAGACCACGTGATCAATAGTAGACGAACTACCTTGACCACTCGGCCACCGAGGCCCCCGAATGCGAAATTAAAGGTCTGGGCCAGTGTTGTTTCTTCTTCATTAGGCATTTTAGGAACTCATTTAAGCAAAAAAAAAACGGGCTTCTTGGAGATCTTATGAGGTAGGCCTTTGATACATATTTTGAATGTGGGTAGATAATATCAAGGCGAAGTGTTTCTTCCCGTGGTTGTTGACCTTTGACCTTGAACTTTGATTGAAAGGTCATGAGTGATATGTCCTGGTTGTAACTTTTTTATCCTTTTTTAGGTAGGCTTTTGATATTTGGAATGTGGGTAGATGTGTTGCATACCATGGTTAATGACCTTTGACCTTAGCCCCAAGGTCGGCTTGGTCCACAAAAATGGATAACATCTCACTTATATCTAGTTTTCAACAATATTTAGTTTTTATATTTTGAAAGTTGACATGTCACAGACATGTGTTCTCAGAGTAGGCTTAATTATGTCTCCCAAACGAAGTTTTGGGAGACATATTGTTTTTGTCCAGTTTCTTATTATGTCTCCCAAACGAAGTTTTGGGAGACATATTGTTTTTGTCCGGTTTCTTATTATTATTCTTCTTCTTTCTTTCTTTCTTTCTTTCTTTCTTTCTTTCTTTCTTTCTTTCTTTCTTTCTTTCTTTCTTTCTTTCTTTCTTTCTTTCTTTCTTTTTTTTTTCTTTCCGTTCAATCTTGTCCACACATTTTCTCAGAGATGCAATGTCCAATCAAGATGAAACTTTGGGAACATGTTAAGGGTGACCTAAAGTTGTGCAATCCACTTTTGAAATTTTCTAAATGGCCGCCGTTGAAAAAAAAATGACGGCCGTTGTCAGATCTCAGTAATTGCCAAAGCAATTTCAATGAAAATTGGTATACTGATACAGCTAACTATCCTAAGCATTTTTGCAAAAAAAAATTTTTGTCCGACTTCGTGTTTCAAAATGGCGGCCGTATTAAAGTTTTACAAAATGGCGGCCGTTGTCAGATCTCAGTAATGGCCAGAGCAATTTCAATGAAAATTGGTATACTGATACAGCTAACTATCCTTAGCATTTTTGCAAAAAAAAATTTTTGTCCGACTTCCGGTTTCAAAATGGTGGCCGTTTTAAAGTTTTAAAAAATGGCGGCCGTTGTAAGATCTCGGTAATGGCCAGAGCAATTTCAATGAAAATTGGTATACTGATACAGCTAACTATCCTGAGCATTTTTGCCAAAAAATTGGATGCGAATGACACCATTTTGTGATTGAAGCCGTTTCATCACACTCCCCCCAAACGTTAACTTAGTCCAATTGCAACGACATTTGATATGTAGGTAGATTTTAATCCACAAACTAAGAATATCATGTCTATTTGGGGGTTTTCAACATGCACAAAAATATAGTGGCAATGGGGGTTCGTTTGGGAGACATTTTGTGTTGGCATCCCAACACAATTAGCACTATTTTGTATATTTCTTGCTAACGTTGTATCGGATTGTAATTTGTCATATAATTATCGTTATGATTGTTGTTTTCTTTGTTTTACTTTGTTGTTGTTTGTTTCATTTTATAGTTCAACATGTATATAGCATAAAATTAAATGAAAGGACTCATTTATGTAAAAGCTATTATTATATAAAGTGATTTGTAGAAGTATTTTAAAGCACAAAAATTACAATAAAATCGCATTTAAAGCAGTTAATAATTATCCCAAATATCCAAGTTCTAAAAAGCACATTAGGCCGCTTTTGTTGCCCGTAGTAAATCTGCAATCTGTATTCGACGTCATTTTCATGCTTCAGTGATTTGTATTCAGTTTTGTCAAATATGATTATCAATGAACAGTATTATTCAAAGCTAGTAAGGACACAGGTTCCTTGGTATTATATTGAATTCATCATTGAACCATCTTTCTCACGTGTTTATTGTTTATTTTAAGCTAACGCACCTTATGAATGAATATTTAATTAAATTAATAGACCTAATCTATTCATTATGATGAATTGGTAAAATAATATTGTTACAACCTATAATAAAATGAAACAAAAATAATGTATTTGTTATACTTTATGAAGGAAGAAGACCAGGTTGGATGGAGTTTAAAGACTTTATAAACAGATGGGAAGGTATGCCAGAAAGGAAAAAATCCTTTGGTAAGGTTGGAAAAATTGTTTGAACCTCTCATCAATATTCACTACATTTACTATTGTTATAATTTTTCTTGTATCAGTGAATGACTTTCGGTTATAAGATTCAAAGCGTACAATTCTCTGTTGTAAATCTTCATTAGATCTCATATAGAGATAAATTAATACTTAAACAGATGCGTGAATGTTTTAATTTTTCAAACAGAAATATGTAGAAAATGTAATATAAAAGGGTACAGAAGCAAACATCTGTACATATTATTTTCCCATACCTTATTAAATAATATTATCAGGTTTTCTGTGTAAGAGTTAAGGAATAAATTCTGTCTGCAGGTTAGAGATGCATTCACAGTAATTCTAAAAAAAAATGTTAAAATTAAACTATCTCTATATTGATAATTAAAAATTGTCTTTTTGCATTTTAAAGATTTTCATATGATTGCATTGTTCCACAACCATGTGAGCAAAAGGACTAAACAACTGAAAGTTCCAGTGGCCATTTACCATCATATTCGTAAATGATTTTAACTCTTCAGCAATCCACTGGACCTATTCAAACTAAGTTATTTATGTGATTCTTGTAAGCTCCACTTTCAAAGTTTACTCTGGCCTCCATTTAAGATGACAGCCCGAGTGAAAATAGAATAATCTTTTAAAACCTTCGGATGATCCAATAGTCTTTTTTGCAAGACTTCAACATTTTAGCATTTACATTTTTTTATGAATCTGTCATTAGGGTCATTTGTATGTAGATGTTGTAATTTTTCGGGTCTTTCTATTTTGATCTAGTTGACCGATTGTTTTCATATTCTACCCAACTATTTACATTACAAATGTCTTTCATCAAAATCCTAGATTTCTCGTTATTCCAATCAAATATGAAATAGTTCTTTGCATTTCTCAAGATTTATGTAACTTCCTACATAGAATTTGGTAAAATGTGTTTCATTAAACGCGTTTGTGCGTCATTGAAACTTCAAAAGAATGTGTTTAATTCTTAACTGAACTTGTAGACACAAGTCAAAGACTCAGTCGACATTTTCAATATTAAATGACATTTTGCAGGTCTATATTGTCTTAAACTTTCCACATTTACATCTTCTCCAATTAAAAGTCTATTTCTTCTTCTTATAGGAGATAATAGGTATAATTACACCTCATATAAAAATGCTGGCTTTTGATTGGTCGATAGACAGTGTATTTTTCGCACATTTCCTGGTTTTGCATCGATTTCGTCATCACCGGGGTATTCGACAAAAAATTACCCTCTGTGCCGTGGTATTTGCTTAAAATAACCCTCGCATATTATTATGCTGGAAATATTCACTCGGAAATTTTGACTTTTACCTCGAATTAAACGTAACATGAGTAATCAATTTTGAAAATCGGAAACGTTCCGATAGTTAAGAGTCAATAAACAGCACGCAAGTGGTCTAGTTTCACGGCTCTTTGAAATCATGATATTCGGTGTAATTAAACAGATAAATCATGTCTGGGAGGGGTATTTTTGAAAAATACCAGTCTCGAGAATCAAATTTCCCTCGACTGGTATTTTTCACAAATACCCCTCCTAGACATGATATATCTGTTTATGATAATAGATACATGTTCTCTGATGGAATATACCATGTATACAGCAGATATTAAACCTCTCTGATACTCTGGCATCATAGTTCTAAAGAATATTGATTTATAGGTTATCTCGGAGTTTGTCAAATCATTTAAATAAGCCAAAGGCTAAAATGAGCTTTTTAATCAAAATTGTGTTCGTTATTTGTCATCTTCGTCTTTGTTGTCATAAACTTTTCACATTTACATCTTTTTCCATAACCACTAGGCCAACTGAATTTAGCAAAAATTATCTTTTTAGGGAGATTCCAGCTTGTTCTAATTAAGAGCCACACCCTCTTTAAAGGAGAGATAATTATGAAATTGTTAAAAATATAGTGGGTATAAAAGTTAAATATAGTATTCTACAAAGATCCATCAAACTTAGCAGAAAGATGAAGGTAATTTCTTAAACTGAATTGTCAAAAGGGAAAAAATGAAACATTTTTTTAAGTACTGTTTTACAAATTGCAATCAAATCTAACAAGGCTTATCTTTGGTTGAATAAAATTTAGGATTGTACTCCATATGCAAGAAACTATTCATAATTTTAAATAAAATTAACATATTGAGTTGGAATTAAAAATCTGTATCACTTTCTTCCAGATGAGAAACAAACAACAATAGCCGGGTTGAAACACTGTCTTCATACAATCGCATTATGCTAATTGTCATTAAAATAAGAGCCATATGTTCTACCCTTAGGAGATTAATGGTTTAACCATACTCAGGTGGTTATTCTTTAATCAAGGACAAAAATCAACTTGGAGTAATTCATGTTTTTTTATTCAACACTTTTATTATATAAGGCATATTATCCAGAATTTATGCAATCTGTACAAAGAATTTTAAATGAAAATCCTCAGATTAGTTTTAATGGAAAAGCAATATATTTTTTATTTAAATTTTTCATGCTTGGAACCATTTTTATTTGCAATTTCTACAGGAAAATAAAGAAATAAAGGGAGGTCAAGCAAACATTTTTTCCACCTTTCCCAATTCTACAAGATGTCATTTTGTTACTGCATTGTTTATTCTGACACATTATAGCTTAGCTATAGGTCACTTGATATTTCCGTCCTAATTGTTGTGAAGACGGGTGTATTTTTATGAATTGCATTGGATATTTTTTCAGGGGTGCATTAAGGGAAATTTGGATTATAGTGTGGATATATCTGGGGGTTAAGATGGGATTCAGATTTTGTGTTTTCAAGGCTTCTTAGAGGCCTATTTTTATTTACGTACATGTAGCGGTCTCGCTGAAAATTGTAGGATTCGTCATAAGAGAAGTCGAAATCTACTACTCCTTTAGCTACAACTTAGATTATTGACATTTCATAGAAATATTACACACATAATGAAATTGTTCACTTGTTGATATGAATTGTTTAATGAATGGTTTACCATTTTTCCACGATTTTTGAAAATATAATCATTTCCTCAGCAAATTTTACAAAATATGAACTTCATGTAGAGATGGTAAATCAAGTCCTACAACTTTAATCTCAGAATCAAAATTTTGCAAATTGTTGTAGAAATTTTCAGAATTAGAATTTAGTCATTTTTATGTTGTACTATGTTATATTCTCTGTATGGATATAAGTGTAAGTGTCCTTCTGTCCATTCGTCTGTTCTAGCTTTGGTGGTTAGATGATGACTTAACAACGCCTGAACAGATTTTTTAATGTTTTGTTTTAATTTGAATTTTTAGCATAATCCCATTTGTAGTTTGTGATGTTGCAATTTGAAATTATCTGTATACATATAAGTCCAAGGTTCAGGTAACAATTGTTTTCTAAGATGGATTGTTATAATGCTCAGCTCTTCCTATAGGCTAATTTGTAATTCAGTAAAATGTATAAGAAAAGCAATGCAACGTGGCGAGGCATCATTTAGTGCCCCTATCTTTACAGCATATTTTAGCTCGCCTCACCTTTAAGGAAAAGACCTACAAACCATTCAATTTTCAGAAATTGTATTATAGGAAATTGGCACATTATAGGAGTTATTGTACTTAACTAACATTTTTGAAGAAATGTTTAGTTTTTGCACGGTAACAAAAGCTATAAAGACTAGACTGAAATTGTAAATTTCAAAAATTTAAATCTAGTTGAAGTGATTTGGGTTCCAGGTGAGCGATTACAGGGAGCCTCTAGTTTAAATAACAGTACCCATTATGTGGAAACAACTTCTACAGGCTTCAACCCTTATCCCAGAACCATGACAAAAAGGATTACACACATACCTTCTATTATGTAAATGTTACAGGAGTTTGTTCATATTTCACCACTTTGACATTTTTCATTTTTCAGCAAATACCTTGTGTGTTATTATACCCCTGCTTCGAAGAAGAGGGGGTATACTGGTTTACCTCTGTCCTTCCGTCCGAAACGCAACTTTTGCAACAGTTTCTTGAGCAACTACTTATCACAACCACTTTAAATTTTGTTATGTGACATAACCATGTGGTCCTATATTGCGAGAACTGATTTTAGGTCTCTTGTAACCGCTTGATAGATTGCTTTGATATTTCGTAGGATTATTTGCTATGATGGGTAGATGTGCATACTATACCGTCATTTTGATTTGTCAAATTTTGTGGGAGTTATGGACCTTTACCGTTTCAGCAATATAATACATTGGTAGATCTTGTGGATGCATCTGCTCTTAAACTGCTTGATAGATTGCTTTGATATTTGGTAGGATTATTTGTTATGATGGGTTGATTTGCATAATCTACCGTCATTTTGATTCATAAAATTTTGTAGGAGTTATGGGACATTGACCATTTCAGTAAAATATAATACAATGGGAGATATTGTGGAGGCATCTCGTCTGAAACCACTAGACAGATTGCTTTGATGTTTAGTAGGATTTGATGTGCAAAGTCTACCACCATTTTGATTCATCAAATTTTGTAGGAGTTATAGAACTGACCATTACAGCAATATAATACAATGGTAGATCTGGGTGCATCTCTGAAATCATTCAAAGGATTGCTGTAATATTTAATAGGATTAATTGTTGTGACGTGTATAGATGTGCACTACCAGTATTTTTTGTGTCATATTTTTAGGAGTTATGGGACTTTTACTATTTTAGCAATACGGAACAATATTGAAATCAAATTTGATCAAGCACTCTAGCTGCTAGAGTTTAACATTCTGATGAAGTTTTTTGGTGTAGTTGCTTAGCTCATTCCAAATACCTGTCAAAACACTTCTATACATGGTTATTATTTTGTCTTAAAACTAAATGTATCACACATTTTTTTCCCATTTTATTTTCTGATGCCTTTAAGCAATTCTATCTTGCAGTGGCAGGGGACATATGGCTACATGCAGCAGCTTGCCCTTGTTTTACTTACTGTTTACTGACTTTTTCACGTTTCAATTTTCTATTGTAGTGGTGAATGAATGAAAATTTTTGTAACAGTTTTATTAGCAACTTCTTATCACAACCACTTGAAATTTTATTTGTGACCTACTATGTGGTCCTATATTACGAGTACCGATTTCAGGTCTTCGTATCTACTTCCTGTTTACCGATTTAACGAAAATTTTCATCCAGCTACCACATACAAAGATGTAAATAGCGGGGTATACTGAGTGAGAAGTAGCTCACAGGTTAACTTTTAGTTTTCTCAGACCCCATACTACATTTTTTAGCTCACCTGACCCGAAGGGTCATGTGAGCTATTGCCATCACTTGGCGTCCGTCGTAGTCCGTCGTCGTCGTCGTTAACTTTTCTTCAAAAATCTTCTCCTCCAAAACCACTGAAGGGATTGCTTTGAAACTTTGCATACATCATCAGTAAAATGCCCTCTACCAAGTTTGCCCAAATCATGGCCTCAGACCAACCAACATGGCCGCCATGGCTAAAAATAGAACAGAGGGGTCAAAATACAGTTTTTTGCTTATAGTTCAAAAAGTATAACAGATACAGAAAAACTGAAGAGACCTTCCTTCTTCAGCATCTAAAGCTCTACAAAACACTCCATTGGGTCAAAGTTGTATGATGACTCCTTGTAGGAGTTATTGCCCTTTAATTGTCAAAATTGATGATTTTTGCCATTTTTGCCTCAAAATCTTGAAAATTATTAGAATTAGAGAAAAAGTTAGCATTGCTTAATTGTTCTGCTCTATAAGGGCTACAAAAATGACTTAAGGGTCAAGATTGTCTGATTAACCGTTTAAGAGTTATTCCCCTTGAACTGTTTATTTTAATCAGTTTTAATTGATTTTTTAAAATCTTCTCATCTGAAACAACTGAAAGTACTGCTTTGAAACTTTGTACACATCATCTGTCAAATGTCCTCAACCAAGTTTGCACTAACCATGTCTGCAGATTAACCAACATGGCCACCATGGCTAAAAATAGGATGGGGGGGGGGGGGCGGTAAAATACAGTTTTTGGCTTATATTTAAAAAAGTGTAACAGATACAGGAAAACCGAAGAGACATGCCTTCATCTGCATCAAAAGCTCTACGAAACACTCCATTGGGTTGAAGTTGTATGATGACTCCTTATAGGAGTTATTGCCCTTTAATTGTCGAAATTGATTATTTTTGACGTTTTTGCCTCAAAATCTTGAAAATTATTAGAACTAGAGAAAAGTTAGAGTTGCTTAATTGTTCTGCTCTATGAGGGCTACAAAAATGACTTAAGGGTCAAGATTGTCTGATAAACCGTTTAAGAATTATTCTCCTTGAACATTTTTTTAATCAATTTTACTTGATTTTAAAAAATCTTCTCCTGTTAAACCAATGAAAGGACTGCTTTGAAACATTGCAAACATCATCTTTTGGATGTCCTCTACCAAAATTGTGCAAATCATGACACCTTACTACCCCGATAGCTACGTTGGATTGAAATAGAAAAAATGAAAAAGGGGGGTGGGTGGGTCGAGAGAGTTTTCGACTGATAGTTAAAAAAGTATAACAGGTACAGCAAATTTGAAGCGAACTTTCCTTCTCCCTCTAACCATCAAAAGATCCTCCTTATAGGATTTATTTCCCTTAAAAGGTCAAAATTAATGATTTTTGCAGAAGTGTTGGGCAATTCCTTATAGCAAAGAAAAGCTGGATAAAAAAAGGGTTGTTTGGTTTCAGGTTCAGGTGAGCGATACAGGCTCCTGGGAGCCTCTAGTATTTAAAACAATTCCCTCATCATTAAGGCAGAGATTTTCAGTCCAGCCATTTCAGCTTGTGTAATTTTTTTCAGATACGTTAATTAAAGAAAATATTGCATACCGTAATCAGACAAGATATTTAGAAATCAAAAATGGTCAGCTGGAAAATAGAAATAGAGACCTCGAGGAACAGATTAGTCGCTTGCACACAGAGTTGGAATTAAGGGGACAGGACTAAAAACAGGTTGTTATCAAATGAAATTTTATTTAATTATTGCTTTCTATTTTCCTTAATATTTAAATCAATATCCTTACAATGATCATGGTCTTTCAACAATGAGGTTGCAGGTTCGAGTTACAGTGCGGGCAAGGTTTACCCAACACTGATATTACTTGACAATTGCCAGTTTGCTGAACGCAGGTACGGAATTTTGTTCGGGTTCTCATGCTTCTTCCCCCAACAAAAACTGGACGCCATGATTGAGCTGGAAAATAGAGCAACATATACAAAAAGAGTTTTTTGTAGAATATTCTTGCCAAAATAGGAAAAATGACCTCGATCCTGATTTTTTTCCAAATTTTCATGAGAAAACAGAAAATATTTGAGTTCAAAAATCGTAAAAAAGGTAATAGCAGAATCTAGTTGAAGGGTAATATGATGAGAAAAAGCATACATTAATCAGTGTTTCTATAGTAACTGGTATGGGATCTTATGCATATTTCTCTCTTCATAGGAAGACTCGATTATATTTTTAAAAAATGGTGAATAAAATGGATTAACAGATCTATAACGGAGAAAAAACAGTTAACAATGTTCTGACTAATAACACCAAACACCCTGTTTGATTTTCGTTATAACAGTTAACAACAATGTCAATTTTTAAGAAAACAGAAAGCATCTTATGGTTGAGAAACAGTTAGCAGTTGCTTTATTTTCAAACCAGAGGCTCTTAAGAGCCTGTATCGCTCACCTGATTTTATAGGAAATGAAGATGGCATTTCCCTGATGTTAAAGTTAGTCCTGTAATTTTCAATAAACTTTAATTAGGACCATCCAAACAATATTACTAGAAAGCTTTGTTTCATTGGTTAACCGGTTGTATAGAGAAGATTTTTTTTATTTGCCCATAGGGTCCAATGTTAAACTAAGTCCTGCGGCAGTGGTGGCCATTTTGAATTTCCAATTGCCATAAAAAACATAAACTTTATAAAGGACCATCCAAACAATATTGCTAGTAAGTTTTTGTTTCAATTGATTAACCGGTTTCAGAGAAGAAGCCTTTAAAAACTTTTTACTATAGGGTCCTATGTTAAACTAATTCCTGCGGTAGCGGCCATTTCCAGGGATCGACATTAACTGTAAAACCTACTCGGACAAGTAACAGTCAGGTTTTACTTGTCCGAAAGTACAAAGTACTTGTCCGAATTAAACAACCCATTTTAGTTGCATGGTGACTGGAAGTGGTGTGGATGTCACAAATTAATGCATTACTTTGTTAAATGTCATTTTTTAAATTATCTTAGTATTTAATCTGTTTTTATTTTAGTCAAGGTTAACTGTTTTGCCATATTTCAATTTTGACTCAACTGCATCGAAATTCGACTTTTATATTAATTTTTTTCTGAACCTGACACTGACAAGTGGCACGAAATGTCAATTAAGATGACACAACGTACGTATTTAAAATTATAAATTGTTGGCCAAATTTAACAAGTTATGAAAATTTTATGACAGAAATCGAACTTCTTTCCATTTATTTGTATCAATAAAACGACAATTAATTCATTCATTTCATTATTTTATTGAAATAAATTGTTTTAGTCTAAAACATCCGACAGTTGTATCGTAGTTATTTTAGAACATTTTTCCAGAAAGGCCGAGATAAAATTAGCATCAACGATTTCATTGGATGATTATTTATAATAAGTAAGAAACGGGATTTCATTGGTTATTGTTAAGTGACGCATGTTTATATTTAGAAAAGGGGAATTTTGGTCGCAATGCAGGGTTTTCGCCGCTAAAAGGACTTTTTAAAAAATTACGATTGTTCTAGATAAATTTGATTTTATTTTCACTTGTCCGATCGGGCAACTGAAACAAGCTTTTTAGCTCACCTGACCCAAAGGGTCATGTGAGCTATTGTTATCACTTTGCGTCCGTCGGCGTCGTCGTCGTCGTCGGCGTCGTCGGCGTCTGTAAACTTTTTACATTTTAATCTTCTTCTCTGAAACCACTTGGCCAATTGAAACCAAACTTGGCCATAATGTTCATTGGATGGACCTTTACAAAGTTTGTGTTTTTTATTTTGATTGGTAAACCAATATGGCCGCCACCTCAAGACTTAGTTTAACATAGGACCCTATGGGAAAAAAGTTAAAAAGGGCTTCTTCTCTGAAACCGTTTAACCAATCAAAACAAAACTTACTAGCAATATTGTTTGGATGGTCCTCTATAAAGTTTGTGTTTTTGATGGGAATTGGAAATTCAAAATGGCCGCCACCGCAGGACTTAGTTTAACATAGAACCCTATGGGAAAAAGTTTTAAAAGGCTTCTTCTCTGAAACCGGTTAATCAATGGAAACAAAAACTTACTAGCAATATTGTTTGGATGGTCCTCTATAAAGTTTGTGTTTTTTATGGCTATTGGAAATTCAAAATGGCTGCCACAGCAGGACTTAATTTAACATAGGACCCTATGGGAAAAAGTTTGAAAGGCTTCTTGTCTGAAACCAGTCAACCAATGGAAACAAAACTTACTAGCAATATTGTTTGGATGGTCCTCTATAAAGTTAATGTTTTTTATCCCAATCGGAAATTCAAAATGGCCGCCACCGCAGGACTTGGTTTAACATTCGACCCTATGAGAAAAAAGTTTAAAAGGGCTTCTTCTCTGAAACCGTTTAACCAATCAAAACAAAACTTTCTAGCAATATTGTTTGGATGGTCCTCTATAAAGTTTATGTTTTTTATGGCAATTGGAAATTCAAAATGGCCGCTACCGCAGGACTTAGTTTAACATAGGACCCTATGGGAAAAAGTTTTTAAAGGCTTCTTCTCTGAAACAGGTTAATCAATGGAAACAAAAACGTACTAGCAATATTGTTTGGATGGTCCTTTATAAAGTTTATGTTTTTTATGGCAATTGGAAATTCAAAATGGCCACCACGGCGCAGGACTTAGTTTAACATAGAACCCTATGGGCAAATAAAAAAAATCTTCTCTATACAACCGGTTAACCAATGAAACAACGCTTTCTAGTAATATTGTTTGGATGGTCCTATTTAAAGTTTATTGAAAATTACAGGACTTAGTTTAACATCAGGGAAATGCCATCTTCATTGCCTATAAAATCAGGTGAGCGATACAGGCTCTTAAGAGCCTCTGGTTACTTGTCCGAATTGTATTTTACTTGTCCCGGACAATCGGACTACCGTTAATGTCGATCCCTGATTTCGAATTTCCAATTGCCATAAAAAACATAAACTTTATAGAGGACCATCCAAACAATATTGCTAGTAAGTTTTTGTTTCCATTGATTAACCGGTTTCAGAGAAGAAGCCTTTAAAAAATTTTTCCCATAGGGTCCTATGTTAAACTAAGTCCTGCGGTAGCGGCCATTTTGAATTTCCAATTGCCATAAAAAACAAACTTTATAGAGGACCATCCAAACAATATTGCTAGTAAGTTTTGTTTTGATTGGTTAAACGGTTTCAGAGAAGAAGCCCTTTTTAACTTTTTTCCCATAGGGTCCTATGTTAAACTAAGTCTTGAGGTGGCGGCCATATTGGTTTACCAATCAAAATAAAAAACACAAACTTTGTAAAGGTCCATCCAATGAACATTATGGCCAAGTTTGGTTTCAATTGGCCAAGTGGTTTCAGAGAAGAAGATTAAAATGTAAAAAGTTTACAGACGCCGCAGACGCCGACGGACGCAAAGTGATAACAATAGCTCACATGACCCTTTGGGTCAGGTGAGCTAAAAAGTTAACATATGAGCAAAAATGCTCAAAACATGTTAACAGAAAAGATCTTGCCCACGCCACACCCACATTGTGTTGTGAATTTGAGTACGATTTCCGATAACGTTTGCTCGAATCTAACCGAAAGTAACAATGATGGTTTACCTGGCGAAGATTATGACAGGAAACTATGAAAAAAGGAAAGGAAAAGCAGAAAAGAAATTGTATAATTTACTTTTTTGGATAAATCACTTAATACATGGTCATGTATTATGTTATTCTGAAATGCATCATCGAATTCCAAGCCTTTTATAAATCAATGCAATATATATAACTTAATAAAAATGATTCCAATAAACTAACAATATTTCTTTTTTTATAGTTGTAGGTGTATCAAAGAGTAGTGAACTTTGGCAGCAGTATGATAAGATATTTTCATTTTTGTTGGATTTCCAGTTTTCCTACCACAGTTTGGGGGAGGCAGTAATATAGCTTTAAAATCAGAGAAAGTGGCGTTAAACACCATTAAAAGAAACTAGCATGATTTTTTTCATGTCGTATAGACATATTATGCAAATTTGTTTGAATCTATGTTTGTAATTTAATTTAAAAGTGTTCGTTATAGATTTATGTTAATATATAAGGTTATGACAAGAGCCTGATGATACCGGTTACAGTGCAACATGTATATTTTTATAAAATTACAATGCTTTTCTGAGAATTTGTATAACTATTCTGTGACTTTGTGATATACTGTACATTCCACTGTTCATATTGGGCATGACATTGCTGATTGTATTTCCTGGTAATTATGTTAAAGTATATACTAGTATGTTGATAATTACCAGGTGTTTATTATCCAGAATAATATTTAACATCGTGTAAATCATTCTTAAAATATCTGAAAGTGCATATCTATGTTTTTATTGTATATGAGGAGAGAAGAACGCTTTAGAGATTTTATGGGTTCTCAAATATTTGAATTCTCAGTGTATATTTAAATTTTGAAATTCTCACTTGTTTTTGCATTACAGAATCTTCATGTTTCATTTATTTCTTCAATATTTAGTGTATTGCACAATATTTTCAGAATAACTCGTTACAAACAGTTGTGCTTAATATGCAATTTCTTTGTTGTCAACTTGAAGTTCTTTGTTGTCTCTTGTTATTTTCGATCAGATTGAAGCTGAAAATTGTACATTTTTATCTACACACATTATTTATTGTTTGTTTGTAAATAACTATGAAAAATAAGATGTATTGTTATTTTTATACCACTCAACAGAGGTGGGGGCAAATAGTGGCAGTCATGTCTGTTCGTCCGTCCAAATTTAGTATCCGGATGATATTTCAAAACTTTTGCATCTGATTTCAATAAAACTTTGGGATTTTGTTACTACATATTAGGTGGTTAAGAAGCCTATTGATTCTGGATAAATTCTGTCAAAGGTCAAGGTCACAGTTGTCAAAAAACGTTAGAATGTTTGACAAAAAAGATGTTTCCGGACATTAAGTGAAAATGCTCGCATCTGATTTTAGTGAAACTTAGAAGTCTATTGATTCTGGAGATAGCCCGACAAAAGACAAGGTCAAAGCTAATTTATTTTTACACAAAGATGTTTCCTGACATGCTCTCATTCAACTTCAATTGGACTTTGGGACATTGTTACAAAAAAGGTGGGTAAGAACTAAAGAAGCCTATTGATTCTGCAGGAATTCTGTCAAAAGTCAAGGTTACAGTGACGAAAAACGTTAGAAATCTTTTATAAAAAAAGATAATTCTGGACATTAACTCAAAATGTTTGAATTTGATGTCAATGAAATTTAGGATATAGTTGCATATAAGGTGGGTAAGAAACCAATCGATATTTGTGAAATTCATCACATTTAAAGGTTACAGTTTCCAAAAAAAAATTGAAATTTTTACGACAAATGACTTTTCCGGACAATAACTCAATAAGCTCTTGCATTCAATCTCAATGGAACTTTTGGATATAGTTTCATATTAAGTTTATCAAAAGCCTATCGATTTTGGAGGAAATCCATGATGTCTCAAGATCAGAGCTGCAAAACATGTTATACATTCTACCAAAAAGACATTTCCATACAATAACTGAAAAAGTGTGCATTTTTATTTCAATGAAATGTTATAATATTATTACATATCAGGTAGCTAAGAAGTCTATTGATGCTGGAGGAATTGGTGAACAAGTTCAACAGTTGACACATAAACGTTAACGTTTTAACACAAAAAATAAAATTTAGGCCGGGGTATCAGCGATAACTATAGATCAACTGTTTCTAGTTATTAATAACTATGCCATTATACATGTATTTGTACTTTGTTCAATTGGTTTGTGATTGATTTTATGCTCCAAATGTACACAAACTTCTTATGCAGCATACATAAACTATCCTCGCGTCACCGTTTTTCGTGTGCATAAATCAACGCTTGCCTAATTTTTCAAAAAGGAATTTCATTTTTATGTCAGAAAACAATTAAAGATACCATACCATAGAATATTCATTAGAAAAAGGACAATGACAAATAAAACCATGTTTAAATAAAAGAGGAATTGACAATACAACAAACAGATGCAACACACAAAATCCGGAAAAAACTAAATTGACACTAACCTCACTAAAAATGAGGGAGAGTCCAGTTGCTCCAAAAGATTAGCACCCGTCGAATAAGTCGGATTAAAATTAGGTAATTAGTCATATAAGTATAAAGTTAAGTCCAGTTTAAAAGATAAAAAGTGGTTACACTGAAAAGATCAAGTCTTTTGTGACACAGATATTCGTTAAGGGGGGCAACATGGTGTTCATTAACAGGTTAACAGATAAAAGAAAATTTTAAATAATTATAACAGATTACAGCAATTTTCATGAGAAAACAGAAACCAGTTTATTAAAAAATCGAATAAAAAACGATAACAGAATTTAGAAATTTAAGGGGAATAACAACAAAATCTGTACATCAGTTAACAGTGTTCTAACTATTAACAGCAAACAGGGTTTTATTTTCATTATAACAGTTAACAACAATGTCAGTGTTTAAAAAAAACTGATAACAACCAATGGTTGAACAACAGTTGTTTTTATCTTAAAAACAGCTAACAGACGTGTAAAAATTCCCAAAACACACTAACAGAAAAGATCTCCATAAAGGTCAAATAAGTCACGATGAGGACTCTACAATTGAAAAATTCATTCTTGCCACATCGAACAACTGTTTAACTAGCTTTTCTGTCAGCAGACACTCTCTCTCAAGGAAATATGGACAGGAAATACAGACTCACAAGTAACTGATAAACTGGAGATGTATAATCTATATACATGGGTGCTGAATTGTGCCAAATAGGGAAAATTTGAAATAGGAAAATTAAAGCCATTCCGTTGGTCGTAAATTTTGGTTCTCTAGCGACGTCCATGATCAATGTCAAGAGTAGGTTAAGGTATACTAGCAATCTCAGTGGTGTCCTTCATTTCAAGATAAGTGGGGTAAGTTCGATCAACATAGCAACCGAACTGTAGATTATTTATTGAAAGAATGCCGTATAGTTATTGTACACACATTTTATGTTAGCTACAATAATGTAGCTCCTATTTTTTTTATGGACGGAGCTACAAAGAGGTCCCATTACTTGTAATGGAGCAAGCCGGGAGTGATTCACACCCGGGGGTTTTATGTATATATTAAGCTATTAAACTGTTTCCCTAAATTGCTACATACTTTTTTTATGTATTTGCAGTTTAACTGATATTTCCACAACACCGTATTCGTTAGTTTTATCACTTTATTCGTAATCATTGCATTGTTAACAAAGTATGAATTCCGGAAGTGCATAATTTCGATAATATCGGAATCGATTTGGTAAAAAATGTAATTCCGGATGATTTCAGCTGTATTCATTTGCATTATGATTATGTCCCCTTATTACAAAATTTACCGATACGATTCCGAAAGTCTACACTCCACAATTTTAATTATGTCAACAATGTCACGATTACGAAAAAGTGTTAAATTATATAATTAGACCTTGTAGACATATCAGATGAACGGCGGAGGAAAGAAACCATATTTATTAAATAAAGACAAAGGTTAAATAGCGGAAAATATATGTAAATCCCAAAAGTGTTTTTGCTCCATTACGAGTAATGGGACCTCTTTGTAGCTCCGTCCATAAAAAAAGGAGCTACATTATTGTAGCTAATTTTATGTAGGATTTGGAGATCTCGTATAAAATAACATTTTCATCTTTACTTTAAAGATCTTATCTATATGAACACATGTCCCCCAGAGGCTACAATTATATAATATTTCTGTAACTTTTCTAATACTCATGATTAGGGCAACACAGTTCAAAAATAATCCCATGTTTTTTATATGTGGCAGATTTCAGTTTTTATACATTCAGATTATTTCATATTTTTGGGTTTTTACCTGTTTATTAACTTAGTTTCTCATATTTTTGAGATATTTTTCAGTGCTTTCATGTTTGCTCGTGTTTTCGTAATTTCTACTGGTCCTGTAGGGAAATTGTTAAATTCAACCAGTGTGTGTTCCGAGTTTTTCGTTTACTCCAGGGCTTTTTCTTTATTGCTATGAGAGCATCTTTACGTTACTTTGTAAAGCCACTTTTTCATAGAAGCTTTGTTAACTTTGTTTTAATTGGCTTAAATTTGTTAAAGTACTTTTGATTGAGCTTACTATTTTTAGCAGATCAACAACTTTTTTTATATATAAGGCCGTGAATTTTTCATTAAAGTGCTTTTCCATTACAAGAGCCACAGTCTTTATAGACTACTTAAGGTAGGGTGCAACTTACGTACCTGTTTGTCTGTATTTATATACAGCGTGCCTGCCGTTACAATGGGGCTTCTTCGTAATTTTTAAAGGGAGATAATTTTTCCACTTTTACGGAAACTGCTCTATCCATCTGGTCAAATTACTTAAAATTAGGCAGTTCTTTTCAAAATGTTAAGCTTAAGCCTAAAGTATTTATAAACTGAATGTTAATGTCTAAATTATGTTTTAGGAATAATGTTTGTAATCTAAATGTAATAAAGTCACCTTTTCGATTGAAGATAGTATTTAAAACTGGGAAATGCCACATACCAATTTAAATTGGGAGTTTTAAAGTTTAAATTTTAAATACTTTACATGTTTAAAGTATCTTGATGTTTTTATAAGAAACTGATGTAAATATTATTTATTAAACTATCAAAACTTTATTTTGTATTACTTACATTGGCAGAGACGCAGGTCCTGTGAACGAACTCATTACTTTATAGGAGAAACAAAATGAAACTTAGTGCAGCCTAAACGAGTCACTTGCATTGGCAAACAAATCCACTTGGTGTCCGTTCATAGAATTTCATTGTCAAGGTTAATAAAAATGGTTGTCTGGTTCATTTAGGTTGGGTTGTCTTGGTTGGATTTACTTCTCAAAAAGCTGTACAGCAACAACATAAGTAAAATAAGACCAAACAATTTACACTCAAAAACTATTCTGTAACACCTCCTGTTACATATACACATGTCAATCACAGTTCGGAAGATTTAGTGTACCATTGAACATTTATACTAATGTGATTTCTAAAAAACCGTTTATTGCACTAAATTGGCTGTTGAAAATTACTCCGCACATAACAGCCATTATATACAGTAAGTACACAGTAGTATTAGAGCCGATGTAAGGAGGATATTACAATGGCAACATATATTGTTAAATATAGATATAAAATGTGGCCAAGACTTTCATCTGACATTAGTTTTTTATATTTTTGAATTGTGTTCTTTAGAGATTAAGATGACAAAACAATTTTTTTGAATGTTTGAACGTAGTTTGCTAAATGCATTTGAGAAATTTTTGTGTGAAAAGCCTATATGATACAGTATATTATTAAACCTAGCTAACAAAAATCTAGCTCCTTTTTATGGACGTCCTTTACCGGTTGGTAAAAAAAATTTAAAAAATTCTATTTGTAAATTAAAATGTTGTTTTGACTTATACATTTGTAAATAAACAGAAAGACGTTAACACATCATACTTTTATTTAAGTTTTTTTCTAATTTTGATTTTTTATCAAAATGGTTATATATGATTTAATTTGTCAATTGTTTAGTTGTACATTCTAAATTTTAGACAACAATACCTGTTTTATTAGCCGAGTTGCAACGAAGTTGAACTCGGCTATTGTTATGATGATGGCGAGTGGCTGGGCTGGCGGGCGGGCGGGCGTCAGCAATTGGTTTCCGAACCATAACTCAGAAAGTTGTGAACCGATTTTATTTAAACTTTAGGATATTGTTACATACCATAAGAGGAGGAACCCTATTGATTTTGGGGGTAAATCCGTTCAAGGTCAAGGTCACAGCGACAGAAAAACGTTAGAAAATTTCTTGAAGTAGTGGCTTCCGGACCATAACTCGAAAAGTTCTCAACCAATGTTATTGAAACTTTAGAATATTGTTTCATACCATAAGAGAAGGAACCCTATTAATTTTGGGGTAAATCCGTTCAAGGTCAAGGTCACAGCGACAGAAACGTTAGAAATTTCTTGAATAAGTGATTTCCGGACCATAACTCAAAAAGTTCTCAACCGATTTTCATGAAACTGTGGTATATTGTTACATACCATAAGAGGAGGAACCTAATTGATTTTGGGGTAAATCAATTCAACGTCAAGGTCACAGTGACGGAAAAACTTAAGAACATTTCTTGAGTTGGTGGTTTCCGGACCATATCTCAAAAACTACATCAAGTACAATTTTACACAATGGTTCAATATTGTTAGAGGATTCACATATTCATATTTTATGCAACTTTGAAAATTTGTTGATAAAGCTTACATTTTTCCTGCTGAAACCCTTCGTCACTTTATCTCCAGTTTACACGTAATGCCTGTAATAACCACATGAACCAATTATGTTAAATCTTAAAATGAAAACAAGGAAAGTTTTGGTTAACAAAATACGGCAATTCGGATTTTGCACCCCTGTACATACATTTCTTTTTAACCTAAAGTTTCTTTCTAATAAAAAAATAGTACCAATACATGCATTCAAGTCCGATATTCCGTTCAAAGCCAGAAAGATCTTTCGCAAATTTATTAAGTAAAAGTTTATCTATAACTACTCGAGCAAGGGTTTGTTGTACCTAGGTTGATGTTATCTCTCCAGAGGTTCAATGGTCGTTACCACGACTTAATCTGATCGTTATGAGAAATCAAATTGCGATCTGACATTTTCGATGAGTTATAGGTAGTATTTCCTATTCCTAGATTTGACTTTTCCCTAGACATGACAATTAGTAACTCGATATGTGTCTAAGAGGCAGGTACTGCTTTTTCGTCCGGAGCACCTGAGTGCATCCAATAAATTTTATTGGGTTCGAGTTACTCCCTTTCTGTGTTTGATGTTTTTGGTTTTTTGTGTTGTGTTTGTCTATATCCGGATTTGTAACTGTCCCTGGCTTTTGGCTCTTGTTGTTCGGTCGGTTTTCTTTGCTATTTTCTTCTTACCCTAAGGCTAATGATTTTGGCGTACACAGTTTTAAACCAGGCTAAGAAAGATTTATTAAAACTAAAGTGTTCCTAAGACTGACTAACATGCCAATATAAAGTGTAAAGTATGCTTTTAAAGGTCGGACAAAGATTAAAGCCAATAACAAAAGAATTTCATACATAACCTAGTTTACAAAATAAAAAAAATATTCCAGTTGCAAGAGCATTTAAAATTTTATAGTATGTGTTCACTGTGGAAACGACGATAGTATCGTAAATGTAAATCCTATCATTTTGTATGCAGTAAGTTTAAAATACTTTGCAAAACGGGAAGCTCCTTTATATGAAATCTATCATTATAAATTTTCTATAAAAATTTGTATTTAATCCGCCAAAATGTGCTTTTATCTAGCTTAAGATTATACTTTGCGTTCCTTATTAATCTAATGATATATAAATAATTGGGACACTTTATTCTATTCCCCAAAAGTGTTTGTTATTCTTTTTCCCTTTTTCTTTATCATGTTTATACGGTTCCCGTGATCGCATCTGTGACCTTTTACTATATATTCGTAACTATTCAGCCTCTAGTTCCTTTCTAAAGTTTTGATTTTACCACACGTTTCATTGTATTTCGTTTGCGTAAGTAATATGTTTTACCCAGTTTCTAATATTTTTTTTCTTTTTGGGTTGTCGCTCTTGATATACAATATTGAATAATAGATTGCTTCATTTCCTTTGTGAGCGCATCCTAATCTTCAATCGCATTATTAACGGGTAAAATTTCATTCCAATGTTTTAAAATACTTTTATCTTTCAAAGACTTGTATTTGTTTTCTGTTAGAATGAATAATATATTTTTTTCATGTAATGTAAACTGGCTTTTGTTTATATTTTACGGAATTTGAAATTAGTTTTTGATTCAATTGGTGACACTTTGCAACTGAACTGGTTTCAGACCATTTAACACCTTTATACAATATTTTACGTTGCGGAGATATTCGTAGATTTCCGCCATTTTTTTTTTACAGGACTTGCTAATGCACAACCAACATCCGTCAGATGTAAATATCAAATTAGTGGTCTGGGAAATGCCGTGTATGATGTACGTTAAGTCATTGAACATGCAAACATAAATTCTGACATTTTTAATAAAAGCTAAATAATTATTATCTTGATATTTTACAAAACATTGATTAATTGATTGATCAAAAGATTAGGGTCATAATCTAATATATCGATCGTGAAAATAAGGTGGACAAACATTTATATAAGAATAGATGAGAATTTATGCATAAATGTATCTCTACCGCATTTCGAAATCTACATAAAAGGCCAAACTTTGTATACTCGGTGGAAATCCGTTTTTTAATGGCAACAGCCACAAAACCGCATTCCTGACCCGTCGCGCTAGATAGCGTTGCGGGTCAAGCTAAGGTACAAAATACAATTAAATGTCATGAGCACAACATTATTTTATAAATGTTTTTGAACAATAATCACTCACATAATTTTTATTTGAAAAAAAACGAAGCCACTGCCACACAGAAAATTCATATTAAACGTACATGCTAATATTTCATTTTAGAAAACAAATCATAATGGTAATGGTAAATTAAATGTTTTACACATCGGTGACTACCTTAACCTCTCACCACTGAGACTTCGGCTTATTCGTACACAACATGAATTTTAAAATTTATCTGTAGAAAGGTATGGAGTATAAGGAAATACGTTTATTTATAAAATATCGGACGTTTCGGCACATTTATTGTTCTTGCAATTTTTTATTACAAATATAGGCATCGTTTCGGGTGTAATTTCTGTTATATTCGGTGTTTATGAAATGCATCCGATAAACGGTAATGTAGTTAAAAGAACAGGCACAAAGCCTTATCGTAATTACAAAGAAATTTCAAATAACGGTTTTCTCAAATCTTGCATGCAACCAACATGCAAAACAAACAAGAAACTAATATATCATACAAACTCCCAGAAACAAAGGGGTGATATCACGGGTTGTGGAGGGTGACATCTGTTACCACGTAACAAGTATTTACATGCACCATTATTAAAGATAAACATGTAAATCAGTTGCATATTATCGACGTTAAAGAGTTGGGGAAAAGAACTATTCAAATACTTCCAATAAGGAAAACGGCAAATATTTTGAATTGTACAATTGATCTTGGACAATAACAAATATTTAACTTTAAATAGATTAATTTAGTGTCCCAAAATTAATTTTTAACCACAATAATCTGAACTATTGTATACTTCCTTAAAATCAAATTTTTAAAATATTTGGTTATGCGATTGTTAAGGATAAAATGTAGGTTTTTTTAATTTGCAATTTGTTGTTAATTTTATAGTTAAAGAATTTTTTTATTGTATTAAAGATATTATTTGCTAAAATTCCGTTTGGACACTTATAAGTAATATTCCCTTTAAATACTTAAAATTACGAACACAACAGTAAATGGGTGACAGAACAACTTGGTCAAGTATAAAAAAAAGTCTTAGTTGTCGGTATTCTGTCAGAATAACGTGCTAAGTTCACAAACAATCTATATATTTCGTTCTCCTGGTTGGATTTGTCTGTCATATTTCCTGATTGGCTTTGGTTTGAGAGCCTACCTTGGAAGTCCAGCAAGGCATCTCTCGAGGCAAGCTGACTACTTAGCTTCACAGCCTAGGTGAGCTCTGTCTGGGCAGGAGGTTACATTGCAAAACCGAGACCTGGTCGTCTCCTTTAAAAAAGGAAAGTACTACAGGAGAAGGCCAGGTTTCTCTGCTTCGTAGACCAGGTCAGCATTGTTAGCACAGGATGTCTTGATTGTATAAACGAGTGGGCCACTATTTCATATGAGTACCTAAGCTGGCAGTACTGTCGGAGACACATCAGAGGCATCTACCCAGTGGATGATGAAAACTGTATACGCGGTTTGTTCATCTTGCTAGTTTAGTCATCGTATGTACAAGGCATCAATGCAGAAAAATCGTAAGGTTAGTCGTAAATGACAGCTTTCGAATAAATGTTAAGTTAGTAAATGTTTCCATATTGCAATAACGCTCCACTTCACCTCTTACACATTAAACTAACTAAAAAGGAAATATGAAAAAGTAGTGCTTTGGTTTCTGTGGCTAAAGTTATGTTTTTCATGTCAAAATTCAAGACGTTTCGGAATAAATTAGAAAATATTGCGAAAAAAACTTCAGAATATTGTTTTTAAAGCTTTCAAGCAATTGTGCACAGATCTACTGTGGATGATAGGCCTTTGTTTGTAAAGTTCCTCTTCAACAGACGTGCGGTAAATATACATGTACCTCCAAAATGTTGTTTTGTTTTGTTACAGACGAATAGACGAACGGCCATGCGTAAAACAATATACTCCTTTCCTTCGGAGCAAGGGTGCAAAAATGAACGCACTATTCTGAAAAGGTAAGTACAGTCGTCATCGAAAACAAACAAGCATTAATATTGAGTTCGATATGTTCATTGCTTTTGTACTTCCTTAGAATTTTAAAATCACGTCTCATCTTAAGGTAAAATTGTTATTATACTCTCAAATACGAAGTATATTGGGATATACTGCAGTCACGTTTTGATTTGCTTGTCAAGCAGTTCGTCTTTAAATAAGATTTGTTTGTGCTATTACAACGCTATTGTTGGTCGAATTGATTTTGCTTCATAACATTTATAAGTATCAAGTCTAGTTGCATATCTTTGGGACGTCATGAAATGAATGATTTTTTAAACGAGTGAAGGCCCTTTGTTCTATTGCATGAAAATAGTTTTAACGCACTATTTCTCTGCTACCTTTGCTCCGTTTTGTTTATTTGACTTCTACGTACAAATAATAGCTGCATATACCAATGCAGGGGTGAGTAACGTAAGTCAATAAAAACTTTAATTTTTGTTTCATCTGAAAATTTTTGATCTATAATGTCACATCGAGTTACCATAAATATTAATATCAGAATCAGCGCTTAATACTTTATAATAATCTGTAGGATTATATGTTTGCTTATCGTCCAGCGTGCATTTTGCCAGCTATATTCAGGACGAGAACAAGTTTACAAACCCTAAATCAATTCGGAAACATGAACCAAAAGGTCAACAATTTTGAATGCCACTGGAAAAGTATGGGTATAAGTAATGTGTCTTTATCGCGCTATGAGCGGCACTCTCCGAACACGTCATCCATTGTGGTCCACGGTCAGGCTTTCATTATCAACCGCAAAGAGGGCATACATGAACCATATCCGCCATCTGGTGACACGCCGCGCACCTCTGCGGTCGAGGACTGTGAACTCTCAAAGTATGACCTCACTTTTTCGTCAGTATTTCTTTAGTTTACGTAAACAAATGTTGATGAAAATTGATGTTGACAAAATATCTTTAAAATTTTGAATCTATTTGACTTTTCGACTTCATTATTCCATATTAAAGCAGACAGACACGAAGACCTTTAATAATTCATAACGTTATAAAATTGGACTATTTGATGAATTTTTTAAAGCAGCTGTTCGCAACTAATTATTAACTGTTTAATTTTCAAGAATTACATTTTCATTTTACTTGATCACACCCTACTAAGATAGCAAGATAGCAAAGAGATATTTATAACAAGATTTAAATTTTCAATTATATATTCTATTTTTTTAAGTAGTTTACATCGAAAAAAAAATTGTTTATAGTATACTTAGACGATTGTTTTAAATTTAAATGCTTTATGAAAGGTATTGAATTTATCTTTTAACATACAATGCAGTGTTATATATATATATATATATATATATATATATATATATATATATATATATATATATATATATATATATATATATATATATATAATATATATCGATTGACGGTAGATAATTGTCACTCAACTTTGATACCAATTTTATTAAGTTCACAATGAAACCCAGTAAAAAGCACCCAACCATATGAATATGTTATCTGACCTGGAATAAAATAAACTTGTCTAATTAGTCAACAAGCAAGATATTCACAAATGGCGTTCGTTTGAACACACTGTAATATAAATGTTTATTTTACAGGTTACAATAAGAGGTTAGTATTAGTTTTCATGTTCTAATCACACGTAACTCAAACAATATTTCAACTATGTTTAGCATTAAAACAATTAAACGTATGATACCCAGAATCCTTTGATCGGAGATTGACGGCAAAATGAAAGTGTGTTGGATCAATGCACAGGAAATTGGCTACCAATTGAAAGTATTTATGTAGTGACGAACAATGTAGCCTTCTGTTACACTCCGATGCACCTACATTTTTTTGAGAAAATAATCAAAATCTGTCTTTAATGCGCAATAATTGTAACAACCTCTAAACACGACACCCGCTTTACGATGCGATTGTGGTTTCCATATTATAACCAAATAACCAAAACGCCCCAATTCACGGGTTAAGCCCTTAAAGACTTAAGGTGGATAAAAAAGAAGTCGTAATATTCACAGATGGTGCCAGCAAATTTAGAAACTTCAGCTATTGATATTTTGTCGCATACGAACATAAACAATATTATAACCAAAATATCTGTTATATTTTGAAATTACTTAAAACGGGTTAATTATGAATGGTAGGGTTGTTAAGACGAATAGAGTTAGTCGCTGGTTAATCCTAACATTTTGTGAGATCTTGTCTGGGGGGCATACCGAAATTGGTCAAAGTACTCAACCTACAAAGCCGCCTATCGCGTCAAAATGTAACAGATTGGAGAGCCCTCTCGTTGCTGGATTGTCAAGATTATGATGCTGCAGTTTGACAATACTATCAATCCATACAAAATTACAAAATACAAAATACAAGATATGTATTTTGCTAATTTCCTAGAATTCATGTACCTTTTAAATTTAAGTTAAAAATAATGCCGGTTTTGAATATGACACTAGAATTGATTATCGAAAGTTCTTGTTTTGATCTTTGGCTGTCCGACAAAAAAAGTCAATAAAGCAAAAATAACCAAAATAAATAACTAACAAATACTCCCAAAGGTTTCCTACTTTCCAGTTTAAGACAAGCCTTGAAAATGTCTTTGTTTTTTTATTTTTTATTTTTATTTATGTACATAACTTTTTTCTTAACTTACATTTAAAGTTGTGAAGATGTTTCCATTGACTTAATCAATCTATGTTTAACTGACATCTGGTTTCCCGAAATTCAAAGATTTGCTGTTTATATCTATAATGAATATGGAGAGCGATCTACAGACATACCGGGCGGCCATCGGTCAGTTTAACACTGTAAGAATTAAACAAAGAGGATCTCTAAATGAAACAATAACATCTACTTATTTCGATTTTTTAATGACAAACTTGCAATGTACCTTACTTGTCTTGGCGATAACCGTCTTACAGTCAACGGCTCCGAAAATTGACATTGTTTTTCTGCTGTTTGTACTTCACTTTATTCTTCTATTGCGACATGTTGAGCAAAACCCTGGTCCCCTACACCCTGATAACGAATATGAAAACCATATATCCATATGTAATCTAAATATACGTAGCATACGTCAGAAGCTTGACTTTATTAACAACTTTTTCGATGAATATGACGTATTACAGGTAACAGAAACACATCTTTGTAAAACTATCTCTAATGACGAAATTTATATTGATAGTTTTTCAAATAATATAATCCGTAAAGATCAGAACAGTTATGGAGGTGGTCTTCTTATTTACTCCAAAGACGATATTTTTATAAAGCGTATTCCGGAGCTTGAGAATTGCACGGACGAAACACTTTGGGTAGAAATTCGTGCGAAAGGACAAAAGCTTCTTTTATGTGCTGCCTACAAACCTCCGTCAACAGATTCAGATTTATTTTATACACGATTAAATCATGCCTTAGGATTAAGCTATCAATTAAGTGACAATCTCGTAGTCACTGGTGATCTGAATACCGATTTACTGACCACAAACAAAAATAATCTGTTAGATATCATGAATACTTTTAACCTGCGAAATATAATTACAAAACATAACTGATAGAAGTAGTACCTTGCTTGACCCAATACTAATTAGCGACTCTTTGACGTACACTTATTCTGATGTTTTAGAAATCCCACTACACATATCTGACCATCGCGCCTGTATCTCGTTCATAGATTGTCCAGAGAAAAATACCGGCACTTTTTAAACGTGAAGTCTGGATTTATGATAGACTAGATAAGAAAAATTTTAAAGCGAGCTTAATCAAACGAACTGGTTAGATTTATTTCCTGCAGATACAGACGTTGATGATATCTGTAAAATATTTTCTGAGCATATTTTGGAAATTGCGAGAGATTGCATACCAACCAAATTTGTTACGGTCCGCAAACGCGATAAACCCTGGTTTATAACCGAATTAAGAAGAGAAATGCGGAAACGGGATCGTTTTAGAAAAACAGCTTTAAAATTTAAAAACAATAGGGACATTGCTAGGTATAAGCAGTAGAGAAACAAGGTCAATAATCTGAAGAAAATTGCAAAAGAAAAATTCGAACAAAATTTGGATAATATTATTTTGAAAATGCGAATACTCCTAAAACATACTGGAAAATAATGAAAATGTTGATAAAGTCGAACAAACGGTCTTCGAATATTCCACCGCTCCGAAACGTAACATGTGATCCTACCAGTAATGTTTTTGTATTTGATGACACCAGTAAATGTATGATTTTAAATGAATATTTTTCGTCGATTTCTCGGCTAAATGACATAAATGCGGTTATTCCTAACTTTGATAATAGAACCGATAATTGTATTGAGATAATCTCCATAAATACGAGTGAAATAATTGATATTATAAACACATTGAAGCCAAAATAAAGCTTCGGGTCCAGACATAATTAGTCACAAAATGTTGAAAATTTGTCCAGAAAAAATAGCGATTCCTTTGCAAATAATGTTTAATAGATCTCTACAGCAGTGCAAGTTTCCTTCCAATTGGAAACTGGCGAATGTAATACCAATTTTTAAAAAGAGACCATTCTTTACCCTCAAATTATAGACCGATATTCCTTATTAGCTGTGTTGGTAAGGTCATGGAAAGAATCATACATAAACATGTTTATAATCATCTAGTCTCAAATACTTTGATATATGAATACCAATCAGGGTTTTTACCAAAATATTCTACTGTTCATCAGTTACTTGAAATGTACAACTGTATACTGAATTCTATGGAATCGAGAGAAATTAACTGCTTTGTATTTTGCGATTTTTCAAAGGCATTCGATACAGTATGGTATGATGGGCTATTAGTTAAATTACACGCCTATGGTATTAGAAACAATTTGCTACTTTGGTTCAAAAGCTATCTTGAATCAAGGAAACAAAAAATTGTCATTAATACTGCATTGTCCTCCTTATGTGGTATATCTGCGGATGTACCACAAGGATCTGTATTATGGCCCTTGCTATTTATCATTTATATTAATGATATTGCTGAAAAATTAACCTCATTATGCAGGTTGTTTGCTGACGACACTTCGTTTAACTACTCAGATCAAGATCAAGAACAAATAAAAACTGTAATTGATCGAAATTTGAGGGAGTTGGATGAATGGTCATTTAATCCTGATAAAACCGAAATCTTGGTTTTTTCAAGTGCTGAAATCCGTTTCATTACATTTTCACTGAACGGCGTCACAATTCAGATTGTCAAATATCATAAACACTTAGGGGTTTCATTTAGTAATGATGCTAAATGGAATACGCATATTGATAACATTATAACAAATGTTAAGAAACATTTGAATGTTCTAAGAAAACTTAAATATCAACTGAGTCGAAACAATTTAGAAAAACTCTTCCTTACTTATATAATTGTGGTATTAGCAATGCTTCTAAACTGGAACGACTCCAGTCAGAAGCACCTAGAATTGTAACAGGACTGCCTATATTTACTAAATTAGAAACATTGTATACCGAAATTGGTTGCGAATCTTTGGCGGAAAGAAGAAAGAGAAGAAGGTTATAAATGTTTTATACAATACAAAACCATGATGCCCCTCAATACATAAGTAGACTAATTCCTCCTAAAGTTCAAAGTTTAAGTCCTTATCCATTGCGAAATGGTGATGAAATAATATTACCATACTGTAGACTTTCCCTCACTAATCAATCATTTATTCCCGATACGATTAGGCAATGGAATAGAATTGATCCAAATATAAGAAATGTTAACTCTATTTCGGCCTTCAAAAATACTTTAAGGAAAGATACTGTTTTGCGGGAAGTCCCAAGACACTATGCATATGGTCCCCGGAAACTAAACATAATATTAACACAAATACGATGCTCAGCATCCTTTCTTAATTACGATTTATTTAGATCAAACCTTATTTCAAATCCATCATCCTGTTTATGCGGTTCTCGTATTGAAGATGCAAACCACTTTTTCTTTGAATGTCTTATATATAACAACCATAGATTAGACCTTATTGGTAGTCTTAGATGGCTGCCAAATGGAACCAACATTGATTTACACATGCTTACTTGTGGCAATCTAGAACTTTCTTATGAACAGAATATAAGTATTTTTAGAGAAGTGTTTGAATATGTTAAGAGATCAAAAAGATTTTTAATTGTTTGACGTAGTGACAAGAGTCAAACGGAAACATCTTCAGCCATTACTGACTTTGACTTTGATTTTAATTCTTTTTGACTATGATTTTGATTCTTTTGTAATTATTTTCCATGTTTGTTCATTTGAAATTGTGTACACGTTCTTGTATCTACTTTGTTCTAGTATTTGTATATACTTGTAATGCGGAAAGGACTTTATAAGTATGTATTTACTTGTGTCAAATCCATTTTGTTATTAACAAATAAAATATGTTTAAATCAAAATCAAGATTATGATATAGAAAGCATGAGCAAGGACCATTGTGAGCAACGTGTTTGGAGTGTCTCATGCTCAATTCATTATACAAACTCCTTTTGTTCTCAATCTTAAACTTATACTACACACTTTTCCAATGGCAGTCCCCAATGATTTATTGTTTCTTTTAGCTTGTTCTGGTACTGAGTACAGGCGTACATTTTGATTGATAGTCTTAAAAAAAGTTTAGCAAAAAATCAATAATGCATTGTTTGTCAAATTACTAATACCCAAAACCAACCGAAAAACGTTATAAATAGAACAAAAAAGTTAGCAAACATGCACCGGCCCTACTTGTACCACAACATACTGCCATAATGCAGTTGATGTGACAACTCAACAATAATTCATATAAATATTTACAACTCATAAGCAACGCTAGATCATGCGTTTGGTGTTTCTATTTTCTACCGGAAGCGGCAATTGACCAATAAAATATTGAAACACGAATTTGTTTGAATCCGTTGAAATCATCTCTAAAATTTCTATGGCTGTCATCTGAACTCAGAAAATAAAGTCGATCAGGTTTTTTTTTCGCTGTAGGCATGGTTTCCTTTCGAGGATTTGACATTTCACGGACATGACTATGAGTCAATTGACGGGTGTATATTTGAGACAGGCACTATTTGCAGGTACGGGGCACCTGAATGCACACATGGTTTTCATTTAGTTTCCATCAAGTTACGCATTTTTGGTTTCGTTTTTAGGTCGTGTGTCTTTGTCTCAATACGGATTTTGTAACAGTCCGTTGGTTTTTGATACATTTTTATCGGTTGGTTTTCCTAAATTTTACGTGATATAAGAACGTTAAAAAAATATTGTTTGATTTATACAACCTTTTTTAAAATACCAACTTAGACTCGAAATGAGAAGACTGGTTGAACGTTATTTACGAAAAGGTGGGCTTCAATGGACATTTTCATGGAATATAATTTTATTTCATTGTCAAAAAATACTTTTCCCAAATTGAAATCTGTTGAAAATTTATTTTAAATGTATTTATAAAAATATAAAACATACACTCACAACAGAAAAACATATAAGGTATGCACAAAACAAGTAATAAATAAACAATGCTTACAAGTTAATATAATTGTGTTCAACCTTAAAAAAACCCTGATGGGAACAACGACAATTCAACGAAAGCGAAGATATAAAGTCTGGCTTAATCTTACTTCCATCCACTGGGTCGATGTCTATGTTGATGGTCTGTTAGTTCCCGAGGGTATTACCAACACAGTAGTCACACTTCGCTGAGGACATGAATATTATCGATGCTTTCAGTACTATAGTCATTTTCTAAATTAACTGGCCTAAAATTTCGAAAATTATTTTAATTCTTAAGTCTTTCTATTTTCAAGGTGTTAATAGCCTTAGCCGAATTTTGTATAACATTTTAGAATTTTCATGATAAAAAATCTATAACATCTTAATCATTTGGATTTTAAATGTTGTTCTGGTTTGAGCGCGACTAATGAGTCTTGATAAGACGAACCGCGCGTCTGGCATAGTAAATTCTATTAACCTTGGTATCTTTGATGACGACACGTTGCCAAAAAAGAAATTAGTATAAACAATCTGCAGTAATCGAGGACACACAGAGGAAACTAAAGATGAGCTATAGTCATTGCTCATAAACAGTCATAACAAATGCAAACAAATCCTGTAGCACATTATCTATATAGAAATGTTTATGATTGAAGCCATTAATTAATTTATTTATTTTAATAGTTGAATTAGCTCGTAAATGACAAAGTAAAAAAGATCGTGTCTAACCAATTTGCACCAATAAACATAGAACTGTTGATATTAAATAGATGATTGTCATTTTAAAAGCATTTTGTCTTGTTGTATAGAAACTAAATTGATTAGAATGTGTCCTTGCATGTTACTTTAACAGATGACTAGTATAGAAATACCACCCACTGATTACCCGGACTACCCAGACGATCTGGACGATAGCGACGATGGCAAAAGTAAGTTGTTCTTACTAACAAGAAGATAATTTGTTAAAAGGAACTACCTTAGTTAACAAGGATTGCAAGTTGTTTAAGGGATTGTTTATGTTTACACCAATTTCGTTCCAACAAAAGATCATTTTATTTATAAAAAAAACCAAATGATAAAATACAAACAGACGATACTAAGACGTGACTAAAATATCTTCTATCAATGTTGGAATATACATACGTGATACAAACAACAGTTACAGAGAAATCCATGACACAGAACACAAAACCTACCTAAAACTACAAATAATGCTGATGCTTGTATAAGTAGTGACGTAAATACATCTTGTTTAACTTATTTGTCAATGATATAAACTTTCATTTTGTCGTTCAGTGATACAGTTATTGTTTAAATTTATTGAGATGAAAGTGCTCAAATGTGTTAAATTCTAAGGTTGTTTAATTCCCATGGTGTATTTGGAATTAACATAAGTTTTTGGAATTTCGCTGATTAAAGCGATATGATATTTTAATTGTTTGGTTTTTTAATATTTTGGTTTGAGCTACACCGATGAATTTTACGTAATGAATTTTATACTCTTAGTATTATAAATGATATGTTTTATATAAGCAATAACAAATCATTTTTTGGAAACTCAAAAAGACTTCCAACCGGAAAGGATGAAGGAAATAAGAACATCCGCAATAAGAAGAGATTCTGAAGAAGAAATGTCAAGAAAATATGTATCGTTTAGTGACGTAACCCAAATATCAAGACATTTTGAAACGTGGATTGGTAGGTGTTTAGAAATACATGTTTATGTTTTCGCTTAACACAATAAATAAGATTGCCATGGTGATGCGTGCAGTTAAAACTAACTTAGGTAAAGTGTAAAATAAAGATTTGATATATCTCATCGACGAAAGTGAAATGTTTTTTGGTAAAGCATGCAATTTCGGGTTTTGCAACTATTACATCGTTCGAAAGGATTTTCACTTTTTCAACAAATCTGTCGCACTTAAATAAAACAATTAACCCTTTAAAGATTAACTGCAGTATCATTATGTTCTTATGGTGGTTCAAACAATGTATATTGGTTTATAAGCATAAACCAGATCAAAGTTAACATGTTTTTATTAAAAGAGAAATTTGATATTAGCTTCATTTCTGTGCCAGATTCCAGGTGTATGGGCATGTAAAAAATATACAAGAAACATTAGTAAAAAGTCTCGAGGACGGGATTACGTCTATTACACTATTACCCAATCACTTTTCAGCGTCATTATTGTTTGTTATTTCCGTTCATATTTTAATGTAATGGAAACAATGGATTGTTCGTGGTTTGAGGATATTGTACTTTAAATTTCTTTTTAAAGCGGATATACAACCAGAAAGAGATTCGCAACTAGTATTTAGAGATCACAATGACATCACACAACCTGGTAAGATACGTGAACTTAGCAATGAATTAGAAAGTAAGAGATTTTGTTACACACAACTCGCATCATATGTATTTTATGGTTAATACAACCTAAAGTGTATTGTATATACGTTGACTTTTGTGTGTGATTAAAGACGCAGAAACCACTTTGTTTTTATTTCTCTCCTTTAAAAACGATACATAAATATGGTTAGGATCAGTTTGCTTGATATAAAGCAAATCGAAGAATTGTTCTTTTTATTTAAAAAGTGATTAGTTTTAAAAGTAAGAATAATCCCCTTAGTGTATCGGTGGCTAAAGATGACGTTGGCATAACTTTTGGACTTAACAAGTTTTTAATGATTTTCGGTTACTTAAAAAAGATTAAATATCAAATTCGCATTTAGCGAATGTAGTCAACAATGATATTTTCGGTGTTTTATTGTTTTTCCATTGATAATTGTATATATTTTAACTAAATATTAGTCTGAGAATATTTTCGTTAGAGCGTTTTTAAATATACTTAATTTATTGATAATTAAATATTCTAAATTTATTGTTCATATTTAAGGTTCAACGCAATTCAATGTGAGTATTTCTAGTAGCATGGGAACATCAATCGGTGGAACACACGTCAGTAAGTACCAACATAGTCCACATTATGTGATGTAGTATGCATAGGTCCAAATGAAACCCCGTAATAATCCCAAAAGCTCGGTTCGTCTTTAATGGGGCGGTAACATCAAAGGTTTCTAAAGATTGTTATATGAAACTTCTTTTTGTAATACACTTCGATTAACATGTTGAAAATGTAATCATATTGACGAAAACAATCACTGTGAGAAATGTCCATATAATTATAAATACACTAAAATGGGGCTAGCAAATTTTTATTTGTTGGATGATACTATCATTAATTTTTCAATTTACATTTATGATTTTTTATGTTGTCTTCCCGTTATCTAACTTTTGAAAAATAAGTATTCCCAATTATCCAACTTGACTTTTTCTTCCTGTTGAGAGTGTCTATTTTAAAATTATATATGTTTTAAAAAACAAATGAAAATTTCAATAAAGCAGAAGCTAAAGTTCTAAATGTACTGTACTGCTAATATTCAATTACAATATAATCCATTAATTTTGAGGTTCATGTACTGTAGATAGTCTTGCCAGAGATGGTTAAACAAGTGATCATTTGTTCACGAATTTAGTTGAATTTTAATAACTATGATCAGTCAGATTGTATACTTATATTATATGTTTCTAATATATATTTTAGCCTTTTCGAAAATATTAAAAGTTAGGAAGAAAATATATTTTTTGCAATTTAGTAACTACGAAAGTTATATCGCCTTAATGATTTTGGTAAAGTTAGAAAATTATTTTTAAAAAAGGATGAAACAAATCATTGCTAAATTACCAGGCCAATGTCCATTATTTGCACATTTAGTCATTTTGCAGATATAGGTCCAAAATTCAGTAATGTTTTTCATTTATTCTACGACCAAAGCTGTCATTAAAAGTCCTTGGTTCTTAATTGCCTTTGATCTTATTTATCCAGTTTTTAGCATTTCTACCTGTCGTACCTTTTTTGTAAAACGCTGGATAAAATGGAATAAACCTTTGTTATATTTATACATTTTTCTTCCCGTCAAGCTAAATTGAAGTGTCAAGTAGAAACGAACACATCTGAACTTTTGCAATAGGTTTTGTTAAAAATCTTAACGGTATTGGTACCATGAGTTCAAAAATTGTGCACCGATTATACGTTAATTTAGTAATTTTACAAACGAAATATTTTTTCGAAACATTTTTGATAAAATTACCTAGATAAAACAATCAAAAGTTTAAGAGGTGTAAAGCTGGTAAGCTGGTTTGGTTGAAATTTCTATGTTCAAAGAAGTGTAACTCCTATAAAATTATTTGTATAAAGATGTTGTGATCACAATCCATAAATAGTTTTATAAATTTCCATTTAGGAACTTTAGAGGAGTTGCGCTGACAACTAGTTCGGTTTTATATATTGTGAAATTTCTCTTCAAAGGGATGAAACTCCCGCACGAATATTTTGATTAAAAAAATCGTTGTAATATGCACAGTTACATGGTACTAAATTTTGTAATATACTGTTCAGTAGTTTCAGAGGAATCGCGCTGACAGACCAGTTTTTAGGTATACTTTGTAAATGATTAAAGGAACTCTCCCAAAACTCTCCGGATACAAAAAGTCGTTGTAATATGCACAACTGCATATTGTACCATCTTTCCATACTGTTTCATAAAACTGTATTCAGAACTGCAAAGACAAAGTATGTGATAAACGGATAGACTGGAGGAAAAAACCATTAAGTCTCCCCATTAGAATGGGAGACAAAATTAACTTGTAAAAAGGGAACTGATGTAGCTATACATAATGGATATCAGACGACACAGATATGTAATGAATGCAAAATACAGAATTACATTTAAGGCATGTAGCATTCAGATGGATAGGTAAACTTGCACTTAAATAATTAAGAATTTACAAAAAGCAAAAAAAAAAAAGAATTTATTCTTTGTTGATTTCAGGTATATCAAATACGGATACTCAACTGCTTAATGTATTAATAGGTAAGGATGTCTGTGAATTCTGATTACATAATGAATTTCAATAATAGTGACTAAATGAAGACTCATGGATCTCGTGACAAACGCTTCGACCGACATAAAAATCTTATATTTTCAAATTGTGAGCAAAGTACATATTTATGCAACATGCCGTCTTTTACATTACAATTAACGACGGATTAACACTTAACCAAAAAACAATTATCAGCCAAATAAAAATGATTTTAATCTACGTTATCACGCGTAGTACGGGGGTTTATTTCCGTTTAGATGTATAACGATTTGAAGTAATTAAAGATCAACTAATAACTCGTCCCACCCTCCGGCACTGAGAATATAACTAGTTCCCATATATTACCTCTGCCACACATCATCCCCATTTACTGCGAGACTATCGGTTACGTTTGTAAACACATAATGTCCTTCTAAGTAAAGATGATTATTGATCGTTTTCATGTAAAGAATGGTTATCGTCATGGGCTAGTGCAACTTTTACGGCCATTGATATTTAAACCTTTTTGTTGATATTATCAAGACTCGCCTTTAGCCAGTTGTGAGTTCATTTGAATTCTTTTACGTAAGCATAAAAAATGCCTCGTCTGTCAACATAATAAAAAGATTGTGCAATTAGTATGCTACAAGTAAACATGAACGTCACTGACAACGCGAGAATTTTCGGTAGTAAAAGCTTGACAATTTATCGTCCACGCAGATGTTCTCTCAAATGACTGGTCCAACTAAAGATTAACCTTTTTCCGGTCGTCCAATGATACGCCTTCTGTAGATTACAAATTCATTTTACTATGCCACCTACGAGTTGCGATTTCTACAGTCATTAGTTAACAAGACGCTGTTGCAAAGATGTCATCTTCGCGAATGTAGGGCAAACTAGAAATATCGAATTCAAACCATCTTTGGGGTTTTAAATCAACTGTTATTTATTCTTTGCAGAAAATAATTCACAATATGTTATGGTGAATTAAATTTTTTTTTCTTATAAAAATGTATGTTATATAATTTTAAAAGTGTATCCTTTATTTTTTTCAATAGTACTCACTCAAAAAAGAAACGCAACATCGGATAATTTTTTTCAAATCATTTTTTGCGGACGAATAACCTATAAAATTCAAATATTTATAATTACACCTTAATTAAAGGTTTCCAGGTGAAAGCATTTAAGTTCATACACCCGTGAACGAATGTGGTCGAAATCTGGAACACACTATGAATTACGCATTGCTAAAAACAGGGTCGACTTTCACGTGCAAATCATGGGTATTTTTTTAACTCAGACAATCGTTATAAACCCCGCTATTTCTTTTCTTGACTGCATTAGTAAAATAAAATTCTGATGAGGTGACGCTATGCCAAGGTTAGATGCTGCTAACCGGAATATCGCCATCGGTCTAATCGTGGCCGGGGAATCACAGAATGATGTTGCGAGAACGTACAATGTTCATCGTAGCACAATTTCACGCCTTTGGAGACGCTACCGGCAGCTTGGTACTACGACAGACCGACTACGTTCAGGGCGTCCGCGTGTTACAACTCGGGCGCAGGATCGTTACATTAGATTATTCCATCTACGGAACAGGACTATTGCTGCAACAGAAACAGCTGTAAACGTCCCTGAGTTGAGCCGTATATCACCACAGACAGTACGCAATCGGTTACGCTTTCATGGATTGCGGGCAAAAAGACCTTGCGTCAGAGCAACACTGAGACGCCAACACCGCCGAGCAAGGGTTAGATGGTGTACTACCGTTCGTGTATTGAATTTACAGAACTTTAGAAGAGTGTGGTTCAGCGATGAGTCACGTTTTCAGCTTAGAAAGCGAGATGGTTCGCATACGAGTGTACAGGCGCCGAAATGAACGTTTTGCGCAAAACTGTGTTGTAGAAAGAGACAATTTGGTGGAGGCAGTGTTATTATATGGGCCGCTATCTCTTACGCCAGGAACACACAGCTGATACATATCCGAGGCAATCTTTACACTGTTAGGTATAGAGACGAAATTATACGACCGCATTTATTGCCCTTAATTGACATTAAAAGAGAAATTTTTCAACACGACAATGCCCGACCACATACAGCACGTGTAACAGTAGATTTGTTAGAGCAGCAGATGGCAATGGGATCCGTTTGCCGTCACGATCTCCGGATCTTAACCCAATTGAACATTTGTGCGCCAAGACAACCACCGCCGCAAAATCTTCAACAATTAGAGCAGGCACTTCAGTATGAGTGGCAAAGGATAACGCGTTAGTACTCAAAGTTTAATTCAATCCATGCCAAGACGAGTAAGGGCTGTGTTACAAGCAAATGGTGGGCATAACAGATACTGACATGTTTGCGTGATTTATTGACAATATGCGACAAAATGTTATATTACATGGTAAAAAAACTCATGTGTGCCAATTTTTACATTTCTGTATCAATTATTTATATGATAAATTGTTAAAATAATTTATGAAGTAAAATTCCCATTTTTTGTATGCTGCGTTTCTTTTTTGAGTGAGTATATATTTAAATAGACATAAACGCAATCTCTTCAGCTTCTGTTGATACGAAATGCATTAAAACCACTAACTTTATCATTATCACTATTTCCTATTTCAACATGACAAGTTTTGAATCTCGAACGTCATGCAATTAACAGAATTACGATTATCATGGTTTACTATTTTTCACCGGTCAAGGCAACGGGTAGTCGATGGTTAAATATAAGTTTTGTTTTTAAAGTATTTGATGATTTTAACTTTTTTTATTCGATTTCAGACAAAACAGAAAGTATTCTAAAACAACATACTAATACTAAATCGTTCGCTCATACTGTTGGATTTAACATAGCCGTAGCCAAACTAATATCCTTTCGAAAAGTAGTGTTGACTTCTAGTCATGGAGGCGGCAAAACCTTCATAGGAAAAGCACTATTGTCACATTTTTCTAAACCCGCCAAAAGTGAGTTCAAACAAAAAACTCCACTCATAATAGCTTTCCCACATGACTGGCAATCTGTCGTCAGACCTAGCGATGACGTAATAATCTTATTAGATGACATCTTTGGAAAATATACTGTTGACAAGAGAAAGCTAAGTGAATGGGAAATAGTATTTCAAGATATACATACATGTATAAATGATGATAGTACATCCGTTCATGTAATTATTACCGTACGGGATAACATATTGCATCAGATAAAAGGAAGACTTGAACAATTCGACCTTTTTCGTAATTTACATAATTTTTGTATAAACCTTACAGACGTCAACAACTTCACTGATGGTGATAAAGAAATACTACTTTTACAACATTTCTCTCATCCATCTTCAAAATCCGTAACATACACAATCCGTAAAGATTACAGCAGTCTACAGTATACTAATAATTCTATAATTGTACCAGAAAAAATGTTTCGTACATTTCTCGAAAGGCCGTTATCATTTATATTTCCATTATGCTGTAAGGAGTTTGTAAACAATTCTCAATATTTTCAACGAGGGCCTCAGTTCTTTATAACTCCAATTGAGCTACTGCTTCCAGATATGCTGTGTTTGTGTGAAGAGGACAACTATGTCCTCTTTCTCCTGACTTTAATTCTTTTTTCAAAGTCACAAACATTGAATCTGGATTTGTATAGAAAACACTCTTATAAAAAGTTTATAGATAATATATCGGAGATTTGTTCTGTAAATAACACGCACCAACAAATGTTTAGCAATATAGATAATAAGATATCGGAGCTAAAAGACATTTATGTTTCAGTTAATGCATGCAATGTCTTTTTTGCTTCTAATGCTGTATTACAGGTTACAATCCATATTGTTGGAAACATAAATATGTTGTTTTTATTAGAAAATATTGATTTGTGACTTTTGGTGTCGAATATTACTGTTCCTGAAGAAAAAAACTATGAAACTCCATTAGCAAATAACAACATGAAATTAAAAGTACAACCAATACATTATCATGCTTTAATTAATCGATATACTTCAGAACTTAAGAAAGGCTTTATGAAAGAAGTTATCTGTAGTGATGCGTTTGAAAATAGTATATTCATAAAACAGTTTATAAAGCAAATGAAAACTGTTAAGATGTTTAATGCAGTACTTCGAAAAGATGATTTTCTTTCGGTTATTGTGAAGATTGCACTTCCGAGAAAGGAACTAATGGAACAGATTATGAACAATGCACTAACCCAAACCGGACTACTAATGAGACGACAATTAAAATTAGCAAAGTGGTTTAAAAATAAGGCATACAAAGCCTTGAAGAATGCTTGTCAAGCAGGAAAAACTGATTATTGTCTCATAATTACGAAGTATTTAAAAAGCTTACCAGCCGAAATATTATATACTGCTGCTGAATGTCAAAATTCAGCAAATTATATACATTTGTTAGAGACATTTAAATGGACTGAAAAAGAAAAACGAAAAGCCAACAAAAAGCATACTTCATTGCAAAGCATATCGTTTCTATTTTAATTAAACAGTTTAAACTTGATAAAGTTGATATTTTTAATACTTTAAACGTTTTGAGCAGATATGCATACCGCCGTTTTTTCTTGTTCTGTTTCAATGGTTGTCAAACATGGAATTCCTAGCGAATGAAAAAAGGAAATCGTAGTACCCTTGATTAAAAATGGCAATAAGAGTGAAGTCAAAAACATCAATCTCTCTTTCGAGTATTATTCCAAATGTATTTAGCGATGCATCTATAAATATGTTCATTATTCACCTGGTACAAAATCTAATAATAACTCAAGGGTTCACTCGTGATGGGACTCGGCAATTAATCAGCTCGTACATATTGCTAATAAGTTATGAAGGGTACAAGTTGCGATTTCTACAATCATGACTTTAATAAGACGCCGTTGCCAAGCTGTCATCAATTTGAATGTAGGGGCGAAATAGAATTATCGAATGCATATTTTGAAATTGAGAACATGGGTTTTACCGTCGTGATCAGTAGTAGCTTAACCACTCGACCCCTTTTACTTTTGAATAATAATGTGTAAAGAGTATGTATGTAATACTATTGTGATGAATTGGGTTTGCTAAATGCTTAGTTCTTGTTACAAGATCCTTTACAGTATTTTGTAATTTATTGTCCTGAATTGTATTATTGAAAAATAGCTAAGAAACTGACCCAACAACAAAAGCTGAAAGTCAGGGGATTATTACAAATCCGAATATTCAACGCTCAAATCCATACGCGAAGCGGTGTCTGCCTCTAATGAGACAGCCATCGAGTTACTCTTTGTTACTCACGTCTAGGAAAAAGTCTAATCCAGGGACAGCCTATTACTCAGCGAAAATGACCAATAGTATTTGAGTGATTGATTTCCAATAAAGATCAATAACGCGACAACCATATATCGGTCCTTATAACTTAATTATTAAGTTCTGCATGGAAGTGTTAATTTGTTAGTTTACTCCATCATTTTTGTCGGTAATATAACTTGAAAATTATTGAATGGATTTACTTTCAACTTGACACATAGGTACCTGATAATAAGGAGAAAGTCCGCTGCACATAAAAAACCCCAGTTTGTTATTTTGAGTTATCGTCATTTTAAATTTACTGTTATCTGTTTTTTGAAAAATATATAATTGTCAACCCGTCAATGGACCCCCTCCTGTTCCCCCTCTTTTACAGAATAAAGGATGACAAATATTTATGTTATAGACAATACGTAAAAAACAATGCAATTAAATGAAAATCTGACAATGTTGTATTTATATCTTCCAATATCAAATAAAACCATTGCTAAATTAACAAATAAAATGAAAAAAAACAGCAATATGTATAATTAATATTTATGTTCATACGAATACTTTTATTTGTTTGGTTAATTACAATACATTTATAAGCAATAGCAAAGATAATATTTAAGTGCAATAATGGTATTATTGAATAGTTTAAATTGAAATACTGTAAAAGTACTTTTCTTCGTGGGCATCAAATTTCGTGGTTTGGTGAAATTTTATATGTTCGTGGGTTCTTAAATTCGAGGACTGACGATTTCCGAAAACGCAAAAAATAATGAAGTAGCAATCAAAATAAATGATTATGGCAGAATCCTTTTCAATGTTGATTCTAAATATCAACATATAAAGAAGACAAATCAGTTTCTTAACAAGCTGTTGTTTACGCACGTGGCTACGATTCTAAATTAAAGTGTTCATTAGTGGTCATGGTTGTATTTATTTTGTAATTAGAATTCATCATATTTATAAAAAAGAAAGTTAATTATTTGTATAAATATTTCCCTTAACAATACGGAAATCAATAGCTTATTATAAGCTCGGTAATGCATTAATTGATTAATTGCAATTAAAAATACTTAGAGTCTATTTAATTCTCTAATTGTTATCCTAGCAGAATTGTCTATCACTACAGGTGTTGAGTAGCAATAAATCCCCACTGTAAAACTGTTACAAAGTTGTAATTTAATGTCATTTGTGCCATTATCGGTATTATCACAACATCCGTTTGATATTGTGTGTCATTGATATGCACTAATGATGATAAATAAAAGCTTATCTCTTTAAATATTTTATTTTAATTATTTTTTTTTATTTATGTTCAAGGGAGGAACCAAACTAATAATTCCGATACTTTTTAACATCGAAAATGAACACCTCATATCTCCCTTATTTGACCGGAAGACGGTGCTTATTTTTAATCTTTACAACTAAATGATACCTACATTTAATAAAAACACCATTCGGACATGAAAACAGGCTTACATAATCATTTAAGATGGATATTGAACTAAAAATTAGGTATGGATCGAACCACAAAAATCGTACATTACACTTACAAATGAATGACTGATCTCGGAAATTTTCAGATCATTGTTCCCAAGTTCCGATCTGTTAATAAAGTTTTATTCTTTGTTGGATTTTTAATTTCGTAGTCCGAGGCCTCCACGAAAACAACGAAAATTGATATCCCACGAATAAAAAGTATTTCACAGTATTGAGTTTTTTTAAATATTACTCCTTTGACACATATATAGAATTGAATGTTATTTTTATATTAATTTCAACAATCTGCCAATAATTACAAGCCATGGCAATTTTCGAGGCTTTAGTTTATTGCTAGGCACTATGAGTGGCTGATATTTTTCGAATTCAGGACCGCTGTTTACTATCGCGAGTCTCCCTTGAGAGTAACTTGTGAAATATGTAAAATTAAGATAACAAAAATACTCAAATTTAAGGCTCCTCCTTACAACGCCTTGAAATTCCATTTAGTGCAAATGATTTGAAAACCCCGCCTCATGCTTTATATGACTGTTCCCAGTACCCCCACCTTATGCTTTATGGCTGTTCCCGGTTAAAAGTTTATTGGCCTTTCTGTACTTGCGTTTCGTTAATTTTTGGCGATTTGTTGTTCTGTTGATTCCTAGTGATTAATTTGTTGTTGGTTTATCTTTACTTTATATACTCACGAATTAAAATGAACTGTTTCGCATAACACACGAAAGCTCCACCCAAACCCCCATTTTATGTAAATTTAGCTTCACCACGTGATTATGTTTACATCAAATGTATGATAACGTATGTTTATGTGCTTAGTACTAGCAGACGTTTATGTCTTATTATTATGATAGTAAGGTTCCTAATGCATGTGTTTGTAGTATGAGCTTTATTTGGCGGGTAGACATTGTTTTGTTTTACTAATTATTGAAGCTAGACCGCTCCACGTTTTTCTCTACTAGGTCTTTGGGGAAACTATGGAATTCATTGAATATGCATACATATATATACTTATGATCTTTTTGCTTAGTTATATGCTTATTGTTTCATATTATTCATTAGACTGTTAAGTCGATGTAGACATTAAGATGAATGCAGCGGCCAGAGCAGTGTTTTGTGGATATTATGGTTATTGTTGTTTTTTGTTGGCTGCATACCTGGCCAGCTGTCCCAATATTATACAGTTGTTGTGTTTTTATTTATACAAACTTGTTGCACGTTTTTGGAACGAATAAGAAAATAACTATTTTAATCGCATATATTTTTATTCCCACCTGTCAGAACCATTGCTGTTTTACTGTATTTTTGTTGTTGGTTCCGGAGTTTGCCGGTTTCTCTGACTATTATTTGTGGATTGTCCTTTTGAACACTTCGGTGTTCGGTTTTTGTTATTACCTTCACTGACAAGCTGCTGTCATTTTAAAACAATGAAACAAGTAAGAGATATGTCCAATGTCAATATTTACCGTCTTGTACATTAATACAACGATAATTTATAATTGATAACTTGTAAAGGAAACAAAGGTCTAAAATTGACAATGATAAAACGATGGAAACGTAACTTTAAAAAACGATAACAACAGATAAGTTTTCAAACATCTATTATTTTAAATAAATAATATAGATTTTACCCAAGTTCATTAATAAATTAATTCTGGTTACCTTTTATAAATCAGTCTCGTTTCTGATTATCTAGGACCCGGAAACGAGGGCATTGTTTTTTTATTCTGATGCATTCGGATTTTTCCAGCTAATAATTTTAACGATTGAAACATTCAATACATTGGTTAAGCGTAATATTGTCAGATCAAAATTATGTTGTATCGGAATTAACTAGCATGACATAACAGCTAAAGATGATGTTATATTTTGTGAGTATCTCTGTTAGATTGTTTTTTTTGTATTTACTTTTCATTTGTATTTTTCGTCCAAAATTAGCGCATGATAAATGATGTATATGTTTTCTTTCTTTGGAATGGATTTATAAAGATATTAATTTAAATTTATAACAGTTGTTTTATCTTATTGAGTTAAAAAGATTTCAATGAAATGAAAATTTCTAGTGTTTTTAGCTTTCTATGGTAAAATTTTGTTTTTTTTTTCATTTTGGTAGTACGTTATTCAAGGCTTTGCATTGACCTTGTAATATTGTTTCCATTTGGAGGAGTAATCTTTTTTATATATTGGTTTATAAAGCATTAAACCTTAGTTCTAACGTTTGTCTATGCAATTTTTGTTCTTAAATTGTTTGTATAATTTAGGTTACATTACTTTGGCTTAACCTAAAAACAATTTCAGCAATGTATAACATACACTAGAACTAATTGTTCCATAAATTTTGACTGAATAGACAATGCTATTAAATCTCTAAAATTTATTCCTTTAATCGCAACTGCATTATAGTGTTAACAATGCGAACAGGTTTGCAAAACAGACCAGCGATTTGCATGGGTGTACCGTATAATTGTTGTTACAGTAGGGGATTAGATGGTTCTTTCTGTTCTTTTTGGTAAATCAATACCCTTTTTAGCTCACCTGGCCGAAGGCCATGTGAGCTTATGCCATCACTATGCGTCCGTCGTCGTCCGTCGTCGTCCGTTAACAATTTCAAAATCTTCTTGTCTGAAACTACTGAACCAATTTGACTGAAACTTGATAGGAATGATAAATGACATGTTGGCTACAAACGATCCTCATTTTAAATTGATCCTATAAAAAACATGGCCGCCATTGCTAAAAATAGAACAGGGGGTAAAACAGCAGTTATTTGCAAATAACTCAAAAACGGTGACAGATATCAAAATTCTGGCATAGGATAAAAGTGATCAGCACGTGAAAATCTACCTACCCTGAAATTTTGAAGAAATTCCAACAAACCATGTGGGAGTTATTGCCCCTTTTCTTGATTTTTTCTGAGTTTTGCACTAATTTTGTCTTATATCTCAAGAACTATATAAGATATTGAAGTTATTTCAATTGCATATTGTTCAGCTAAGTAAGCTCTACAAAATTGTCATTGGGTTGAAAATGTCAGATGACCCCTTATAGGGGCTATGACCTCTTAAATGCCTGAAATAGTGGTTTTACCCTTATAGATTGCGAACCGTCCGTTAACAATTTCAAAAATCTTCTTGTCTGAAACTACTGAACCAATTTGACTGAAACTTGATAGGAATTATAAATGACATGTTGGCTACAAACGATTCTCATTTTAAATTGATCCGATAAAAAACATGGCCGCCGTTGCTAAAAATAGAACAGGGGGGTAAAACAGCAGTTTTTTGCAAATACATGTAACTCAAAAACGTTGACAGATATCAAAATTCTGGCACAGGGTAAAAGTGATCAGCACGTCAAGATCTACCTAACCTGAAATTTTGAAGAATGTAAGATGACCCCTTATAGGGGCTATGGCCCCTTAAATTGCAGAAATAGTTTTTTTACCCTTATAGATTGTGAACGATAGAAGATATGGAAAAGGTTTTGCTTGCTTAAATGTTCAGGTAATTGAGCTCTACAAAATTGTCCATTGGATTGAAATTGTCAGATGACCCCTTATAGGGGTTATGGCCCTTTAATAAATGTAAACAATAGTCTTCGTTGGATTGATGTAGTCGGATAATTCCTTAAATTAGTTATAGCCCCTTAAAGATCAACAAAGTGTTTTAGCTCACACGAGTAAAGGTGCTCTACTTGTGTTTTCTTATGATTGATGTTGTCATGTGAACTTAATAGGGTATGTATAGGATGGTCTCAAAGATCATGTTATTTATAACAGTAAAAAAATTTAAAGTTACAGGACTTAGTTTGACAATGTGGATATGCCATCTTCTTTGCATATATAAATCAGGTGAGCGATACAGGCTCTAGAGAGCCTCTTGTTGGTAAACCTTTGAACCTGGACTTCCGGTGAAAACCGATCATTGAATGTTTGCTTAAGTTCATGAGCGCATTCTTAAATGAGGTTAAAATGCTGTATTTTCCTGTTATACAACTTAAAATGATTTTTAAACTAGAAACGTCGACTAAAACCGTCAAAAATTCTGTAATTTTAGAAATTCCAAGTATAAATATAAATCGCATTTTAAAATATAATTTGATTGATTGATTGATTTATTGACTGTTGTTGCTGTTTTACGTCGAGGAAGCAATATTTCAGTTTCAGGTTTTGATGATGTGAGCAATTTAAATAAAGTTTAAAATTTCTTAGAAAAATAACTCTGACCGCTTTATTTGAATATACTAAAACTGAGGTCTCATATGCTTAAAAACTATGTTCCATGTTTCGCCATTAATTATCTTCCAGTTTCGTTATATTGAAGATTTGCTTGATTTATATCTTTATTTCTCTTTGTCTACATGTATTTAAATTTATTATATTTTTATTTGCTAATTCTCCTAACGGAGGCAATAAAGAGTATATATGTTGCATGGCACACATTCGGGTCGTTGTTAATTTGTTTTAAAAACAATGACTAGTTATTAAAAATATAATGATAATTTGCAGATTGAATGGTGATTTCTTAGACATATTATAACATGTTCCTATTATTTGAATATTTGGTGGTAATCTTAAATAAAAAATAGAAAATAAAACCGACCGAACAATAAGAGCAAAAAGTCAAGGGACAGTTACAAATCCGGATATAAACGAAAAACGAAAAAAATAGAAGAGAGTAATCCGAACCCAATAAAAACAATGCATGCACTTAGGTCCTCCGGGCGAGTAAGCAGTGTCTGCCTCCAATTAGACCCCCACCGAGTTAGTCATTGTCATGTCTAGGGAAACGTCAAAACCAGGAATAGGAAACGCTACCTATGACTCAGCAAAAATATCAAATCGGATATGATACACTGATTTCCCATAACGATCAACTAAGTCATGGAGACGACCATAGAACTTCTGGAGAGATAACATCAACCAAAGTACAACAAACCCTTGCTTGAGTAGTTAATCCGTCAACAGCTGTGATCGGTCTAGAAAATCGGAATACCGATCGCAGGATCTAGAATAACGTATGTTTTGAAATGTACACACCAAATGTTGGATCTGCTGGAATGTTGCTGTCAATGAACGGGAAGTCGACAATTGGAAAGTTGAAGTCATCACGTTTGTCATCAAAGATGCACCTAATCATAAAGACTTGTTTACAATAGACTTCTAAGAAAATCATAGATTTTTCTCTTATAAATATTATCACACATTTAAGACCACATCATAAAAAGCAGGCTTTCGGTGCAGATAGTAAATATAAAATATCTTCCCAGTATGTAAATTATAAAAACTCCTAACACATGACCTTGAATGTAACCTAGTTGTGTTTTAACTTTTGTTATTTACTGTTAGCATTTTGTATTGCTTTTAATTTCGAATCAGTGCCTTTGTTATTTCGTTGGTCACGGTATGGAATAATCGGGTTGTGGAAGTTCAAATAAATCATTTCTGAAGTGTAATAAGCAAATGTTGACGTCGAATAAAACGAGTTCCATAGAAGACAATTGAAAATGATTGTCAAAAATAAAAATTATTCAGTTCCGAAAGGTAATAAATGTAGATTCAGAGTCTACCAATTGTAAAGGTATTCCCATTACGAGGTCAACATTTTTTCACAGACTCATCATGCTTTATATTCCTTATTTTAAATTGTAATTGCTCTTCTCAAAGATAAAAAGCAATGCATATGATTAAATCGAATTACTGTCTGTCTTCGTTCACTCGTTTATTTAAAAGTATAGTGGCCGAGGTGGCATGTGGTATTTAGATTTTATCATGTAATATCTAATAACTTGAATAAGGTGACTGTTAAATACTTACTTGTATTAATTTACTATAATACTCAGTTATGTATCAGTAGAACTGTTCTTATGTTCTTAATTCCATCTGCTCAAAAGAACATAAAGAACTAGAAATTTGGTAAAAAAATGACGATGACAGTTATTTTGGCCTAGATAATTATACAGATATCATTTCGTGATAATTTCTCTATTGGCCGAGTTGTAATTTGTAATTTACCTGTAAAATAAATCGTATACAGATATCCTTTCGTGATGATTTCTCTATTGGCCTAGTTGTAATTTGTAATTTACCTGTAAAATAAATCGTATTTTGCGAGATGTTTTGGGAATACATGTTATTTACCTGCAAAGTAATTATATATGTTTCAAGTAGATGTTTCGGACATAATCCATATGACTAAAATATATTTTAACCTTTAAGATGTTTAAAGATGATTAAATATACAACACAGAACTAACAGTTTTAATTCATGATTAAGCGGAAAAATTTATAAAAATTTACATTTTTACCGACGGTTGATGGTATTCAGGAGACAGCTGAAAGATTGTTGTCAACCTACTAAGTAAATTAGACAGGAAACTGATTCAGCATGTTCCTTCAGGTCGATGTTTGCATTATGGTTTTCATAAAAACATCAAGACGTCTCTGGATGTTTTAGTACTTCTTTGCTTTTGATTTAGTGGTTCTACCTTCAGAATATGTTTTGTGCTACAGTTCTGCGTGTCAAGAGACGACATGCTGCTACGTAATCAAGATTTAGCCATTCAACATAGCTTTGATTAGAATCATCAATTATTAATTGTTTATTATTAATTTATTTATCAATCCCAAATCATTATAAGCTAGAATAATTTAACGTGAATATTATATATTAATTGAATATTATTATAATTTTTAAATTTTACCGGTACAGATTTTTATACATTTCATTATTTTTTCTGTTAAGAATACTTTTTAATTGTGAGGAGACAAAAAAACTAAATCGTGTTACTTTTAAGATGTTTTTCAATATTTCTCCTCATGAATTTTTAAACAATATGAATTATTTTACATGTAAAATCCCCATTTCTTTATAAGATGTTTATTTTGTGAGTAGACGTTTGAGAATAAACCCCTTGGACTAAAAACTAGGACAATAGCCGAGTATAATTCGAAGATTGGGTATTCTTGCGACACATGGCCAGCAAATAAGTGTTAGAAAATTAAGTAAACACAAAGAATCTAATAAAAAGTGAACTTTTACTTGCTCCGCCTCTTTTTATTGTTGACAAAATACATATAATAGAACGTTTAAAGGAATTATCAGCGTCACTATGTCGTCCCCCTTCTTTCTTCCTTCCTCAATCCGTTGTGTTTTTGGACGATGACCGTCTGTCCTTCCTTCCCGCTATATTTCCATCTGTCCATCAAAAGAATTCACTTTGGGTAGTAAGTCATTTACTGTTGTACTGCCAGGTTTCCTACCGCATGATGGGGATTCCCCCCCCCCCCCCCAAAAAGCACACCCAACGCCTCGATAAAGCTGAAAAAGTTTAACACCAGTCAAACAATCAATTCTAATATGACGTGGTGTAAAGGCTTTGAGACCACAACAGTGGTAAAAAATGATTTATCTATGAGTAAAACGCGCTGAAAAGGGCGTGTTTTAAATGGCTGTTCCAATTACAAAAATGTATAAATCTTATAAATAGCGACACACGCTATAATTACCCTTGCAATATATTGTGTGTTACATTGACGGAACAGCCAGTTTATGGCGGAAATGATGTTTTCTATAGGTACGAAAGTATTATAAATGTTCTCTAATTGTCTTATTAGAATAGAAATAATTCACGGAGGCTGTGATTTATCATTGTTTTACCACGGGATGACCATTTATGCCGTTATTTTATCCCTCGCTATCGCTCGGGATAAAATAATACGCTATCGCTCGGGATAAAATAATACGACATAAATGGTCACCCCGTGGTAAAACAATGATAAACCACAGCCTCCGTGGATTATTTCTTAATCCACTCCCACGTCGCTTGATACATTTATCGAAACATAAATGTTTAATAAATAAAATGCTTTGATAATAAAACAATCAAACACCAAATCGTAATTTTGATCGATATATAAGTCGTTGCTTGCTATATGTTTAATTTCAACATTTTTCAGTTGAGTCTGCTAAAATTATGCAACTGAATTAAAAAATTTCACAAGACTAATTAGAATACATGAAATTGATCAGACAAGGTATCATGTTTTCCTGTGTAATGAATGGTAAAATTTATTGTTCTTCTCTGTTTACGTAATATCTAAAACCGAATAATAAATCATTGGCGAAAACATACTTTAATAAATTGGTTGCAATATTAAGTGTTTTCCACTAGCCGCTTGCGCGAAGCATGTCGGATTGTCTGAAAACGAAGGTGGGCTCTTTTAGGGAACATAGTCTACTAGTGCAGGGTGTATTAAACTTTTCTCCAGAATATAGTTAATGTCGAATTAAATATTTTTTTGTATTATATGCAAATTTATAAATGTATTAGTTAGTAGAGATTAATTGATCTGTTAATTAACTGATTAATGGCGAGAATGCAGCAATTCAGCTATATTCTTTCCGAAATCAAGATAAACAACAATATTCAAGTAACTTTTGATAAACCATTTAACGATGGACATTAGCAAAGTATGGAGGGTAAGACTCGGACGAAGAATTTAGCAGCTGCCATGAACGTGGTCTTATTGACATCTATGCCTAGACGGGCTGATAGCTACGTTGGATGGTGTCCGAACCCGCCAATACCCAGTATAAATTTTGATAAAATGTTTTAGTTGTTTGTTAGAATGGTGTCAAATTGTTTATCCACACTTTTAGCAGGAAACCCCGACATTCGGTACTAAACTGCCAATCGCAATCTAAATGTTAACACGCAGTTGAATAAGTGTAAACTGACTACCTTAACCAACTGGGCCTACAACTAAATGAGTTTTGAGTAATGTATCTGGAGCAGATCATGTCACGTAGGGATATTTATATCGGCTTGCTATTTCCTATCGCCGATACTTGTTAAAAGCATCGCGATACCTGTTAAAAGTAAGCCGATGGAAAAATTTTATGAATGAAAAAAGTATCTATAAGGCTTACTTTAAAAAAAGCATCATATTGCTTTTTTCAACTACCTGACCGATCGTGTCACAATTATAATGTTTTGATCGGCTTGCTTTTTTCTATCGCGATACCTCTTAAAATTATCGTGTTACTTGTCAAAAGCATCGCGTTACTTTTCCAAAGCATTGCGATACTTGTTGAAAAGTAACCTGATGCTCTTTATTTCACGCATGATGTTTTTTTATCAGCATTTAACAAGTATCGCGATGCCTTTAACAAGTATCTCGATAGAAAAAGCAGGCCGATATATCCCTTTTGTGACATGAACGGCCACTAATGGTAATGTCATGGCGTAAATTTCCGTTAAAATGCATTTTTTGTCAGATAATTTGAGATTCAACCGAGACATAATGGTTATTATTAGATTTTATCCGTTAATGGAACAATTGTTTGTTTACACAGGTTAAACAAGAACATTCCCGACTACCGTGACATTAATCTGCGTATTAATCTTAATTGCGACATTGTTTTGTGTTATTGTTTTGTATATTATTTCCATGTTTTATATATAAATGGATCCTTTTAAAAATTAAACGGGTAGTCTCGGAGTTACGTTTCATTATAGGTAACACTTCTGACCAAAAATAAAAATTCAAACCAAAGTATATTATATCACTTTGAAGCCACAGCCTGGGAGCGTAATTGGAGCAAATATTACATTAAGACTGTAACACTTGTAATGAAACATCAACCTATACGAAATTGCTTGTTACAATGACAATGCTGAAATACGATGATTGATTGATGGATTGATTGATTGACTCTTAAGGTACAACAAGCAGTATTTCAGTTACAATTAGGAGTCGAACAATGTTAAAATACTAAAAACTTTACTAAAAACGTACAATGATATTTGGTTTTGTAAAATTGTTAAAACGAAATAAAGTCTCTCTAAGAATTATGAGGATTAATAATATGAGCATATAATTTAATTTGCTTTGTAAGCTGAAATTTGTTTGGTTAATTCAAATCGAGTAACCCATACCATATAACTTGCGTGACCTATGACCTATGACCTTTTCCTACGCCGTTAAAATTCAGATAACGTCATTGACGTTTTTACCTTAAAAAATGTTGAGATTTATAGTTAAAATTAAATTATAAGGAATATTTTAAATTTCTGAGCAGGTTCTCAATAAATTGGCTTGGGTCTGTTTACACCATTCATATTGGCGTAAACAGACTCATACCATGTTATATCGTATAACCTGTTCAGAAATTTGAACTATTCCTTAAATAATATTTTTGTACAAAGGTATCATACATATGTATACCACAATGTCAACTTGTATAAATGATTCGCGGCATACTGGGTTTAACAATTAGGTAATTAGTGACAGAAGTGACATTTATAGTTGAAGACAATAAATGTCGCATTGGTCTCGCTGAAATCTACCAAACTAACGTGCTTTTCTACTCTTTGTCTTAATGTTTTCTAGTCAAGCTTTTAATATTTTTGTAAGACTTTCGACGTTCTCTGGCTTTATCTATTTAAAGCATAATTCGTTGGTCAGTTGATGCCCCAAATTTCAAAATATTATTCACATATTAAAGCTGACTTGTCAAATTAAAACAAAATGCTAGTTATTTCTTAATAGTTTTCAGTAAAAAACTGCGATACTAAAAATATTTTCAAGTAGTCTTTCAAAACACAATAGCATGCTGGATTATTCATCACGGTTTTTGACAGAAAAAAACCTCGGTACAAAAATTAAAAGAAAACATTACCGCTAAATTTCCAATTATTTGTATAGCAATAATAAGCAATTACCTGTCATTATTATTATTTGTTATGTCATGTTTAGTTTGAATCAGTATCAAGATCTTCACCAACCATGTAAAATCTTGTTATATTTGAAATTATCTATGAACAATATAGAAAAAAACTCCAAGTATCAGTTTTAAACCGTTGGTTTTAACCGATCAGCGCTTTATGTCTTACTTATTTTTAGCAATATATTTGAAAATGTTAAGCGCATCTTATAATTGAAACTCAAGAAATCTATTCGATAAGACTGCTAATTAACTTAGGGTGATTTTCTTTCCTGTTTCTTTTACGTAATTAAAATAGTCAGTTGTATGCATCATTATATTTTTAAATATAAATTATAACGGTAATGGAATTTTTAATTACAATCAATATTTTTTGTACTTATTAACACGAGAATACCTCAGCATACAGGCGTCATTTCTGCGTTTTATACGAAAGCGGTTAATAATTAATACTCAAGAGTGCTTAACACCCAGAATAATATTGCAATATTATTTAATGTATTTACAATGTAATATTACGTTTATTGATTTTAATCAATAGTTTTCTTAATTATATATTGTGAATTACGAATCCCCTCTTCATGTGTTGAATACTTCCAGTAAAGCACGAGCTGTTCATACGAGAATGCAAAAAAATACACAGAAGGTGTTTAAACAACAATTTGTGTCTATATTGCAGTTACCAAGCGTGATGGAGCTTAAACGAATACAGCAAAGTGAAAGTTGTTGGTTTACGGAAGAAATATGTACTTGCATGTGCTTTTGGGAAAACCCGCGTGATTACACTCTTGATAAAATAATTTTTATCACTTGTGGAATATTACTCGGTCTTTCCCCCAAAAGTATATTTGTTCTGTATATTGCTAATTTCAGATCGAGTTCACGCGCACCCATATCTACCCGTTTTGTCATTCAGTCAGAACTCTTGAAGCAAGAACTTTACTATTGTAACATAGTTTAAACATATTTTATTTGCAAAAAAATCAGCAAAAACGATAAGACACAAGTTAAACAAACTTATGAAGTCGTCTCCCACAATAGCAAATACTTTACGATAATATATGTTGAGCTAGCATGCTAAAAAATCAGTATATTCATCTTTAAACTCATAACCACGTGAAAACAATCAGCAAGAAAAAGAAAATAAAACGAACAAATAAGCAGAAATTATTTTTTTTTAAATAGTTTTAAACTTTGAGTTTTGTGTTTTAGAGTTTACGAGTTTTGCAAGATAGAAAAACTAAAGTCCTAAATGGCCGCACACGGCTTCCACAAAAAGAACTTTAAATAAATATTAAGCTTTTGTATTGTGAAGGGTAAATTGTAAACATAATTGAGAATACAAATTGCGTAATTTTGCTGTGTATTTCAGTATCAAACATGGTTAGCTAATAGATGAAAAAGTGTTTACATTGTAAAGAATAATTAAAAGTGCATGTATTAGACATGCGAGATATCATACAACGTGTTTACTCAATTTTAAATGTTTTGTGTGTATGTGAATTTGCCTAAGTCGTTTGTATCAGAAATAAATAGCGATTGCATAACTGTAGTAATATGAGCATTTTTGTCGTAACCACTTTCACAGCGATATCCGTTCAACTGTTTTTATATTGATTGATTAGATGTCTGCGTTACGTCCAGCGAGCAGTATTTCAGCTATATTCAGGACGGGAACAAGTTAATGAAAAGTTAAGGAAAATTGGGGTGGGTTGGGTCACAGGGAATACAATTTTTACTGCCACTGGAAAAGTATGGAATTTTTGGGTAGTGGCGGAAAATTTAGCCTTTTGTAGCGGCTACAATGAGTCTACTCTTTTTCGAAATCTACAAAAGGGATTTTTATCGTGCAAGGAGCGTGGCACTCTCCAAACACGTTACCTACTACGGTCCGCGGTCAGGCTAACCGTATTATGAAATGACAACCCCCCAACGAGAGGGTCTTCCCTATGCGTCACCCGGGGACGCACTGGGCTGCTCTGTGGGTCGAGCACTGGGGGTATACTTAAGTACAACTAAAGAATGTGTCCCGGAGCATAACGCAATAATAATATTTATTAATATAGAATATTGATATTGTAAATTTAAAATTTTGAAATATTATTAAAATTTGTTTCGAGATGTAATTTGGTAATTTTTTAACAATGAAAAATTTGTGTTTATTCATTGCATTGAATTTAAAGTCATAATTTCAAAATTTTTAAGCTAGAAAAAAATGGTTAATGTTGACTGAAACGGATTGATTATTCGTTGTTCAATGTTTATTGTCATTCCATTTCGGTTCAAGACCCCCTCGTTTTATCGATAGCTATGCTGTGAATATCTTATCAATAATACCTGCTGGATTCGAGCACTCAAACGGTTGGTTTGAAATCGGCGCTGTAACCAATTTGCATCCAAAAGCATCTCCGATCGATCCCTAACGCAACAGATTTAGACGGCATTTATATCTGTACAATTGTCTCTTTAGTAAAACAATTGCTACCGTTCGACCTTTATCGCAAAAGAAATGAGAACAGACGGTTTCACGATCCCTGCAAGTTTAAACCCCTTTGAAGATGTAGGCTAGTAGAAGTTTCAAAACTCATAACACAAAATACCCTTTCCCTAGGAAAATTACTGATTTTTCTTGGTAATTTATTGTTTCTAGTCGGTTCTCGCCCTGAATATTTACTTTCAATAAATACTCTTAAAAAAGGAAGAAATGCATAGTCACGTTTTAATATGGGCCCACTCTATAGTGACCAGTCTGTCCGTCTGTGCGTCCATCCGAAACTAATCGTGTCCGAGCTGTAACTTTTGGGGTATGGTTTTGATATTTTATATTTGGGTAAATAATGTCAAGGTGATGTTTCGCATAACATAGTTGCTGACCATTTCCCTTGAACTTCGGCCTCAAGATCTCATGGTTTCGTTTTGAATGACATGTCCGGGCTGCAACTTTTTATCTTTTGAGGTAGACTTTTGATATTTGGTGTTTGGGTAGATAATATCAAGGCGATGTGTCGTATACCGTGGTTGATGACCTCTGACCTTGCACTTTAACATTTTCAGTAATATTTCAGCTATATCATGGCGTCCAGTTTTTATTGCAGAGGAAGCCGGAGTACTCGGAGAAAACCCCCAACCTGCGCTAGGAAAACTGACAATCCTTTTCAATTAAGATTCCGCAGTGAGAATCGAACACGCAATCTCAGTGTTGACAGACCACGTGATCAATAGTAGACGAACTACCTTAACCACTCGGCTACCAAAGACCCCAAGGTGGGTTATATCATATAATTCTATCGAAAAACCTTTCCGTGGACCACAGTAGGTAAGGTGTTCGGAGAGTGCCAAGCTCCATGCACGATAAAGACCCCTTTTGTAGATGTCGATAAGAGTGGGCTCGTTGTAGCGCCTCAACAGGCTAAATTAATGTCCATTCCGCGTTATGCAGGTAAATTTAAAATTTGGTCCATATTTCCTGAATTGATTTATTGTTTGTTAACTTGTTCTCATCCTGAATACTGTTCGAGTCATCTTGTCGTTTCCATATCGCACCCGTTATAAACCCGAGACATTATCATTTTCATTACTCTACTAGAGGGGTGATATTAGTGCGATTTGGAGTCACTTATATCATATCATGTTTATAATATGTAAACTGTCAGTATTTAGGCGTAATATATGAGTTTAGCCGTGCTAATTTGCGTATCATCTCGGCAAGCTTGATATGGATTAAAACTCTTAAAAGTTATCATATATGCAAAATATCAGTAAACAGTACAAAATATATGATAAATGTATTTATTACACCCTGTATTATAAAATTAAATCTGTTGCAGCTTCTAGACTTGACTCCCCGACGTATGATCCCAATCACAATTTTCACTCTTGGTAAATGCAATATATACACAATTTGTTGTTTACACCTTCAGTGTAATTTTTGGCATACTGGTATTAACAGCTCGTGCTTTACTGGAAGTATTCAATACATGAAGAGGGGATTCGTAATTCATAATATATAATTAAGAAAAATATTGATGAAAATCAATAAACGTAATATTACATTGTAAATACATTAAATAATATTGCAATATTATTCTGGATATTAAGCACTCTTAAGTATTAATTATTAATCGCATTCGTATAAAACGCAGAAATGACGCTTGTATGCTGAGGTATTCTCGTTGTCACGCCAGTCGCTTATTTAAAAAAAAATAAAATGCAATTAAACCTGTTAATAAGTACAAAAAATATTGATTGTAATTGAAAATTCCATTACCGTTATAATTGATATTGACAAAGCTACATTGTGTGATGCATACAACTGAATATTTTAATGACGTTAAAGAAACAAGAAAGAAAATCACTTTAGGTTAATAAGCAATCTTATCGAATCGATTTCTTGAGTTTCAATTATAAGATGGGCTTAAAATTTTCAAATAAAATGCTAAAAAATAAGTAAAGCATAAAGCTCTGATCGGTTAAAACCAACGGTTTAAAACTGATAATTGGAGTTTTTTTCTAAGCACGCAATGTTAAGTTGTTCGTAGATAATTTAAAAAAATAACAAGATTTTACATGGTTGCTGAAGATCTTGATACTGTTTCAAACTAAACATTACATAACAAATAATAATGACAGGTAATTGCTTATTATTGCTATACAAGTAATTGGAAATTTAGCGGTAACGTTTTCTTTTAATTATTTGTACCGACGTTTTGTCTCTCAAAAACCGTGAAGAATAATCCAGCATGCTCTTGTGTTTTGCAAGACGTCTTTCAAATATTTTTAGTTTCGAAGTTTTTTACACTCAGAACAATTAAGAAATATCTAGTATTTAGCTTTAATTTGAAAGTCGGCTTGAATTTGTGAATGAAGATATGAAATTTAGGGCATCAACTGACTTATGATAAATTATGCTTTAAATAGATAAAACCCGAGAACATCGAAAGTCTTGCGATGTTCTATTGAAAATCCACAAAAGTTAAGTCTTCAACTATAAATGTCACTACGAATTACAAGCCCTAACTGTTAAACCCAGTATGCCTTGAATCATTTATACAAGTTGACGTTGTGGTATACATTCTGTATGATACTTTTGCACAAAAATATTTCAAATTTCTTAAAAGGTTATACGATATAACATGGTTTGGGTCTGTTTACGCCCAATGAATGGTGTAAACAGACCCAAGCCAGGTTATTGACCATAACCTGCTCAGAAATTTAAAATATTCCTTATAATTTATTTTAACTATAAATCTTAACAATTTTTAAGGTAAAAACGTCGATGACGTCAAGGAACTATCTGAATTTTAACGGCGTAGGAATAGGTCATAGGTCACGCAAGTTATATGGTATGGTCTACTCGATTTGAAGTAACCGAACAAATTTCAGCTTACAAAGCAAATCAAATTATATGCTCATATTATTAATCCTCATAATTCTTTAAAATGAATTAAGAAATTAATTTGCCTAAAAGTATTCTCAATTTCATGTGTCTTGTGTATTTGGTAATGCATGAATCTTTTGTTGATTTTTACGTACTAAATGTCATTTCATTTACAAACTTCATATGTTAATAAATACAACTAAGTTTTAACTTCAATCTATAACTTCATTTTCTTTATCTTACATAAAATATAATTTAAAATATCAAATCATTGTCAATTCATCAAACAAATAATTTGTAATAACCTGTAATTATTAAATGTGGAAAACACGAAGGAAGTTTCAATCTGTGCCATGGTGTTAAAATTCTAATATATAAAGTTTAAACATTAGATCTGTGGTTGAAACACCATGCCGGTTAACATTTTAGTATCTCGTAGATAACTCTTCTTCCGTAATGGTCGATTTCTGGTAAAGATGACCTAGTACAGATGAGCTCTTGCGCACACATCTGTACTCGTTTTGTCTTCCAATCAAGAAGCATAATACAAGAACCTTGTTGTAGTAGCATAACAACATATTGGTTTAATATTCTTGTTTCGGGAATTCTGATTGGATGTCCGAGACAATGGAGCTTAAACGAATACCGCAAAGTGAAAGTTGTTGGTTTACGGAAGAAATAATGTACTTGCATGTGCTTTTGGGAAAAACCGCGTGATTACACTCCTTGATACAATAATTTTTATCACTTGTGGAATATCAAACGGTCTTTCCCCAAAAATTATATTTGTTCCGTAAATTGCTAATATCGGATTGAGTTCACGTGCACCCATATCTACCGTTTTGTCATTCAGTCAGAACGCTTGAAGCAAGAACTTTACTGTGGTAACATAATTTAAACATATTTTATTTGCAAAAAAAATCAGCAAAAAGGATAAGACACAAGTTAAACAAACTTATGAAGTTGTCTCCCACAATAGCAAATACTTTACAATAATATATGTTGAGCATGCTAAAAAATCAGTATATACATCTTTAAACTCATAACCACGTGAAAACAATCAGCAAGAAAAAGAAAATAAAACGAACAAATAAACAGAAATTATTTTCTAAAAAAATAGTTTTAAACTTTGAGTTTTGTGTTTTAGAGTTTACGAGTTTTGAAAGATAGAAAAACTAAAGTCCTTAATGATGGCCGCACATGGCTTCCACAAAAAGAATTATAAATGAGTATTAAGCTTATGTATTTTGAAGGGTGAATTGTAAACATAATTGAGAATACAAATTGCGTAATTTTGCTGTATATTTCAGTATCAAACATGGTTAGTTAATAGATGAAAAAGTGTTTACATTGTACAGAATAATTAAAACTGCATGTATTAGACAAGCGAGATATCATACAACGTGTTTACTCAATTTGAACTAAATTATTTTTCTTTTAAAATTAATTCTCCGGGACTTTTGATTTGTGTGAATGGTGAATTTGCCTAAGTCGTTGGTATCAGAAATAAATAACGATTGCACCACTGTAGTAATATGAGCATTTTTGTCATAACCACTTTAACAGCGATATCCGTTCAACTGTTTTTATATTCAAAAGCGCTGTCGACGATTGATAACTTCATGGTTTTAATTGATTGATTGGATGTCTGCTTTACGTCCAGCGAGCAGTATTCAGCTATATTCAGGACGGGAACAAGTTAGTGAAAAGTTGAGGAAAATTGGGGTGGGATGCGTCACAGGGAATACAATTTTTACTGCCACTGGAAAAGTATGGAATTTTTGGGTAGGGGCGGAAAATTTAGCCTGTTGTAGCGGCTACAATGAGTCTACTCTTTTTCGAAATCTACAAAAGGGGTCTTTATCGTGCAAGGAGCGTGGCACTCTCCAAACACGTTACCAACTATGGTCCGCGGTCAGGCTTTCCGTATTATGACCTGACAACCCCCCACCCCAAACGAGAGGGTCTTCCCTATCCGCCACCCGGGGACGCGCTGGGCTGCTCTGTGGGTCGAGCACTGGGGTATGCTTAAGTACAGCTAAAGAATGTGTCCCGGAGAACAACACAATAATAATTTTGATACTGCAAGTTTAAAAATTTGAAATATTATTAAAATTTGTTTCGAGATGTAATTTGGTAATTTGTTTAACAATGAAAATTTTGTGTTTATTCATTGCATTGAATTGAAAGTCATAGTTGGAAAGTTTCAAAATTTTTAAGCTAGAAAAAAAGGTTAATGTTGACTGAAACGGATTGATTATTCGTTGTTCAATGTTTTTTGTCATTCCATTTCGGTTCAAGACCCCCTCGTTTTATCAATAGTTATGCTGTGAATATCTTATCAATAATACCTGATGGATTCGAGCACTCAAACGGTGGGTTTGAAATCGGCGCTGTAACCAATTTGCATCCAAAAACATCTCCCTAACGCAACAGATTAAGACGGCATTTTTATCTGTTCAATTGTCTCTTTAGTAAAACAATTGCTACCGTTCGACCTTTATCGCAAAAGAAATGAGAACAGACGGTTTCACGATCCCTGCAAGTTAAAACCCATTTGAAGATGTCGGCAAGTAGTAGTTGCAAAACTCATAACACAAAATAACCTTCCTTAGCAAAATTAATGAAATTTCTTGGTATTTTTTTGTTTGCTAGTCGGTTCTCGTCCTGAATATTTACTTTAAATATATACTCTTCAAACAAAAAGAAGGAAACGCATAGTCACGTTTTAATAAGGGCCCCGATCTATAGTGACCAGTCTGTTCGTCCGTGCGTCCGTCCGAAACAAATCGTGTCCGAGCTGTAGCTTTTTTATCTTTTGAGGCATGGATTTGATATTTTATATGTGGGTTAATAATGTCAAAGCGATGTTTCGCATAACATAGTTGATGACCATTGACCTTGAACTTCGGCCTCAAGGTCAAATGATTGCTTTTTGAATGACAAATTCTTGTCAGGGATGTAACTTTTTATCTTTTGAGTTTGGCTTTTGATTTGTGTTTGGTTAGATAATTTCAAGACGATGTGTCGCATACCGGGGTTGATGACCTCTGACCTTGCACTTTGACTTGAAGGTCGGCGAGGCCCACAGAGATTGATGCCATCTCACTGATATCTAGTTTATACAAAATGAATTTTTAATAATTATCAATTATAATTTAAAATGACAATTAAACCTATTACATGTACATGTAATTTTAAATGTTTTAGCGTCTTTTCTTCGAATTCGGCATATTGCCCAATTAAAAATCATACATCGTAAATTGCCACGAAATTTTTAAAAGCGCTTCTATTGGAAAGTTCGTGGTCATACAACCGACTATCAGTAGCATATAAAGGGAACAGGTTTGATGGTTCCAACTCGTCAAAAAAGTTATGCCATGCCGTGGTTGGATACTAATACCAGAAATATCATCATCGGACGACTACTGGAGTCTCCAAAAGTGAGGTTACACGGACCAAGAATGTGAAACAGAGTATCATTGCCAGACTATGAGCCTGATTCTAACAAATCACTAGTGACCGTCCAAAAATTGGTATACCACGCATAACCACAGTACGTCAAGATCGCTACATCCGGGTATTCCATCTATGGATTCGAACAGCCAGCAACAACAGCTGCCGTAGGGATACCTGGATTCCGAGGAATCAGCGCCCATAATGTCAGAAACCGGCTACTATAACATGGAATTAGACCCAAGAGACCGTATTCTGGAGCAGTTTTAACGACTTTACATCGACGGGAAAGAGTCAGATGGTCAACAAGTTAATGGTCTTGACATTCCAGAACTGGCACTGAATCTGGTTTATGGACGAGTCGCGGTTCCTGCTACATAAGCTTGATGGTAGAACACGCGTTTACCGCCGACGAAATGAACAATTCGCGTTTTCATGTGCTCCGAAGTGGATAGATTATGAGGTGGTAGCATCATGATGTGGGCGGCGAACTCTGATGACAGAAATGCAGAACTTGTGTACGTACCACACAACTTTACGGTTCAGCAGCGGTACAGAGACGACATCCTTTAACCACATCTTCTTCCAATTATTGACTACCAGAGGGAAGTGTTCAATGAGAGCAATGCTAGGCCGCACACAGCTCAACTAACCACTATGCGTTTCTTTTTTTAAAGACTTCTACTCTATACTAAATTCTGAGCTTTACCTTTCAGTTGCAAACACGTTATAGTAAGAAAGCGCTTCTTGTTCAATGGTTGAGATAAACATTGACAATAAAACTTGTACATTTGTAGGTGGTAGTTCTGCTACTGGTTCAATTAAAGACCACAAAGACAGCAACAACACAAGGTAAATATGTTGTTTCAAGCAAAAAAGAATGGTTTTATGTATTCCATGTCAACAAATGGTGATAAAATCTAATGAACATAGAAACTATTAAATCTTAAGTCGAAACCAAACAAAGAAATGACCAAACATATCGTTCAAAAAGAACACAACGAAAGTAGTTTGTCTGAATCAGAAATTAAATGCAAATAATGATCTGGATTAGACCAGTTTAAATAGATTAACTCTTATCTTTGCATGATCTTTAAAGTAATACGCACACGAGGTATCATACAATAATAGTACACAACGCTATATTACGTGATAATATTGACAAGACACATTGAGTTGATGCAAATTAGACTTCAATTTACATCAACAGTGGGAGCATCGGTGGCCGAGAGGCTAAGGTAGTTTTAGTCATCTACTATTGATCACGTGGTCTGTCAGGTTGCAGGTCTCACTGCAGGCAAGGTGTAGTCGACTCCAATCTTAACTGATAAGAATTGCCATGTTTACCTACCGAAAATCTTTTTTTCTGCGTGTACTCCGGATCTTTTACCATAAAGATTTAACCTATTTCACAAGAGCTATTTTTATCTGTTTTCAGATCCTGGTGCTGAGTACACCACAGGTATGATGATTTCTATTTTAGGTGACTGCAAGTCACAGAAAAAGTTCAAAATTTCCAATAATAAATTATAGTATTACTTTCATAATAACGTAGATGGTTTGCTATTGATTATATGGGACTATACTGTCCAACGCATCCCCAGGTGGCGGATAGGGGAGGCCGTCTTGTTGGGAATTGTTAGGTCATAATACGGAAATCTTGGCCACGGATTAAGTCGATGGCGTGTTTTGGAGAATGTCATTATACTTGCACGAAAATGTCCCCTTTTGTAGATTTTGAATAATAATAGGCTCATTGTAGCTGCTGCTAGAGACCGCGCTTAGCGATTCAGTATTCCATACTTTTACAGTAACAGATAAAATTGTTTCCTCCATGCCCCACATCTTTGTCCGTTGATTTATTGTTTGTAAACTTGTTTCTTTCATATAGAGAAAAATATTACTCCTTAGACGTTATGGATAAAGGAGAAAATATTTCTAAGTACACTTAGTTACCATAAATGAACAGAAATTTGCTACGCGAAAGTCAATCATTTAACTTGAGTGAAAAAACAAGATGATAGCTAAGTTTCGAATGCAAAAATGCTTGGGTAATATCAAAGTTTCATGTAATAATAAATTTTGTTGGTATTCTATTTACGAAAGTTAATAATAGAGGGAGACCATTTTTATCCTGGTACTGTATAATTCGGTGATAGTTCTATCGAAGAGCGTAGGTTTGAAAAATCGGAAACCAGAATAAAATGCAATTTTGTTTATTCAATTCCGGAGTATGCCGCATTTGTAAGATTCAATATATAAATGTTATGTCAATAATTTAATTGAACAACTTAAATATTAGTTTTAATTCAAGTATATTTGTGATTTAATATATGACAAAAGATTACATGTGCGCAAATTTAGAAATCGGCAATTCAAATTAGCCACAACAGCAGGACTTAGCTTTACAAAGAACCTTATGGAGGAAAAAGTAAAATGCCTTCTGTTTAGAAATTACAATTCTTTTTAAGCGAATGTTCATTAAACAGTCCTTAGAAAGTGGGTGTTTTAGTTCGATTGAAAATCTGAGATTTCTGCTACACAAGCTTTTATATTATATAAAAACAACTTGACTGTGATTATTTATTCTTCTGGTCCTCTACACGTACAATTTTTTTAATCCAATCTAAAAATTGAGACTTTTTTCTCTAATTGCCATATTGTCGAGATGATATGTATTTTGCATTTAAGCAAATGCAAACAATAGAAAAACACATATTCAAGGTTCGAAACGTTTGATTATACATAATATAGCCTCTAAGAAAACACACTATTGGGTCTAAAGTATATGCTGTTAATGTATAATTTGAACAAAATATTAACTTAAAGCTTTGACACATTACAATATAATTGCAAAGAACATAAAAATAACCTCTGTAACGTTGGTATAAACATGCTTTAAAATGCATCCAGTAATTTTTTTCAAATCATTTTGACAAACGCGTGCAGAATGCAGAACAAATCGGCAGCGAACTGATGCTTTGCATCAAAAGTTTTCTTATCTAAATTTAGGTTTATATTTTCTCATTTAGCTGCTGATCAAATTTGCTTAGCACGTAGATATTTGAATGGGGCAAAATATGACGCGGGAAGTGACACGTGTATTTGTGCATTTGGATTTTCTGGGCAATTGTGTGAGAAAAGTAAGTATGTTATTCTTACAGATAAAAGATTTTTTTTCTTCTCAGGACTTATTTTAGGATACTCTGATGACACCTTTAAAACTAGAAGCATTTGCGTATCAAATAAAATGTCATTAAAGTTATATTATTAACTACGCCAGACGCGCGTGTCGTCTTATCAAGACTCATCTGTTGCGCTCAAACCCCAACAAAATTTACAATCTAAATGATTCCGATGTTGTAGACCTTTATCATCAACATTCCAAAAAAGTTGAAGAAAATCCGTCTAATACTAAGGTGTTATTTCTTGACAGAATTTGATACAAGTAGGCACATGTCAGGGAGCATATTTCTCTAGATATAATCTCTGTAAGTCAAAATCATAGCCTATAGAACAGCGAAGTTAAAGAGTTTCAAAATAATTCATCAACTGACTTTTTTGTCACACTTTAAAAGCAAATTAGATTTTTACGACTCACGACAAAATATCTTTACAACTTATTCAAAAATGCGTTGTAGAATCTGACAAAATGGAAAAATGGTCTTAAAGCGATTAATTGAATAATGAGGTTGAGAATTTTTCTTTGAATGAACAAATACGGTCCTTACACAAACATGAAAACGTTAATAATTTTGAAACAAGGTTTGTTCGATAATACTAAATACTTTTTCCGCCAATTTATTTAAATAAGAATAAAACTTTTTTTATTTTTAGGTTCATTAGTAGACGTGCAAAATACTATTTCACAGCCAACTTTCGACAGGAGCCTTGCTAATATAGAAAAATATGCCACAGATGTTCAGAAGATGATGGATAACCATATACAACAGAATTATAATGGGCTAAAAACGTCTGTTGTATGTATAATCTTATGTATAATCTTATATTGTCTGTCGCGTAGAAATATAACGCAGGGTACTTTGACACATAATAGAAATTAGTTGGCCAAATGCAAGTTACTGTTTAGAAGTAACACTTGTCATGTATAAGTAATTTTAAAATTAATATATTAAAATCCTTTATTGATGAAAAAAAAAGAATATCATGGAAACTGAACGATTAAACAAGACCAAAAGGTCAAGGACAAATTACAAATCCAGATTCATCAAACACACACGACACAGAATAAAACGCAAAGAAACAAAACGTGAGTAACCCGAACCCAATCAACCATTAGGCAGTTATATTATTCTCGTCTGAAAGCGTCACTGTATTCATTAGGAGTGTAAATTTACTTATGCATGTTTAATTACGTGTTTAATTCGATATGTAGAGGTTTTTATTTAGAGGCGTTCTCGTCACTTAATACACGACAGGTTTACATAGACTACATGGTTTTATATTTGATTGCCATATTTAATTGTTGGTATCCTCGTTACCTAATACAATACTCTTTTACATAGTCTGTTTAATGGTTTTATTGTCATATTCATCGTTTGATTTATGGCATTGCATGCTTGCAACTTCATAAACAACTATTTTCCATGTAATAACCCTCATCAAAATTAAATATGCTTTTAGGTTTGGCATTACATCAATTTAAGACTTTAAAATTGATTTGAAATTGTAGTTTCTCCATGCAAAATATATGTGTTAGTGTTAAGTTCGTTATTTGTTTTTGTAAAATTGTAACCTTGTCAAATGTCTCCGATTTCATTGGGAAATATCAGGAAGATTTTACGTCAATTTACCTATTGTTCGGCAGAAATTTAGACATTTACAATTTTAAATGGTTCGGTAAGTGCTCTATTATGTTTTACCATTAAATTTTAATTGGACGAAGTCGGAGGCAGTTGTTTTACATGTCAACCACACTTTAATGATAGAACATAGTATCGCTACAGAAGAGCCCATTACAAAAAGCATTGTCATAGCGGAATATTATGAAACATTTGTCATTTGTAAATTTATAGTAGCCAATCAAATAAAAAAAATCTATCGATATAAATAAAATACGTTTGACCTAAAAACGCAAAAAGTCGGGTGCAAAACATCACCAATATATAAATGGATGATGATTACATGAACACCTTAAATACCATATTTTTGAGTATTTTTTGACATTTTGACACTTTAATATAGTTGTTCAGCTGTATATCTTTCTTGTTGTAGGTCATTATAATTATAATGAAGACACAGATTTCTATTCTCAAGAAATATAATTTCTCACGTATGCTGACAAAAATCAAATGATAAAATCACGAAACTATTGTATTCTCTAAATAAATATAAACCGCAAAAACTGGTATCCACGAAATAAAATAAATCCACAGAATTTAAATTTTTCAGGAAACTGTCGGAAGCATAAGCTCGTCATTAATTTCCATGATAAATACCAACATAGAGCTGGCACAGCATTCAGTGGTAAATTTGACAAATCTAACACAAGGTAAATGATAAAGATTTTAATGTATTTGCAGTAAGTAACGCCAACGTAAAAATATATGAGAAATACTTCGTTTTAAAGCTTAGTAGGCTCAGGAATGCATCCATAGACAATAAAAGAAAAGTACTCACAGTAAATTTAACAAGATGAAGCCATAACGATCGATTTTTGTTTTTGACAATACAAGAATTGCCATTTTTCCTACGGAGGCTGTGTGTTTTTTTCATGGTACTTCCCCTTTCTTGCCCAATAAAAACTAGACGACACAATATAGCTGAAGAAATTCCTGAAATTGGCGTTAAACACCCTTTAAACACATAAAAGCAAAACTACCTCTTTGTCATTGAAGTAGGTTTGCCGAATACAACACGACTAATTTTGTCATGTAGGATCACTATTATTCGTGGAATACTTAGTTTCGTGGATTTCGTGGATGCAGACAAACCATGAATATAGTACAAAGCAAAAGCACAAAAACCTAACCCTTGTGATATTTGAAAAAAATCTATTTATATTTATCACACTGAGCTTTTTTCCTAGCGAGTTTTATATTGATGTCAGTTGAATTAACATCATTCACCCCTTATTTGATACAATTATTGGCGCATGACTGATACAAAAAACAAATAGGTTTTAAAAAGCCAGATGAGCTGATAACATTAGAATTTCTATTAGGAATGGAAAGATCACACATGCTTTCCCTAAACGCATGAAAGTATCTATTTCTGCCGAAAACCAACGGCATTACGGTAAGCAAACTCCTTCATTGAATCTTATTCGCCATCCAATCAGAACGCATTCACACTTATTTTGGGAGTTCTGATTGGATGCCGCAAGGAGTAGAGATCAGTGCGTGTGAACGCGTCTCTACCTAAAATCGTTAATTTACGGCGAAGAGTCGGACATCTCGTATCATTGCTGATACCGTATTAATTTTTTTGGGTAAACTTTTTGTTTGTTTGTTTGAATGGTGTTTTAGCAATTTTTTAGCTACCGTATAACCGGTAATTTTTGCGGTGTGAAATTTTTGCGGATTGGGATTGAAATTCTGATATTTTATTTTTGCTGATTTTAATTTTTGCGGTTTTACATCTTGAACAAAAAAAATTGTCGAGTTTTTATTTCTGTTGTGTATCCTGATTAGCCCCGTGATTTGGGCTATGAATTATGTTCCACGCTAAATGAAAATCATATTGAGCATGACAAGCTTCTGTCAACACACGTTAAACACAGGTAGGATTTTAATTGGAAATCGATATTTACAGGTAATAATAACTGTTAAATAACGGATTAATCACAGTTTGTTGTATAAACATCCTTTGTTTTATACCGGTAGACAATAACAATAAAGGAAAATTTGTTGGTCTTTTTGTTTCTTGTAAAACCATCCTTTATTTTGTATCTATCTGATGGACAATAACAATAAAGGAAAAAATTATTAGTGTTTTTATAGTGAATATTTTATTAAACTCCGAAAAGGAGAAAACTATTCACATCGCTTCGATGATTTTTATTTACCACCGAGACCATTAATGTAATTAATATCCCGAAGGGTAACAAAATATCGATCGACACAAGTTTGTGAAACTTTATTTACGGATAGGAATAATTCATACTTTTTTATGCGATTTTAAATTTTGCGGTCGAGTGTCAACCGCGAAATAACGCAAAAATTAAATTACCGCAAAAATTACCAGTTATACGGTATATCATGGCGTCCAGTTTTTATTGAGGGAGGAAGCCGGAGTACCCGGAGAGAACCCCCGACCTTCGGTAGGAAATCAATTAAGATTGGAGTCGAGTACACCCTACCTGCAGTGAGAATAGAACACGCAGTCTCAGTATTGACAGACCACGTGATCTATAGTAGACGAACTACCTTAACCACTCGTACACCGATACATATGCATATGTATATACGAGGTGTTCAGTTATTTGGAAATATAGTTAGATTAATAAAAAATAATTTTCTTGAGGAATCATGCATTGTTCCCGCAAGAGTTTGTTTGTTTGAATGGTGTTAAACGCCACTTGCAGCATTTATCAGCTATTTTGTGGCATCCAGTTATTATTGGAGAGGAAGCCTGAGAAAAACCCCGACTTAGGTAGGAAAACTGGCAATCCTTGTAACTAGATAATTAGGGCACTAACCTAATCTTTTTTCTTCAAGATATTACAGAGTTGACGGCTGAAATTATCACAGGAATGAGGAAGACAAAAGACCAACTATTTGCAGAAAATAAGGTACACATTATATAGCCCTAATGCACTCGTGTAGTGAGGTGTACGTATAGCTTTAACAGTAGTGATAGTGTAAGAACAGATATTCTAATATGACGTCCTTCAAACGCTTTGGAAACACACCTCTATTTAAATATTCAACAAAATACGGCTGTTCCAACCATTTCAAAAACCCCCGTGTGTTGATGTTTTTGCTTTAAAATCTATTTTATTTTGTACCTTTGTAAGAAAATCCAATAGATAACATGTTTTCACGATAACAAGTCCATTTTCTATTCTATGCCTTTATTGTTTACATGTTACAAGTCTTCCTTGACTTTAGCTACGTTGTGTTTTCAAGGGACGTTGCGTTGTTTACAATGACGTTCAATGCAAACCGCGAGACTTTTCCCGCCCCCACCACAAACGAATTTACCGTTACGTATCAAAATGAAAACGCAACCGAATTTCAAAATGTTGATTAATTGTGGAAAATAACTGTCGATTTAAATTTGCCCCATTGTGGATCTAAAACAGGAGCATAAGATCGACCAAATGCGGTAAGCGGTTTTCATTTCTCACGCAAACACAGCAACACATGAACAGTCCCAGACACGCCACACGGCGACTGATGTAATGAAGCATTTAATTTTGTCGTTCTTTGTTTTGTTTGTTAAATTTTATTTTAAATGTTAATAAATATGTTTGTTTGTTTTTAATTTATATTTCTTCGTTTTTTTCTACTAAGTTTTACACGAGAAACATAATAATTTCGAAACAATGGAGGTTCTCGGAAATTGGAACAGCCAAAATAAACCTTACCTAGGTAGTCGCGAAACGTAAAATTTCTGTATTTTTCATATCAGAATCGAAATAATTCATGGCTGCCATAATTTTATGGATTATTTAAATATGGGTAAGCATTATATTCATGATATTTTACCATTCGCTAACGCTCATGGCAAAATATTCATGAATATAATGCCTACCCATATTTAAATAATCCATAAAATTGCGGCATCCATGAATTATTTCTTAATTTAATGTTGCGTCCAAACAACGCATATGCTTGTAAATAATTTCAAAATCAACAAGTCTTACATACTTCTTTGAGTTTGTTATGCTCCCACTTGGTATCACAGTTTGATTCAAATGGGCTTTTGTTAGGCCTCGCCACTAAGTGGCGCACGCCCTACAGTGATCATTATGTCCGTTCGTGAGTCCGTCCGTCCGTTCATCCGTCTGACACTCATCGTATCCGAGCTATAACGTTTTTTTTTCTCTGGCTTTTGATATTCAGCGTTTAGGTAGAAAATTTGAAGGCGATGTGTCGCATACCATGTTTGATGACCTTTGACTTTGAACTTTGACCCCAACGTCAGCGGGACCCACAGAGATGTATACCATCTTTCTGATATCTAGTTAAAAATGTTCTTACCTGTTTTATTTATGCAGCTTCAGTCAACGGTGGAATCTGCAGAATACAATTTAATTGAAATGATAAATATTATGACAAACAAACAGTCAACAAAGACAAAAACTGTTAACCCAACAGGGATAAATACACAGGAAGTGTCAATTGCAGTCGTAAAAGTAGAAGGGAAAAAACTTCCGACAAAATATAGTGCTCAGTATGGAGGATTTTCCCTTCCATATTTTGATACGTTCCAGGATAAGCAGAAAAAACAAAACGTTTCAATACAAGTAAGTTATTTATTGTTTGTTAACGTGTTTTCGTCCTGAATATAGCTGAAATACTGCTCCCTAGATATTGAATAGCTATAAATCAGTGACAGCAAATTGAGAAAAATAAGTTTGTTTGAATGGGTTAAGCACTACTTATAGCTATTTTCAAGCAGTATCATGGCGTCTAGTGGCGTTGGTTAAAGTGAAAACTCCAATTAACAAATAAATAAATAAATAAATAAATAAATAAATTAATTAATTAATTAATTAAAATAAATAAATAAAAATACTTTAAAGATAAATAAATACAGTCAATAGCTATAACAGTTTTTTTGTTTAAATGATGTTTAACGAGACATTCAGCAATTTTTCAGTTCTATCGTGGCGTATAGTGAAGGAAGCAGGAAGGCCCGGAAAAAACCCAAACCTTCGTTAGGAAAACTGGCAAACCTTGTCAATAAGGATTGTGGTCGAGCACACCCCGTCCGCAGTGAGACTCGAAACCCTAGACTAACTGCATTAAACACTCAGCCGCCGTGGTCTTATATTGTGTAAAATGTAATAATCTTTACAGTTTACATTTGAAAAAAATAAACAGAGCATTTACTATTGTTTAACGTTTATACATCTAAGTCATTTTTATGACGCAATAAATTAATATCTTAACTTGTTTGAAAATTTTGTTTAAATTTCATGAAAATCGTTGTATACTATATTTCCAATTTAGGTTTTGACCTACAGAGAAAGTCCTCACTTGTACGTTACAAACCATGATGTTGTAGGATCATCAGTCATACGAGTAAATGCAATAAACAAAGACGGACATCCGGTACGGGACATAGAAGACAAAGACGATCCGGCAGAAGTTGGGGTTGCAGTAAATAACATTGATTCGGGTGTATACGCTGATATGACCGAATCCTCTGTTGATTCGGGTGTTTATATGAGCTACGTTGAAACGAACTACACCGGTAAAGGGTTTCTGCTGGAAATTAAACTAACGACATTAAAAATTTGTGATATTTACTGCAAATACGGTTCGTTTCCTGATGCAACAAACTATGACATTTTTGTGAAGACTAAAGGAAAAAGTAGAATTATTACAACTGACCCACTATCATTGAGAGTTACTTTCAAGAATTCACTACTGAAGATAACAGTGTCGCCAACAAAAGAGGATTATGATACTATAAAACCAATTGTTCTGACAGCAAGTTGTGAAGGTAAACAATTTGTATCAAGTAATTTTTACGTCTTTCTTTTGATTTTGTTGACGGATATTTTTAATAACTCGAACAAGCCATGATTTTCGAAAATATTTGTCAACAAACTGTGATTTATGTGACACGCGGAGTGATTTACTTTCCATTGCTTAACTACTTATTTATAAGACAAAAAAATTTTGTCCATTGAATAAATTTGAGCTAAAACGAAATAAATGCTGAAATTGAAATACCGATAAGCAAAATATTAGCAGCTGACATCTCCACTTTTTACAGTCGACATCATGGCTTAGTTGCCCATAACGAAATATCGGTGTCACACATGACAAATGTCTACACCATTTTACCACTTCTTACTGGATTACGTAACTCCCCCTTCCGGATTTTAATCTGAGTATTACGATGGGTGCCAGGCGTGAAGCCAGTGATTTAGCTAGCGCTCGCCACTTTTGCAACTGGCGAATCCTTTTTAGAAATGACGAAAATATTTTGAACGTAATTCGCCACTTCCATTTTCAAACTTCGAAATTTTCATCGTCAAAATCGGCACATGTAAATCCAAATATCTGACCTAAGGTACATGTTTATGACCCAAGGCAATCAAAGTAATTATGTAAGAGATAGGCCACCTGATATTATTTGATAATTAATTACTTAATAACTGTGTACACACCGTCACACGCGATCGAGCATAACCAGTTGGATGACAACTCGGGCGATCTTATTGTGGTCCCACGTCGCGTTGTTGACCATTAAACGAGAAGCTCTGTCATTTAAAAAAATGTCTTATGTCTCCTTTTAATTTTATTGCCATTCTCGTCAGAATCGTCATATTTTTGTCACAGCCTCTGTTTATCATGTTACGCGCCATTTGTTAACTCTGGTTCCGGCGTGATTTTACTTTGTACATAAAGCGTAGGATAAAATACTACTGGTAACCAGTCAGAGAAAACGAGAAAAAAAAATAATAATACCGATAGGTTTTCGGAGCGGATATGAATTCAGTGCCGGAGATTGCAAAATACGATGCCAATTAAAAACGACTATTGCAAAACTTTAAATATAAACAAAAATGAATATTTTGGCAAACACTGTTAAAGTTTTTTATTTAAATCTGTTTAAATATATGTTCTATGGCAATATTACATTGAATATATAATATATGTTATAAAATGGTGCCAGAAAATATTAAATGTTGATTGATGTTTATCGCATTAATTAATTAATTAATTAATTAATTAATTAATTAATTAATTAATTAATTAATTAATTAATTAATTATCTTGCATACATTTAGACCTATAAAAAAATATACACACATATTAGATCTTAAAATTAGTCGCACGCAAAAGTGACTAATGCTTAAAAAATCCTAGCTAAAACCCTGGTGAAGCATGAGTTAAATTGGAGCACCTTGACTCATACCCAGTTTTAGTTGGGTTGGTGTTACTTAATTTTTGTTTTGTGTGTTGTATTTGTTTGTTTTGTTGTTGTTACCTCTGTAAAGCAGTAAAGGAATGATAGTGGTTAGCTGCGTTACCTTAAAGATAGTCTTACGTAAAAGTGCTGTAAATAATTCTGAAAGATTTTTTGGGGTGATTTGTTGTTTTGTTTGAATTGTGAGTTATCTTCTCTTCTATTTATGACAAATTTACTTACTTTTATAAAGCATTCAACACAGTTAGGTCTAGTGTTCTAGCATCTTACTCTCTACATAGTACAAGAGTCCTTGTTTATGACTACCTCCGCCGAATCTATCCACTTCTTGGACACACGACTGCGCGAATCGGTCATTTCGTCGGCGTTAAACACATTTACTACCATCACGCTTCTGTAGCGAAACCGCGACTCATCACTAAACCAGATTCTGTGCCAGTTCGGTTAAGTACAGCCTCTCAACATGTTGCACCATCTGCCTCTTCCATCCGATGTAACGCTGATCCAAAATACGGTATCGTGAGACTAATAACATTTTGTTCGTAGCCGGTTTGGAATCTGATTCTTCTATGTATCCCGATTGCAGTTGTTGCTGCTTTTCCTGTTCAATTAAGTAGGTGAAATACCCGGATGTACCGGTCTTGACGTGCTGAGGTTATGCGTGGTCTAACACTTCTTCAAACTTGGACGGTCATAAGTCGTACCGGCCTGTTGGAATCGGGACCATAGTTTGGAAAAGGTACTCTGGTTCACATTCTTGGTCTGTGCAACCTCACTTTGGGAGACTCCAGCCTGTGGTTGTTTGATGATGATGTTTCTGGTAGCACTATCCAACTGCGGCATGACGTAACGTTTACGTTTTGAAGAATTGGACCATTAACTGGTTGTTTGCCCTGGTATTGATTCGAGGTAGACTGTTTATAAGTCCCCATGCCTGTAGCAGGTTCGTAACAATTTTATTACAAAATCAAAACAGTCTTTATGGTTGATCTGTATAAACAGTCCTTTTTGACAATCCAATCGATTCAGCTGGCCGTATGGTAATAAATATTGCCCTCCGGGTTATATGAATCTACGTATTGTTCTGCAAAAAGCATATTTGTGCGTTTTTACGGTTTATTCAATATTTTTGGATATTCGTTACTAATATTTGTTATTCGTTACTAATATTTGATATTCGTTGCTAATATTTAATAATCGTTACTAATATGTTATATTTGTCACTAATATTTGTTTTTCGTTACTAATATTTTATATTTGTTACTAATATTTGTTATTCGTTACTAATATTATACAATTACTGTCTTTTGATGAGGTAAATGTGTGGAGTTATTGACTTTTGAAAAAACTGTTATTCACCGAGCCCAGCGGGCGAGGTGAATAACAAAGAGTTTTTTCAAACGTCAATAACTCCACACATTTACCGAATCAAAAGACAGTTATTGTTTTATTCAATAAAAAAGGATATTCACTAAAAATAAAATGGTTATTCACCGCGGGAAAATGCATGCGATTGTTATTTAAAAAAGGGAATAACCGGGATTCTATAAATAACAATCGCATGCATTTTCCCGCGGTGAATACCCATTTTATTTTTAGTGAATATCCTTTTTTATTCAAAATTTTCAGTCACATTATATTTATACAAAATGTTTTATATATTATTGAATAATTGTTGTTATTTGTTTCTTATATTTGTTATTTGTTATTCGTTAATAATATTTTATATTCGTAACTAATATTTGTTATTCGTTACTAATATTTTATTTTCGTTACTAATATTTTATATTCGTTACTAATATTTTATATTCGTTACTAATATTTTATATTCGTTACTAATATTTGTTATTTGTTACTGATGATCTTATCATATTATTTAATAGATGATAGACAGGACCAAGAAAAGCGAACAAAGAGAAGTGGATTGTCTAAGGGTAGCTTCACACACAAACATACACACACACACGGTGCACAATAAAAATAAAATTAAGTAATTAGTTTGTTTGCATGAATAACAAAAAAGTTATTATGAGATATATTGTAAATGTATAGAATGTGTTAGTATTTTAAGTCATTTGATAATGTAAGTAAAGAATTCGGGAAGTTTATAAATTAATTTTATTTTTGGCAGCCATATTTACAAAACAATCTTGTCATCAGTTAGCTTTTGAATAATCAACTGGCGATGACAAAATTCATCTATAACTAAGATATGAATTCATTTTGATTGACAGTTCATCACCAATTTCGAGCTGCAGGTTTAAAGGTTTATTACCTTAACACGAATGAGTCGCTGAACTGGACAACCAGTGAAAATATGAAGGTAGGTATCTAGTTGTTGTCGATAAGGCGTGGAGTGCACGTTAATTTACATTATATTGTATGGTATATTATGATCCTGGCTTCCAGTCTACTTTACAGTGATATTAAAAGATGGTACTTGTTTTATGTTCCAAGACCAATTAAACATACAAAACTTCATGCCATATATCCTATATATATTTTGATAAAAAGTCACATGCTGACACACATGGTGAGGTTTTTAGTCCAAATGTCAGTTTTCAGAGGCGTTGCTCAAGGTCTTTCCTACGTCTCTACTTTTCTGTCTTTAAAAATGATCTACACATGTTAAATATCTTAATAGCAATAGAAAAATATAAAGTACAGGTATTTTTAATGATGTAAGAACATTTGGTAAGAAAATTATAAAACGCTGTTCAATATAGAAAAATTGAGACTGCCTTTACTCCGTTTCTTGCCCAGACCTTGTACTGTTTTTACGTATACAATGTATTATGCTTGCACTGCAGTCTGTTGTACGATATTTAGCAAATTGATCCATTACTTTGTTTTTTATTTTTAAACAACTTTAAAAATTTGAACAGATATCTGTCCTCAATGAGCATTGTTATTGTGAATATATTTGCTTTGAATGTATTGAAATCAATTCTAGCCAAAAATAATTGTGAGGTCAGATTTTTGTGATGACGGTCCCTGACTGTATATCACAAAAATATACGGTGAACGCTTTAAACTGCCTGAAAAGGATGATTGTATGATGAAGAAATGCTTTGATGTTTACTGACTGTAAATGGCGCGTAGTTACCTATTGCCTAATATGAGCATTCTTATCAGCCCTTATAAATCAACGGTTTAGCAGTGTGGTTTCCAAATTATACAAATATACACTATAGATGCAATAATACGTAAATTCTACGTGCTTCTTATAGGAGTTAAATGTAGACGAAAACCGAGTACAGTTCAGGAGTCATTTCTTTGGTACCTTCTCAGCAAGTATGTTTTTCTTTGGGCCGAGCACGATTGATTTTTCAAAGCTGTTTGCAAACTTTACGTCATCATTAGCTGACAGTCCCTATGCTTTGGCAGCAATAGTTGGCATTCTGGTGATATTTGGGTTGGTAACAATTCCCCTACGTAAGCTGGACAAAGGAGATGAGTTGATGGTATGTATTGCATTGCGCATGTCAACACTAAGGTTGTGTGTTCGAGTCTGTGTTTACTGTTGTGATAGTTATATTAACATGACCGAGAAGTTCTGATTATTATTATGTAAAATTTTAAATCCGGATAAAAAATTATAAAATATATTATACAATTATAACATGATGATTATGTCGATCTATGATTTTATCGCACGAAAAAAGAATAAAATTATTGACAAAGGAAGAAGTTCGATAGTAATATTTTTATTCTTGGTTAGTGTGATCAAGTTATGGCTCGAACGAATCGCTTCTTTTTTCCAAATTCAAAGTGTTTAACATTCTGTAGAATAATTGATATTACTAGAATGTTCTAAACACTTTTACAGCAATCATAGTTGTCGTTTTCGTATTTGGTGCATCAATATTCTCTAAAATCTTGGCACTATCTTACCGTCCACTGGGGGAAACTGCTATTCCTCCATATTGTTTACCTTAGTTAATGAATGAAAACGTCCGACATCAAGGAAGACAATAGAGAGAAACTGAAGGGAATAGTTGAATGCAAATCTATTTATGGGCAAATGTTTACAATGACATTGATCCACGCTATACCAGTTTTGATAGTTTTTTATGTGCACATAGTCATTAGATCGCAGAAGGCTAATATTACAAGGGAAAATAATAAATTATTTCCTTTATCTTGCCATGAACGTTACTAGTGTTGAATATCCGCGGAAAACGTCGTCGATTACACTATGTTCTAACTATGGAAGTACTATTCCTATGTTCTATATATAATCACTGTCACAGTAATCAGTAAGTTAGTTCTCCACGGCAGAGACTGTTTCAGTTTGTATACTGTTTTAACTAAAAATTTTTATATACATTAACTATAAATAATATTAAATGTATAAATATATTAAATGTCAAAACTAAAATACTGCGCTGGTAATATTTCAGTGGAGTTTTTTGCCCCTAAATGACAACCCGCCTTTGTGTGCTGTGGTGTACTACCTAGCTGTAGAAACTTCTCTGACATCACCACGACTTATGACGTCATCAGTCTATGTAAATCTCATAGGTACAAATGGAACATCCGGTACTCGAAAACTAGAAGACGGAACAAGACAGGTGCGTCATTAACATACATTAAAATAGTTTAGACTAAACGTGTCCATGGTAGATTTGATAAAATTTTATTTTCTAGTTCCAGAAAATTAGTGAAGTCTGAATATTAGAATACACAATATAGCCAAGAGCTTAAAGGGCTCCCACATAGAACGTTCCCTAATATATCTTAAAAATATTTACGACTAGCGTTTAGTATTTTAGTTTGTAATAAATATTGTCAAGAGATAGTTAATCTATGTTTCTTAAGTAAACATTCTCTCGCCAAACGTCAGTCAAATCAAGATCTATGGTCGTAGAAACGGGGTTGTGGTGGGTGCGTCGTGCCTGCAATTGCCAATGTTATAGCCTAGATACATAAATAACATATATTATTGTAATATTTAGAAACATTTAAATGTTTTTACATAATTGCCTATTTAAGAACTTTAAGCGAGGAACATCTTCACATTTTCAAATGAGACTCACTCGAGATATAGGGGATTTAAAGACTTTGCAAATATGGCATGACAACCGTGATGGTAAAACAGCATGGAAGCTTCAGAAAGTAATTGTTGTTAGTGCTAACAGTCTAAAAAGGTATTTTTGGTTAATATTATGCTTGGCTCTAATTTGAAGTAACTTTTTAAATAAGGAATAAGTAATAAAACTAAAAACGGGACATTTGACGTATTATTTCATTTCATTTTTTAAAATTTGCCAAGCCATGTTTTGTTCCACTTTGACAAAGGGCATATTTATTGGTTGTAATGTGTGGGAGTCTAAATAAAATGGTTTTGATTTCTTTGAATGGTGTTTAACATAACTTTCAGAAATTTTTCAGCTATAAAAAGGTCGATAGGAAATTGGCAATCTTTAAGATTGTAGTCGAGCACACCTTATTCACAGTTAGACTTAAACTTTAGTGTTTACAGGCACGTGATCAATATATTACTTAATACATTAGCCACTAAAACATCAAGGCCCCATGAATACAATGAACAGATGACAAAAAACCATAACATACGTCGTCTTTGCGCGACTTACTCGTTTCAGAATGGGTCTCGCCGGCTGATTGATTGATTGATTGATTGATTGATTGATTGATTGATTGACCAGCAAACAGTATTGCAAATATTTTATTAAAATAAAGTTAACAAACAATAAATAAGTTTTATATATAGCTACCCAAAAGGTACGGAGGGTTTATATGGGACTGGTAATTTGGTCTTTTGTAACTGCTACAACGCCTATTCTTTTTCGACGTCTACGCAAGTAGTCTTGAACATGCAGATGATGTCATCCTCTTCACAAGGTTCGTGGCCAGACTTTCCGTTTTAAAACTCGAGAAGTCGTAACAAGAAGACTTTTCTTGCCACTACCTGGGTTGAGTCGTCGGTAGTATTTTATTACTAAGTAGTAGATGTATATGGGATAAAGCATTTGACAAAGTTTTATTTCGTTTTTTTATCAATTTTGATTTTGTTTAAAATAACTATTTTAGGTTCACTTTTCTTTGTGGAAGTTGGCTTTCCCTGGATTGTAAAGATGGGAAAATATGGCGGACAATGGATGTATTAGATGTTACAAATATTGAAACGGATACATTGTTTTATAACTTAAGTCAACAAAAATTGTTCGACGACCATTTATGGATATCCTTGTTTAAAAGGCCAAGATACAGTCGTTTCACAAGAGTGCAAAGAGTTTGGTGCCTCTTAGGACTACTCTTTTTATCAATGATAGCATCGGCCATGTGGTTTGATCAACCAGACAATCAACAGCTTCATACGATTAACGTAGGGCCATTCAAATTGAACTACAAGCAATTCTACGTGGGCATTATGTCAGGAATTATTGCCTTACTACCCAGTTTAATATTAGTATTGATATTTCGGTACCGGAAATTGAAAGATGAAAACGAGGCTCGCTGTGCCCCACCTTGGTGGTTTATTTTTATTGCATACGCACTAATATTTATTTGTGTGTGCGTAAGCGGGACATTTGTTTTTCTCTATTCATTAGAATGGGGAGGAAATAAAACTTTAGACTGGATGGTATCATTTATCTTGTCTGTATTCCAGAGTGTTGTAATTTTGGAACCAGTCAAGGTAAGAATATCATGGGCATTTGATGGAAAATTAAAAAACAAACAAAAAAAACACAGACTGATACGAGGGTGGGCTGGAGGGGGTGGGTTCCATTAACAGGTTAACATTTTTTATTTTTCCCAAAACAGATAACAGTAAATTTAAGATTATGATAACAGATAACAGCAACTGACATGAGAAAACAGAAAACACTGCGTTCAAAAATAGAAAAAAACAGATAACAGCAGAATGTTATTGAAGGGCGATATGGCGAAAAAATGCATACATAAACATGATTAAACAGTGTTAACTAGTATGTGATCTTATGTATAGTCTTCCATTTATAGGGAGTCATAATTACATTAAAAAGTTGTAAAAAATGAATTAAATAGATAAAGTAAAAAGATCTGTAAAACAGTTAACAGTGTTCTGACTATTAACAGCAAAAAAAAGCTAATTGTTAAGAAAATATATACAGCTAATGGTTGTAAACAGTTAACAGTTGCTTTATTTAAAAAAACAGATCTTGCCCCTTCTTCTGATATGGTATACGCTAGAATAGTATTTGAATGCACTAGGCCGTTTCCAAAATATCTTTTTCCGTATTTGCAGATGGGAAGTTAGTCAAAGAACCTCAGACTCATTACTCAAACCCTTTTTAATGAACCGTAAGAAAACAAATTCTAAAATTTAGGCATAAATTTTTGTCTGAAAACTATTATGAAAATATATACTGATATCAAAATATCAAACTATAGTTGTACCAACTATACATTATACAAATAAAGAAATGCGAATACCTCTACATGTATTTTTTAGTTGACTTTATAATTCCATATATTCTACATTATTGTTTTTGACTAAGTGTAATTTCCAGAGTAACAAAATTAACAGACTGAGTATATATATTTTTCTAGGCCATTGTGTTAGCAGTTATATTTGCATGCCTACTTAAAAGTCTTGGAAGTAAAGAGTTATCAGATCGGTCTTTGTTCGTACCAACACCGCCGAAATCAGAGAGTATTGGTACGTATGTGCATATCAGTCTTAAGTTAGTTAGGTACTATTAATTTCACGTGGTACCGTCTTCTTCAAATGTTACAAAAAAAAAAAAAGAAGTTCCAAAGTCTGGAAAAGTATGAAAAAATTCCTCAAACATCTTTCAGTGAAGTTTCAGATATCTGGGTTTAAAACTGAAGGAAAAGTTGATTATACAAAATAGGTACTGTCTTCTGAAAATATTCTGTAAATGACTAAGTTCCCAAGTCTTGGAAATAAAAAAAATACGCGAATACTTCAATACATTTGCAATCTTACTGTGAAGTTTCAGATATTTGGGTTGAAAACTGTAAGTACCATCTTCTGCAAATTTTTCCAAGTCTGAAAAGTTAGGAAAAAATCCTGGAACACTTCCATAAAAGCAGGTGCACAATTTCAATACACGTGTAATCTTTCTGTGAAGTTTCAGAGATCTCAATGTAAAATTGTAGGAGGAGTTGATTACACAAAACAGGTACAAATTGTACCAAATTTTCACCGCCTGCCCAACCCCCCTCCCCGACTTCATCATATTAAAACCCAGGTTTTCACTTTATGCAAGCAAAAAATGTCATTTCCTAAATGGATGAATCAATCGATTAATCATTACAAGGAAAAACAGTTGGTGTAAAGGATTTCTTTTTATTTCTAACATGTCATCGTTTCTTCATATTTATATTCTTTGTTTAATTAACACCTGAATGTAATTGCAACCAGCTTTAGTGCTGACAATTGATTCTTCAGTAAATTAGACTTTGCCTTCATTTACTGTCTGAAATTTCGAAAACAATTTAAATCCTAAGGTTCGTCTATTTGCAAGATGTAGATTGAATTAGCCAGATTTGGTATAACGTTTGGAAATTCGATGATAAAAGATCTACAGCATCTTAATTATTTGGATTTTAATACCTTTTAGGTTTGAGCGCTACTGATGATTAGACGAAAAGCGCGAAGTGAAATTTATTTGATGACATTTATTTGCAGAAAACATCACAGAAATAATGTCAGATTACAATTATCCAAGTTTTCCTGGGACTGAAAAAGAATCAGAAGAACAGATTGTTGTCCGACAAAGAGCACAAATAGACAAAAAGCTGTGGTCCAAATTTCAAACATGGTTTGGGATGTTTCTTTATGTGGTACTAGTGGCAGTCATCTGTTCCCATAATGATGTATCAACTTCATATCGTCAGAATCAACATCTTTTGCAAACTCTAACACCAGTTAAAGATGTAATTGCACTAGGTTATATATAGAAATAGTAAACCAAATATAAAGCAAGATACAACTTCACACAACCAAGAACAGCGTAACACAGATTCCCGCGCAAAATTATAGTTTTAAAAGTCTATTAAAGCTGTCGTCGGTAAATATCCGACAAAACAAGAATGAACGGTTTTTGTTGTAAATCAAGTAGAAACAAAATACAATTCATTCCCACAAACGTTAATATTTACAATTAAACACATTCTATCAACGAACGTCTTGACCTGAAGCAAAAAAATAACCACTTAGTTACATAAAAAGGCGTATTGGTAAGTTCAAGCCTTAACATAAAGATTTTATTTATTTGCTGGAGTTGTACGTTAGTTAATTTAAAGTTTGGAATGGCAGATGTAATATGCACTAACAACACTTATCTAAAATAAATGAGCAACAGGACATCCCGTTGAAAACTTCGACAGTTGGCAGGAAAACTGACAATCCATGTCAATTAAGGTTAGTATCCAGCACACCCTGCGCGCATTCTGTAAATTTTAAAGACCCACATTAAATGCCTGGAGATTAAGCGCCATTGTAATTAATTGAGTCTACTATTGATCAAGTAGTCTGTTAATACTAAGGTTGTGGGTTGATGATTCACTACAGGTAGGGTGCGCTCGACTCCAATCGCAATTGACAATGATTGCCAGTTTTTGTATTAAAAGATGGCGATTTCTCCGGACACTCCAGCTTACTATATTTAAAACTAAACTCCACGGTATAGACAAATTGTATACCCTTTATAGTATATATTACCCAAATAAGTACACAGAAATCGCATGTTATAAAACCGTAATATACTTTCAGCTAAAATTGACCAGTGACATTTACAGTTATATAAAAACGACATTTGTTCGAGCAATCTATCCCAAATGGTGGGAAACAGAAGATGTTGGACTTTTAAGATCCGCATACGAACAAAGATTTACACTAAATGCCTACAACTACCGAATTACCATGACACGTTTTAGACAGCTGCGAGTTAAAGGTATGTCATAAGGAACATATTTAAATGGTTGAAATAACTTGTAATTCGCTGTACTTAGTTTCTTAAATGTTTGCCGCCATCTTTTTAATTGGCAAATGAAATTGAAGTGAAAATACTAGTAAATCTTTATTACTGTTGTTCGCAACAATAATATATTAAACTGAAAGTGTCAGGATTTTAGATTTTTCCTTTTAAAAATAGGAAAAATTTCGCCTATCACGCTAAATTTGATATTGATGCAATACTTATATTTCCGCTAAGCAGTACCTTTCAACAAAGGCACACCACTAGTTCGTTCTATTAAAAAGTAGATCCGTAAAATGCATTTTTATTCTTTCATTTATAAGCTGCTTAAAAGTAAAAAATGAACTACATGAGCTATCATTTTATCATTTTATAATATTGTTCCGTGTTTTAGTTTGGAGCGCCACTGATTAGCTTGGACTAGACAAAACCTATCATATTTTATGAGGTTTTTTACATTTTTGTATGTATATTCAGCAGAATGAAAGAAAACAGAGGGTTAAATTTGTGTAGGTTAGAAACTTACACAAATTGCATTATTTTATAGAATTATCTACTTTCTCTTAATTTGATTTTCATCATGATGCCTATACGTAACTCATTTTAATATAAATAAATTATTTTGGAATATGGTTATAAATGTATAAGTTGATAGTAAAATATTTCATATCTAATGGAAATAAGAACTAACAATAAAAGAAAGATTTTTAAACCACTATGGTATTAGTTTTAAATTTTCTATAAAAAATAACATGATGATGTACTCGCCTGAGTATCATCAGTGGAGTAATATAAGCAGCCAGGTGAATAAGTTAAATATTGTTTTTAAGAATTATTCACTACATTATATTTTTTTTAAATTTCATGAAATACCAAGGCTATAGAATTTACTTCGCTAGACTCGCATTTTGTCTATTCAAAAATAATATTTAAAATCCAAATTATTGAGATGTTGTGGAGCTTTTATCATCCAAATTCCAAAATGTTATAGAAAATCCGTTTAAGGCTACCTATACATTGAAAATAGAAAGTAAAACCTTAGAAGGCAAATATTTTTTGAAAATTTAGGTCAGAAAATTTATACAATTTTTAGATCACTTAAATAATCAATGAGATTCCTGTCAGCACAGAAGTATGACTACTGGGCTGGTGATATCCTCGGGAACTAACAGTCCAGCACAGGCATCGACTATGTGGTTGCAAATAAAATGTCATTCCAAGGTTAATAGATTTTACCCTATTTCGTTTAATCGAGACTCATTTGTGGCGTTCAAACCCACAAAATATTTAAAATCCAAATGATAAAGATGTACAGCTTTTATCATAAAAATTCCAAAATTAGTATAACGCATCCGGTGAAATTGACACTAAACTCCCAGTACAAAACATTAATACAAGCCACTGGACACATAACAACAACAAACAGAATACAACTACACACAAACGAAAGCCAGCACCACAAACTCTTAGGAAAAAGTGAGTGAACTCCAGAACAAGTCAAGTAAGTCCGGTAAAGGAAGATTCTACAAAAACTGTACGACAAACCTACATCTGTATTCCTTTGAGTATCTCGTATGTATCTCACAAGTACATAATGTTTCCCATAAAATTTCTTCAATGAAGACATCATTAGAGCAAGACAACCATGAGTTTGCAGTTTCCGCGTTAATTGAATAGTTTGAACAGAGAAATCGTGGTATTCCATCAGTTATGTATCTGCTTAGACACTTAATATGCCGGAGCACAGGATGGAAAAGACGTTATTAGAGAGTAGAAGTCAGCACGTTTGTTGGAGAGCTTAATAGAAAGTCTTCAATGAGTGTCTATTTCGAGATGTAAATCCATCTAGAAGCAAACATATTAGTGTCGGTTGTGTCCTTAATCTAAATCTTTATTGGATAAATCAAATGTAAAAAGTCAACAAACTCATTAGTGAAAGTACAACATCAATGCAACGTAAGCCAAGATAAAAAAGACAAAGCTAACTTGCAATCTTCCTTATTCAAAGTACACAAATTCGCAGTATGAGTCAAGAAACAAATAGTCCATTGAAACAGCTTTCGCCTGTTGCACAACACGTCCACTTACTGAACGAATATGTTGTCCATACAACAATTAAGCATATTGAATGATGTTTTCATGCGTAATTTGTTTTCATGTGGAGTTATTAAGTATGACTAACAGCCAGATATTTGTTTGTATATTTTATTTGTATATCTGTTTTTCACATTGTTTTGCAAAAGCAACTTTGTATCGATTGTGCCAATCTTGACTTCAACTCAGCGTGTGGAATAGTGGTGTAAAATATTAGTTCTTATTCTATTACGAAAGGAAGGTAAGCAATTCTATCAGTTCCTTAGAATTTTTAAGGATCTTATGAAGCCTGGATTTTAATGTAGATGATAACAGGATTAAAAGAGGTTTAAAAACGTGGTTAATCCGGTTTGCAACATAGCGTAAACATGACGTATCATCGAAAAATGTGAAGTATTAAACGACCTCTGAAAATTACATTTTATTTTTGTTTTACGATGTATTTTTTGTATAATTTTAGGTGCCTGTACCATTCCCAAGGAAATGGAGAGAACGGTAGATACATGTGTTCCATCATTTAACGAGGACACAGAAGAAACACTAAACTTCTGTAAATGTATGTAGATTTCTTTTTGTTAATTTTGTTTTATAGTTATGCATATTAAGGTACATGCTTTTAAAAGTTAACTTACCAGTTAGTCAGGTTTCAACAAATGGACGCAGAAGTAAATTAAGACAATATGTACAGGTATATCTGAAACCAGACTGGTGTAATTTACTTTAAATAAAAGAGGTATGTATAATATATGCAACATAGTGGGTTATATTAACCCACAACATTTGACATTAAAACTTGCAATCCTTCCAAATAAAATTTTAATTTGAGGACTTTGTGCCAAAAGTCGGGTAAAAACAACATATTATACCGTAGCTGCTGTATTACGTAACTACAGACCTAATCTAGCAACATTGTAATTGCTTTTCTAAACTAAAACCTTTTCTGTTATATTGTCCATGGTTTGTCAATAAAAGTACATTTTTTTGTTTTTCTCAGCTTGGAGACCAATGAACGAAACATGTTTTGATGAGAATGAAGAGTTTCAGTACAGTTTTCTCAACTCACGTGACGACGATTACCTTAAACCAGCTGCAGATTTACCTTATACCGGAGACTACGGTACATACGGGCCTGGAGGCTATTACATTGACCTTGGACCAAAGGAGAGCTTGGTATGGTCTTACCTTGATCGTCTTCGGGAGAATAAATGGATAGACTATAGGACAAGAGTTTTATTTTTAGATGTGGTCACTTATAATGCAAATTCACGACTATTTAGTCACATAAAGGTTGTTTTTGAACTACCAACCACCGGAAGCATCACCGTGCGAGCATATGTGTGGTCGTCTAACCTGTACCCGTATGTTTATCCACTAGACTACGTTGTGTTAGCATTACAGTTGATATTTGTCGTGGTGTATTGCGTTCGATTTGTGCTTTATATTATATATTTGGTAAAGTCGCGTGGAGCAGCTGTGTGGGCGATCTATACATATTTGCGATTATTTGAATTGACATTTAGTGGCGCTGCTATCGTGTTTTGTATCCTAAGGATAAATGCTACTTTGGCAGCAATAGTTTCACTTAGAGAAAGCATAGGTATGATTCTAATTATATTTCAAGAAAGTGACGTAAAAGTCACTGTAGTATGATATATCTTTCCCTCAAACAGATAATGCCTTACATATGATGTGTTCTTTTATAATTCTTATTAGTTAGGCCACTTACGTCATTAACAGAATATTATGTTAATAATTATGAGAATGTGTATTTTTTACAACCGCACGCGTTCTCGACGCCTTGTTTTTATATTTAGAAAATATGTTTGCTATTTTTTCTATTACGTATTTCGTATATTCAAGCTACGTTATTAAAAAAACCATATATATGATATACGTCACTTAATAAAGAGCTGCATATTCGTTTCTGTTTCAATTCGTAAACAATTTCGCGGTAGTACATGCGAAACATATAAGAGGTATTGCAAGTTTTATATGTAATATAACAATTGTGGACTTGTTATGTTATATATACAAGGTCTGTAATAACGACCCGCAAATAACTAAAAATGTCATCAGCGTTGCCTCGAGCGATTCATTCTTGAACCATTTTTACGGACCATTAATATATCACCGTTCCATTTTGCAAAAATAAAAAAACATTTCTTTCTGTATTAATTATTAAATCAGTTACTAGAAAACACAAAAATATCGCAAAAGTTAACCAAACTTTTAGCAAACTAGTGTCCTGAACTTTTTGTCTATGTCTTACTTTAAAAATTTGTAATTTTTCTGTAACCTAAATGAATTTTAGGAACATGAATTAAAAATTATGAAAACTTTTATTTTAAAAAATACTATTTTTAGAAAATAATAACGTTTTAAATTTGAAGTAGAAAACTTTTAAACATTTTATATGCTCTCATGAGTTTACAGTGAATTTATAAAAGTCAATAATGGACCGAGTAAAGCCATTATGGACTGGTAATTCCTTAATAGATAATAAAAATAAATGTTATTTCAGGAATAGTACTTTGCGTGTTTTTGATTGGTCACGATAATCGCAACAGTACTAAAATTACATAAAAATTTGAAAATGTTTGTCCGCTTTACGCTTATGTTGCTTAGCAGTCAAGCGAAATTCAATATCGACATAGTAACTACTAGTTTAAGCCAGTTTTGTTATGACTGTTCCAATATAACTATAAATTACAATTTTAGTGGTCATTAAATATGATTATCTGTAATTATAAAATATAATGTTAAAAGATGTAAGAATAAATTTGTTGATTTATTTATACTCTTCTATTTGAAATGTGATGAAACTGGAATTTCAGGATTACAAGCAAATCAATGTCAGAATGCAATACTAAAACAATAATGGTAACCATGATTACAATTGCATAATAATATAAAATTACTTATTGATATAGGTCGCTATCGGGATTTCTCAGCCAGAAAAAATGTAATATACCGAGGCGAGGTGAATATACTTTACAGAGGTTTTAGAAATACCGATATCAACCACGTATCAAAGTAAATTATTGTTTTATTGTTTGTTCATGAAAGATGATTGAGAATAAGAGGTTATTCTAAATGGGTACGAAACAAATGTACTCTTCGTTTTATATGTTAAGGTAACGTAAGGTAATATTGGATTATGCTTGACCCCTTGTAGCATATTTTTGGAATAATACTGTGCAGCGAAAAAAATAACTAAATTTTGATGCAGCAGTTTTAAGTACTATTACAATTTAACATGACACGTAAGTTGCCTTAAGATCAATCAAAATTCTATTCATCTACTAAAGTTCGAAATTCGATTTATGTAATAATTTGCAATAACACGAATCATTTTGTTTATTTAAGGTCGATATGTATCGTTTGAATTAGTTCGTGTATATGACGATGCATATCAAGGTTGCTTAGCAGGGTTGTTGTTTATCATCATTTTAGATCTTCTGGAACCTTTAGAGTTTAATTACCATGTCTTTTTGCTAAGGTCATCTCTAAAGAAAGCACGCTGTGAAGTAGCATCATTTTTCCTTATAATAATACTGGAGTTATTGCCCTTTGCATCGTTGCTATATCTAACGATTGGTCGACAACACGAATACTTCAGAAGCATGGTAAATTCGATAAGTACATTAATAAATACGCTTTTAGCAATGATGAAATATAACACTTCCGAATTTGATGATGCCCTGACAAAGTTCTATGTTGGACTTTTCGCAATAAGTTTGACCATTACCATGATCAACGTTTTCATCACTCTTTTAAACATAACCTTCAATGAAACCAAAGAGGCACTTGCAAATGGCACGCTGAAGTTTGACCAGCAGTTAAATGATCATTTCTGGTACAAGGTGAACAAACTAGCTCAGTGGATTACTGAAAAGTTGTGTTTTAAATGTGAGTATGACTATTACAATATTCGAGACATCTTTTGTTAATGCAGTTGGTAATTTTATATTAATCACCGGCGTGAACCACTGAGTTTTTAGTTTGATCCTGATTTTGGGCATGTGCGCTCGCCTCGAATTGAGCTTAAAAAGAAAAGACAGTAAGAAAAAATTAATGTGTTGGAGTTTTTTCACCAATGATAGTTACGCGATTCGGAGTAAATATATAAAAGCTTTTATTAAACGGCCATATACAATGTTATGTTCTTGCGTCAACGGAATAGATAATATAGTACATGTAATAGAATCGATTCGTCATCAAATTAAATTCAATCTTCATTAACTTAAATATTCCTAGCTTGATTTGTCAAGAAAGTAGGCATGCTGGTTGTTATACGAACATTAGGATTGCTGATGTAAAGGTTCTTTATTGTATTCAAATCTTTTTACTACATCATTTATTTCTTTTTCGCACAAAAGTGTGACAATTACAAAAACAGTAAACACACATTACTGACAGGTGCGCCACCTAGAAAACCATGTGGAATTGGTTAAAATGCAATCATAAATTTATTGAGGTTTATGTCATAAGGAAGGTTAAAGTTGTTATGCATCTACTGTTGATCACTTGCCTTTCAGCACTCAGGTAGCATGTTCATACCTCACTGCGGGCACAGTGTGTTCAACTTTAACATTTATTTTGTAAGGATTGCAAGTTTTCCTGCTGAAGTTCGGGGGTTTTCTCAAAGTATTCCGGTACATCACGATACAGTTGAAAAACGTTGAAAGTGGCGTTAAACTTCACCTTTTACAAAGGACTAATTGCTACAGAACCTTATGATATATTTAAATAAATTTCAGGGATAGTTCAATACGATGACATAGGGGAAGAAAGCAAAATTGAAAAAACAGTATGTATCAGTGGATAGTTTTAAATCTCTCTTCCATTATTCGATGTCTATGGTGAAATCTTCATCGTGGTGGCTAAGAAGGGAGTGATCATAAGTTCGATTTGTGGTCGGTTTAAGGCGTATTTCAAATTCATACCTGCTTCTTTACCGCTAAAAAAAATTATTGGCATGATCAAAAGGCTTGTCAAAAAGAGCTGCCTAGCATGTCCATAGGCGACGAATAGGCAAAAACGCTTCGTTGGGGGAGGGGGTAAATAAACGAATAATATTAGTAAAAAAGACGGCCTAAAAACTGTTCCGGAATTCAAGACAAGAATCTTTTGGGGTAGTCATTTTATGAGGAATAGTACCATATTCGCGTTAAAAAAGAGTTTTCTCCCATGTGCAGATTTAAATACTTAAATATGTGGGTTAATAGTTTTTTCATTATTTTTGTACTCATGTATGGCAAAGACTCCGATAAAATTAAATATGATGTGCAAACTATTTCCGCAATGTTTTTAAATTGCACAGGCAGCATGAATTATTTAGAAAAATAGAAACATAATGTTTTCCAATATATTCAATACCAGATACCAGCTGTTATGAAGGACAACTCTGGCTAATGGGAAGAAAAGGGAATAAATTTGATCATAGTTAAATAAATTTTTAACTTAACACTTACAAATTTTAGAAGCAAAAAAAATATAGGATTCGACAATCAAAAGGGAGCAGATAGGGTAAAATGGTATACAATTTCACTTCAGATACACAGAATGATGGAAATATTGGGAACAATGAAGCAAAACGAGCTTGAGCTAGATAAATTAGCAACGAGAATGATGATAAAAATGATTGAAATAGATCATAACAGGATCCAACTACAGTGTCTCAACATTCAGTGTAATCAGTACGCCACTAAATACATGTAAGTAAACTGAAGTTCGTTTCCTAAAATTACAGCTTTTTTACGTACATGTAAGTCGAGGTTTTCTCTCTTTCTCTCTTTCTTACTAGCTTATGTTCAACTACAACAAGCTATGAAAGCATGCTTGTCCACACAGAAAACTGACACAAAACAGTTGCAAAGGGCATGCGATAAGACGCAAACTGCAATGTTTCAATTAATTAACAACTATGTCATCTTCTGTGGGAGAATGGTTAAGATAGTCATCATCCATCGAGTCTGTCCTGGCTGAAGATGTCAGTTTGAAGCTTATTGTGGGCAAAGTGGTCTGTCTAGGCTGAAGATGTCAGTTTGAAACTTATTGTGGGCAAAGTATGCTTGACGCAATATTTATTGATAAGGATTGCCAGTTTTTCTATCACAGGCCGGAGTTTAATTCTCCGGCTTCACATCCCCAAATCCTGGACGCCATGATGTAGCTGGAAAATTGCTGTAAGAGGCGTTCAACAATAATCTAACATGAGGATATTAACCGTAATATATATTTTATTAATAAGGAAAATAAGCTTAGTAATAATCAATTAAGGATTTTAATTCTCTTTTAGCTTTGGGTTTGCGACTACTGGATACACACTTGTTATTCTAACGATTCCAACGATATCATATAGGACCGAGATAAATATATCATGTTACATGGTACCTTGTGTGAGGAGAAATATTATTAGAAAGTTACGAAACAAACATGTTGGACAATCGTTCATGTTTGAGACACCTAGCAATCTTCAATTAAAGGTAGTTTATAAGTTATTTTTAGTGGGTATTCTTTGATATGTACAAGAGCTACATGTAACTAAAAAATACAGAAAAAACGAATCATTAAAAGAACAGAATTTTGTTTTAATATATTTAATTTTAATCTGACTCCAAATTCATCTACACATATATTGCTTCTTTTATTTAAAAAGTGCCTACCTCCGAATACAATAAAGACCATTTTTAGATTTTAAAGTGGACGCCCTTTAGCTGCCACATTTCTCTACCAGTGGCATTTTAAATGGCCATTGGTCCTGTTCACTTTCCATACATTTTTCTTGCTTGTAAACTTGTTCTCGTCCAGCCAGAATGTAACACGGTTAAATTAAAGGTAATACAGTATATGCACTCTTAAAATAAACTTTTTTAATTTAAAGATTTACATGCATGTTACATTATATATATTTAAAATTAAACTTAAGTTTTATCGTTTAATTCATGTAATTGCAATGCAATATCCCCTTTGTTATTTTAGGGCTGTGTAATGTTAGAAATACTTGGTTCGCAGAAAGATTTGACAACAAGATATGACACCATAGCTGTAAAAAATGAATCGGACACCACTTGGGAAAAATTCACTGCGTATAAGGTTTGTGAACTTTTTGCATGTCGGGAATTTTTATTTTTGCGAAATGTTTTCTCTCAGTTTAAAATTTCGCAGGCATGTGATCTCTAACGATAGTATGGTAGCTCTGAACCATTCATCAAAGATAGTTTCAACGACCTGGTTGTAACTAGGCCATTTCCTTTAAGATTCCGGAAAGTGACCTAACATTTGATCCGCTTACTGGTTTGTTAGTAACATTTCCTGATATTCTTTACAATAAAATGGTTTGCTATCAAGAATGAAGAAGCATACATTATCAAAAATATTTCGAATGGTGCTAAATTTAACCAGCTTATTATTACCTGTTAGCGTCAAATACACTGTAACTATTACTTCTACTTTTTAATAAATCGAACCAAAGCGAGGAATGTATTTGGAAAAAATACAGATTTGCCAGGTTTAACTTCCTGAATTGCAAAGTTAATAATTAACAATTATATTTTAGACACACCAGGGCCTTCAAGGTACACTTCGAAAGGTGCCACAACAATTTGCTGCAGTTTATACAGGTGTGACAAACAGTTTATCAGGATGGAGACCTATGGAGACTTACGTAGTATCAACAGAGGGTGGCAGTGTGTTTCCGTCATATGACCCTGGAGCCAGGGCAGTATTTTCCGCCAATACTTTTTCGGAGCCTTGTGTAGTTTCTCTCCGGGTAAGCAATTTGTTTTCGATTATTCTACATTGTTTGGATTATGATGTCTGTCGTAGTTGTTTGCTTGTATACGTAGGCACCACACCGCACCGCAGAAGTTAAATGCGACTGTTCAAGCAGCAGTTAATGTTATTGTATTGTTCGTGCTACATGTATTATTTGTTTTTGCTTATTTTAATTATTGTAATAGAGATAAATTGAATTGTTATGTTTAACTCGTGTATTTATATATTTTTTACCATTAAGATTACAATAATTGTTGGCTGGAGTATGGGATGTTGTATACTAAATAACATTAAATTTGTCGAATTCATTGATGTAAGTCAACTATTATCAGTGATAATCAAGGTTGGCGCAGTCAAATTGTGGTACTACTGATCACCAACAGCGTGTGATGTTTTTTTCTAATGTGTAGATGACAGTACATGAATGTCATACGATTGTCAATTTTAAATGAAAAGTTTCAGAAGGAAGCATTGCAAACATTTTGTTAACAATTTCAAATTTATTTTTAAGTGTACTTTTAATTAATTCTTGTGCGCACCTTCTATATTTGTCTCAGGATTGCTCATTTTGTTCATTGTATCATTTTTGGGTATTTACTTTTTACACACGAATGTTACTGTATAGATCGCGTCTGCAATGCTCGCAATTAAATCGAGTACACCAAACGTGCACTTCTTCTAATCAAACCACATCCGCGGCGCACGAACCATAAATTGGAAAAGCAAGAAAGATAATTAAGAGCTTTTATCACAATATTTCAGAAAGGTGTACCAAATCTGGTTATTGTTGTTATGCTGCATTACAAAATACAAACCATAGATTTTTCATCTTCAAGTCAGGGTCCACATTTGGACTATAGACAACGAAATCTTGGCTTGTAAGGATTAAGATTTTTTAAACATTTTAGGAAATTTAAACCATACGTCGACGAAAACAGCTACTTAAGTTGTCAAAATCCATAATTCTTGTCTTGTTTGTTTGAAACCCTAGAATCGTTTGATATTTCTTACTCAAATGGGTGTATGTATTTAATGTTATAACTCATTTTAGACTCTGAACGGGAGTACCTCTTCTATTCTAAATGTTATGGTCGACGCTCAACCACATTGTCCTGTTCGTATTAATTTACCACAAGCATTAAGCAGTAATGAAGACGATACAATAACAGGTATGAACAAACAGAAATTCCTTGCTTTTGTGTGAGTAATAAAACAATAGTACAGAACTTAAGTAATAATTACATTAAATATATCAGTCAAACCCGTTTAAGAACATAAGCGAATAATTTAGCAAATATCGGCCTTAAAATCAATTTTATTGATGTAACTTGTAGTGCATTTTCTAAAAATTGAACCCGAATTAAAAACAATCTCTCGTATGAAACGTTTGCTCTCTTTTTTAGCAGTATCGTACATTTGATGGTAATCAATGATAAGTCGTCGCCTCTTGCGTTCAACTGTTATACGTTTTTCTTGTTCCCCTTTAAAGGTTTCCTTGACGTAAGACGGTAGTGGAAAGTAACTTGTTACATCGTGTGTTAAACTGTAAGACGTTTATACTGCCCCTAGAACTGTCTCTTACATGCTGTCTCTTGTGTTAAACTGTCCTACGTTTCTGCTAGCTACCCTGAAACAATTTCTTATACGTTCTATGGTAAATGATGTAACTTGTTGCCTTTTATGTTAACTGTACTACGTTTCTGATCCCCACGAGCTGTTGTCTGGTATATTTGATATTAATCAACAATAAATCATGGACCCTTGAGTTTAGTTTGACTACGTTTCTGATACCTCTTCATTGGTATCATACATATGTGATGCTTATTAAAAGAAACTCGTTGATTCTTGTGTTGATTAGGAATACGTGTCTGTTTGGATTGAACTATCTCTTTTAAATGTCAGAGGCAGCTCGTTGCTTCTTCTGCTAATTGTGTACTATGTCCCCTCTTCCAATTTGAGCTGTCTCATACATGCTTATTAAATTTCAAGTTAGCTTGTTTCTCTTGTGTTAAACTGCACTAAATGTCCGCTCTCTCCTCCAAAACGGTTTCTTACACGTTTTATGGTAAATGATACAACTTGCTGCTTATTGTTTTAAACTGGACTATGTTTCTGCTTCCCATTTGAGCGGTCTTCTACACGCATGATTGATGATAATCGTAAGTAATTTGTTGCCTACTGTTTTAAACTTGACTACGTTTCTGTTTTCCTTGAGCGGCTTTGTTCATTTTGGATGATAATACATAGTATTTTAATTGTTTTATTGAACATCAATTTTACCATACTGGATTTCTAATCATAGATCGTATGGCTGAATATATGATTGTTGTACGCGAGGGGCCACATCAGGAATGGATAAAAGGAAATTCAGTAATTAAAAAGACCAATGACGGATTTGAGTTTGTGTTCACGAAGCCATGGTATGAATTAAAAACCACAGATATCGATCACGCTGAATAACTATTAACCTAGCTTTGGTCTCAACTGAAACTTTATATTCTGAAAGGCGTGCCACAGTTGCACGTATCTAAAAATTTACCAAACAAGTTTAACAACATTTTATGTTTAAATGTTTTCGCTACAGAATAAGCCTCGGTGGATGAGTGATTAAGATAGTAATTTACTTTTGAGATTGCATGTTCGAGTCTCATTGCGGGAAGAGCGTGCTTAACTCAAGTCTCAATTTTCAGTTTTCCTACCGCAGGTATGTTTTTCCTGATAATCCAGCTTCCTCTCTAACAAAAACTGGACGCCACGATAAAGCTGACAAATTGCCATTTAAAGAAACAAACACATATTAAATGAATATTGAGTATGGGACTAAATTTGCTATGTTTCATAAGTTATAACTTGCTCGCTGTTTCACGACCTACATGAACCATAAGAGAAGTTATGAGGTAGGCTGAGAATTATTTAGTTTTTATTTAATATGAAAATAGTTCTTTTCACATTGTAGGTTATCTATGGAAGTTGCAGTGAAAAATTCGAAAATTTTGTGGGTAAATAATTTTCTCTTTTTTTTCTAACAATGTTTCAATTTCAAACGTTCTCCACCAATGACAATAACCTACACGAATGTGATTGATTGAAAAATGTACTATACTTGGAAACACACTACTTAAAAATAGAATAATGCAAGTTGAAAGTTTAGTAAGAAGCGAGGAAATACCAAAAAGCAATCAATTTTAATACATAAACATTAAATACAAAATATGCATGTGACACACAACAACCAACAGAGAACAAAACAACCCACAAGCAAAGGCGTCACAAACTCTAAAAAAGAGAAATCATATTCTCCGAAAGAGTAAACAGTTCCTGCCTTTTGCAACACACCTGTCGTGTCGCTGGCAGTCAATCAAGGGTACATTGTAAATCAAGTCAAGAAAAGGAAGATAATACCCTTTTTATCTGCAGTGATTATTCTGAACATATTAAATAAATATTTTATTTTTTACTTATGTGTAGTCAAATTAAAAAAATTAATTTATTTAACGCATTTGCGCAAAAACAAGTAACATGTTTTTTACCTTACGACTTATCTGGTTTTTCATTCAAATTGTGTACCAATTTTTGCGATTTGCGCGCCAACAAAATCCACAAAAAAGATGCAGCGATACTGCTGAAATTATATTTTACCTTAAGGGACCCAAATTACAACCGCGAAAATAAGTACCCGCGAATTGGTAAACATCGCACGATACGCGAGTTATTAGTAAGTGTAAATACAAAGCATTCTTTGGCTACTTTTTGAATTAAACCAGGGGTTATTTTAAGAAACACAATACCATTTTTTCCTTATTTCTTTCATTTTTAGATGCATGATGTGCATCTCCGTTCACACCTGGGTGAGTCTATTATAATAATGTAACTTAGTGTTTAGTTATACTCAGTATAAAGCTATTTAGCATGCTAAGGACTTGTTTTATTGTAATTGACATGAATACGTGGTGTGGCAACAATGAACATAAAATATCATAAAACTTTACAAAACTTAGCAAAACATTAGAATAACAGATCTCGTTAAGACCTATAAGTAGTGCAATTTTGAGGTGTGTCGACAGGGTACGAACCTACTTACTGCTATTGTAAATGTGGTTCGGTCATGTCCAAATATTGTACTGCTGCTCTGTATATAGATAAAAAATCACCAATTAGTTTGGACAAATAAAGAAATTGTTGTTTATTATTTTGAATAGGATTTTGGACTGTGTAAACAATTCCACAAACACGGGTCGAAATTTGGCAGTGATATCGACTAAAATTAACTTAAACACCGCGAGATAAATCTGAGAGCTTTACATTCTTGCCTTCTCAATCTAGAAAATTGACATAACTAAAAAAAATTAGATTTTGTGCTATTATGTGTGGCGTTATTTATATCTTTCAAGTTTATATGTACAAGAAATTGTTAGTTGATTGAAATTATGTTTGTTTTAGTTGGTTTTTTTCAATTTGTGTTTTTTTTTATCAAATTTTTTATTTGCAATTTGGATATGTTTAAATCAATATGAATCTCGTTGAACTAAAATTAAGGTAAGAAAAGCTGCAGTTATCCGGATAGAGGCAAAGACGTACGAAACGACATGATGAAGAAAAAGACTAAATTTTATCAACCCCAACAACTGAAAATAAACTTTACTTTATTGCATAATAAACCCCAAGAGGTTAAGCATACATAAATATACAAAAACAATGAACATGTTACTGTACATATACAACCTGAGATAATATAGTATTTACAAATATGTATGAATTTGACCAATGTGGATCTCATTTTCACAACTCAAATGATTGCTTTACAAAATCAACAACCATGGGCAAAACATCCATATTTGGGTTAAGAACAAAAATTAATTTATCAAGCTGGTTAAAATTAAAATTAACATATTTTGCTTGTATAAAATCAATAAATGTTCTTCTTATATTATTATTAATTTGACAATGAAAAAAGAAATGAGCTCCATCATCAATTATTTTGCATGATTTACAGAGCCATACACAGGTTCTCCTGACGCGTATGCAAAACCAGTTGTGATACTCAGCGTCATGTCAAGGAAACATATATATTAAAAAAATTAAGACCACTTATAAGGGACGGAAAATCATCGTATTTAATCGTTGGACCGATTGATTGTTTGCTTTAACGTTGATTGAGCAATAATACAGCTATATCCGGGGCAATAACTAGTTAACAAATAATAAATCAACCAAAGACCAACGTAAACTTGAGTAGTTTCGAATACTTTAGCTTATTGTAGCTGCTACAATGAGCCTACTCATTTTTTAATCTACATAAGCGGTTTTTTGTCCATCGTCAAACACGTCTCCTGCTACGGTCCGCGGCGAGGGTTTGTCTAATATGGCCGGATGACCCCATATAGAGCGCTTGTCGTATTTACCACTTGGGAAAGTGCTGTTTAGTTTTGTGGGTCGAGCACTGGGAACACTCAACTATTCAAAAGAAAAAAAATCTTGTATATTATCAATCTGCTGTTATCACTAGAATATTCAATTTCCGCAGCTGTAGTCATATTCGCTGCGCTCAATATTCAGTACCACTACGTTAAGGATGTCGCCTCTGCAGTCAACAAGAATTATCTTCATTCACACAATTCACCTTGACGTTAGTCTATTGTTGACAATTGGTTTTGTGCGATCACAAAATCGATTTAAGTACCGAAGACTTTTACACCACAACTTTCAGATGACAGTAAATCTGCCTTTGTGAATATTTTTTAGAAGTCAATATGATTAAAGCTATCGTAATGGTTAGCCAAGTCCGAGAGATAGCTTGTAACTGGAGACAAATTTCAAATATGTTGGAAATATCTGAAGATGATATTGATTTATCAAGCGACCCAATCATATGTCAAGAAGAAAAATGTTTTATGGTACTTGAAAGGTGGCTAGAAAGTGGAAGCGTCACGTTTGACAAATTCACTGCATTGTTGACATCTATGGGATTTAAAATCATAGCAGGCAAGTCTTATAACTTGCATTGTCTTACTTCGAATTTACGGGTTTTCTTCATCATTTCCGGCTTCTAACACGAATAAAAACAAACCCCATGAGATATCTAACCAATTGCTGAAAGTGGCCTGAAAAACCGTTCAAAACAAACAATCAAGTCATTACAATTTGAATGAGTTTGGCTTAGGAATACATGTAATATACTAGGTATCTGCATAATTAACTTTAGCTTAAGAATGTGCGCTGAGAGACGCTGCGGATTTATCGATGTTAAAAGGGTGAGATAAACGAGATTATTTATCTTGATTAACATGAACTTTCTGTTATCTGTAATGCTTAGCAACAGTCCTGCATTTCGTGCATACGGAGTTTTAGATATATATATGAATTAAGACCTTTTAGGAATGATGTTTGACCTGTCATTGGTTCTTTTTTTCAAATCACTACTACTTTTAAAATTTTTAACGGGGTTTCATCTTGAGTTATTCGAAAAGATTAATGTTTGTAATAATATCTATATTTAATTTCATTGTTGACGAGTTTCTCGCTTATTGATGTCGTCTTTATAATTTTCCCAGCGAAAAAGATTTCTTTGCAACTTATTCTGGCGTGACTTTTATTTGCAATTTAATTTGGCGGTTTTTTTGTATAGTATTTGAAGCATGTCCCTTCCTTTTCAGAACAAGTCAAGAGTAAGTGGGTGAAGGATTCAGCGCAATCACAGCAACCTACATTTAATACCACATCAAAACACAGTGATGAAGAATCAAAACGGCAATTTATATTTCCAGATGAATAATCCTTAATGTTGACATACATTAAATCGTAATTTAATATCATGTGCCATTTTCAAGATATAATCGCTCCCGTTTAAGGGAGATGGAAATTGTAGTGTTGATCACGTGATTTCATATAAGGGCACTTTCAGTTGAATGCGGCAACATTTAAAACGAATTGGGATGAATGTATAAAGACGATGGAAAACGAATGATGTGTTGTGTGCAAATCCCAAACATAACATGAATTTTTAAAAGTGTGTCGAGTTTTATGCCTTTTCCACGATATTTAAAGACTGTGTGTTGATGAAATTACCTTAAATAAATCACGTGATAGGATACTCGAACAACCTGTCTTGAAACGGCGTATTTAGAAGTTGTAAGAAGTATAATGGGCACAATGGCTCTAAAATCCAATATATATCAAAGTTTCTCTCGTGTTTTTGGTTTCCTTAATCATCAGTTTCTGGTGCGACTTGGCAAATGCCATATACAATTGATAACAATGCGATAGGAAAACGAGATTCAAAAAATTATTTTGTGATGTCACTTCTAAGGAGTGAAATGATGTTTCTGATGAATGGAGTAATATATAAACAATTTCTTTTATTACGTTATTTTAAGTCTAAAAGATATTTTTAAAGAACACATTTCAAATTTTACAATATACATGTAGTTGATTATTTTAGTTTAACTTTGAGAATATTTTTCCTTTCTATATGTGTTCTCTTGTTTAATGCTACGCATCGTTATACTGTTATTACGATGGCCTGTCTCTCAACGAAATTATGCCACTTATATTACGTTTTTTGTTTCATCATTTGAAAAATAGTTTTCGCAAATCGTTAAAATTTTATATTGTGAGTTTGTTGCTTGTGTCTAGTCAACGACCTTGAATATTTTGGTCGACACATGTGCTTGCCTTCTTTTTAAGTAAAGAGCTTAAGTTTGCTAAAACTCTGTAACATAATCTCGCTTGTCACTTAAATAATGTATAAGTCAAATTGTATCGAGGCAAATATGAACAATTTCGGTAGTTGTTTTGCTGCTGCATTAAAATATTTAAGGAATATTTCCACATTTCTGAACAGGTTATACGACAAATAACATTTTGTGTGTCTGTTGACGCCGGTTTGTAAATAGTGTAAACAGACCCAAGCCAAGTTATAGATCACAACCTGTTCAGCAAATTGAAACATTCCTTATAATTTAATTTTAACTATAAACCTTAACAATTGTAATAGTAAAAACATCTATGACGTCATGCAGCTATTTAAATTTTAACGGTATAAGAATAGGTCATCTGATGAATGCAAGTTTTATTGTATAATATGGGTTGCTTATTTGAATAAGCCAATCATATTTCAGCTTAGAAAGCAAATAAATTTATTTATAATTAATATGAGTAAATATGTGTTTACTGAAATGTATTGTTTCTTTGAATTTATAAGGCCAATAGAGCTCATAATATACCTTCCCTTTTCATGTGTTTAAAATTAATATATACATATATATTTTTTGCACAGTTTCTCTTTTTTATACAATTTTGAATTTGTGTGTTTATCCAATAAATATGTAAAGATGATGTGTACTTAAACATTCATTAATACTGCATTTAATTGTTTATAATATCGTTTTGCTTACAAGATCATCTAAATAGTCTTGGAGAGTAATATAAATTTTTTGTTCAATTTGTTAAATCCGTGTTGCAAAAGATTGTTTATGTTCCGCCAACAAAAACTTGGGACATAGATTTTCGGTATGTTCGCATGTTCGTTCTTTCGTCTTAGGGTTTATTTTTGCCTTTAGGATTTTTTTATGAAGACGACTTGACATCATCATGAAACTTGGTACACCGATACAACGGGATGAGATCTTCTCAATTGTAAAACTATGTTGGGCTGTGCAAATATTTTTCGCTTGACTGAACTAGAAAAAGGTTTTTTATTTTACCAATATGTGCAAAGTGTGACATCTGCGTCGCCAAGAAATATTTTCTTGTTAGTGAGTGTGATTTAGCATCAATGCGCATTAGACATACATAATTACGGTTAAAAAATTGTTGAGTTTTCATTTAGTAATTTTACATATAAAAAAGACTCGTCCTGTATAAAAACATAAGGATAGGCATGATGCAGCTAGATCGCACCAAAAGACCTTGTTTAATGTACCACACATAAAGTGCTAAAACATCTGGACCATTGAAAAACAATCAGACCTTTGTACATAGCACAGACTTGAAACACTAGGTTTACCACATGTAGTTAGTTTTGATCATATCATAGATATGAGATAGATATGAGAGTCAATCAAATTGTAACGTAAAAATTAGTATATTTTATATCACGGTAAATAACAAAAGGATATTAATTAAATAGTCTAGATAGCTAATCATCTACGATTGCTTACTGATCATGTCAGTCTTCATGTTTAAGGGCGGTGCTTATCGGTCGGTTCTCCGGCTTCCATCCATAATGCAATGCCAGGATATATCTAACAAACTTGTAAAACGTGTCGTTGTGCCTTAAAAATGAAAAATGCATGGTATTGTGTACGATTTAGTTATTATTTGTAGATATTTATAATGCAGGGTAGTTATACGTAATCATATAGACGAAGTTAAACACATTTTATTACGATCCAGTTGCTATGAAGCGGGCAAGTTTAGAGTTGTCCTAAGAAATTTAAATAATTTTTTAAGGGAGTGAAAAGTAACAGGACAGATTGCTCAATTGTTATTCTGAATATGAAGAATGGCCGAGACAGTATTCCTGTCCAAGTAAATAGGGACATAAAACAAATCCTAAAAGCGATATAGGAAGAGTACAATCACTGAACTATAGCTTACAGCGTCTGCAGTTGTAGACTAATTCTCAGAATGAGTTTCCTGTTTGAATACAAGCTTGGTTCTGTGTCATATCGGAAGTTTGTTAAAAGCATTTACCATTAACGGCATTGAAGCACTACTTATTCTTCGTAATCTATGAAACACATATTTTCCATGATATATAATATTACACTCTGTGAAAAAGAAACGCATAATTGATTTTTAAGATTTTAGTAGATGTTTTTTTCGATAAAGAATTTACTGGGACTATATTGTGTGGGTTCCAAGTGCTTGACCGACAGAGCAGCCCAGCGCATCCCCAGGTGGCGGATATTGGAGACCCTCTCGTAGGGGGATGTCAGGTCATAAAACGGAAAGCCTGGTTGAGAATTGTAATAGGCGACGTGTTTGGAAAAGTACCACGCTCTTTGCAAGATTAAGACCGCATTGTAGATTTCGAAAAAGAGAAGGCTCATTGTAGCCGCTAAATTCTACGCCTATTCCTAATACATTAATACACCTTGAGCTGCCAACATGCTCTGCATCTTCCTAGCATAGAGTCAATCAATGTTTTTACGTTATTACATTGAATTGTTCGTCATTCTTATTGCAACATTTGACAAAGCTGATTGAGGCTGTGAGGCGAATGTTGACTCTGGCGCATACGGTTATCTAGCTGGTCCCACAAGTGTTCAATCAGATTTAAATTCGGTGATTTGTAAGGCAATAGTAGCAAATTAATGCCACAAAATACTACTTTTCTGGGTTCTGCAGTGACTGTTAAGGTAACGACTCGATTCCGTAGATGAAAGAACAGTATGTAGCAATCTGGACCAGGAGTCGTTATGCGAGATCGACTTCTCATGTGGTCAACAGTAGAGCGAGTCTGCGTTTACGTAAAATACATAATAAAATTCAAAAGAGCTATGCGGTGTTTTTAACAGTATAGAGTGGGATAGGACTGATAGAATCTTCGGATCCAGATTATAATCAGATAACAATCAGACAGCACCGATTTGTGATACAAAAGGACACGTTACAAAACGATATTAATTAAACTCCTATGTCAGAAAAATTGTTACTGACAAATATTTACAGACAAAATATGATCGCAGAATAACTTCAGTAATCACTCGTGAATTTATAAAATTACAATTACTCAATTATAGAACTAACATAACCCTGTTTTATTTTGCAAATTGTTATTATAAATTATTTCAGCCGTTCGACAGATTGAGATACCAAGATAGGAGTCTTACATGTTAAAAAGTTCACACTTTATAAGTATTGTCAAACAGTACTCTTGTCAACCTACAGAGTCTGCTCGTGAGACAAGTTGACGAAACGCGCGTCTGTGGACGTCTGTTTTTGATGATTTTATTCCCCAAGACCACATCAGGGGTATGTGAATTATTAAGGATTGTTTTCAATTGCTGGTTAGATTATTGGATATAAACGGCTTTGGGTCGATTTACGCTGAATAAACCGCGGTTTATGTTGCAGCGTAAATCGATCCAAAGTCGTTTATATCCAATAATCTAACCAACAATTGAAAACAAACCTTATATTTTAAATTCTATTGTAAAAATGAAATAACAAGAAAAATATTTTACAAGTAATCAAATAATATTTGCAATTCACAATTTTCACAATTAGTGTCGTCACTTGTTGTTTGCGAAAGAATTTATGTATAGTCAACATCATCAATACATACAGACAGGTAACCAGTGGAGGTCTGCCAGAATAGGAGTGACACCGTTTTGACGTCCTAGTCACAAGACGAGCCACAGTGTTCTGACCTTTTTGTAATCGACTGAGAGTTGTCTTTTTATTCCATGCAATAGACTGCTTCCATAATCTAGTCTGGAAGTTACAGTACAATTTACCATTGCTTTGCATGCTTCAGTTGTTAAGCAGCGTCTGATTCTTTCAATTTTACATATTTGAAAACTCATCAAACGTAGTTCAGAAAGAGACAGATTACCGCAAAATTGTTTCAATTAAATTTTTGTTTCTAACATCAATAGGGTTCACCTTCCAAAGCCTTCCGCAGAAAATTGCAGATGGCCATGATTTTTGTTTAATTGTATTTGTATAACCCGTCGAAAAATTGTGGCAGCATATTTATTATCATCGAATAATATACTATTGATTATTAAATATTAGATCAGGTTCGTACAATAATGAACAAACACGATTTTCTGATAACTAGCAATATACTTCACAAATAAAGGTATACTTTGAATACAAATATGCAAATATAATCTGAATGAACCCATATCAATGCTCCTATTTTCGTGGTCCCTAGAACGAAAATTATAAAATATTCTAAAAGCAATGATGTGGCACAAAAGAGTCACTTTTATTCTCTAATTTTGACGTAATATTTCAACCGCTTGACCGGTGTGGAAAAAATATTTCTCGTCACTAGTGAATTTGTTGTTCTCAGCAGTTGGTTGGTTAAAAATAATAACGTCACAATAAGAACTCATGACGTCATAAACAAAACACCTTCCATTTACCGCGTATTCAAGACATGAACGTAAAATTGGGGTTGGGAGAATTTGTATTTCGTTTCGCAAATTTACTACTTTTCAAAATTAGAGAAACAGAATCTTACATTACTACTCGTGGATTATCGGATTTCTCCAATCTCGATAGTTAAATTATGTAATTTTAAGTCCTCGCCAAGGCTCGGACTTAAAATTCCATAATTTAACTTTCTCGATTGGAGAAATCCGATAATCCACTCGTACCAATGTAAGATCCTATATTTCCATTATTAGTATTTACAATTAAGTACACACGAATACATAATATATAGGTGTCTTCTACATTTTTATTTTCTAATAATTATCTGCTTAATTCTTATGGTTCCAATAAACCAATTCGTTTACAATACACCAGCAAATGTAATACCCTAAGATGGTATACATAAAAAAATACATGGATGCATCTGATATGATTTTGGGGGTTCGAACGATGAAAATTTACGTTTCAACTTATGGAAGCAATTATTTTTGGGGTGATCAATTAAAAGGATTTTCGCACATGCACTCTAAATTACAGGTACCCCCCCCCCCATATGTAAAATCCTTTGCAAATAACTGGTTTATTGTAATCGTGTGCACTACACTAAAATTGAATAGTGCTGTGCTTGCTTTGGTCTCGCAAAGAGATGAATCTTGAAAGCGACACCTATCGGACAAGTGACCATGAGTTTTTAAAACACAAAACGGTCTTTCGTTGTTATGAACTCGTAAGAAGAAGAAACTTCTGAAGCCCAATTCTTTTTAAAACAGATAATATCTATACATATAAATTATTATTTATATTACTGTATCTTAACGCCACTTATTTCTTTGGGTAATATGATTTTAACATTCCACGGGAACCTTAAAGTAACATGAAATATTATTGATTGATTACATGCGTACTTAACGTCCAGTGAGCAGTATTACAGCTGCTATGTTCAGGACGAAAACAGTTAACCTACAATAAATCAACGGAGAAAAAGGATGGGGCAACGGGAGTCAAATTTTGACTGTCACTAGAAGGAAAATTCAGCATTTTGTGGCGGCTACAATGAGCCTACTCTTTTTTTAAATTTGCAAACGAGATCTGTATCATTCAAGGAACGTGATACTCTCCAAAAAAGTAACCAGCTACAGTCTTTTATACCACGACCAGAAAACCCCCAACAAGATAGCCAATCATGCGTGGACGCTCTGGGCCGTTCTGCTAGTCGAGCACTGGGAATCTTCCCAGTAAAGTTGCAAAGATGAACTAGCTTTAACATCAACAATTCTATAACCGAATGTTATAATAGCATACTCCGCAATTATACACGCAACGGAGATCGGTCTAGTCGTTGGACATGCCTACATGTGGACATATACAAATTGTAAAAGAAAGATCGGTCTAGTCGTTGGGCATCTCAGACAAATTCAGATTGTATTCAAACTGTAAAAGATTGTTTGTTTGTTTGTTTGTTTGTTTGTTTGTTTGTTTGTTTGTTTGTTTGTTTGTTTGTTTGTTTGTTTGAGAGATGTTTAACGCCAACTTCAGCAATTTTTCAGCTATACCGTGGCGTCCATAATCTATATCATGGAAAACTGGCAATCCTTGTCAATTAAGATCGGAGTCGAGTACACCCTGCCCACAATGAAACTCTAACCCGCAACCTCAATGTTGACAGACTGCGTAATAGTAGACGAACTACCTTAACCAATCGGCAACCGAGACCCCAAATTGTAAAAGAAAGATCGGTCTAGCTTTTGGACATGTCATCTGGGGATAGCTACAGCAGTGTGATATCACTTTAAAAAGTATATAGAAGATACATACATTTGGGTTTTTTTGTTATCATTGATATAATTTAACATGCTCGCTTGCCTTTAGCTAACATATGTACACTTACATCTCTTTGATCCTCTGTCCGACCAATATTATATGTTGGTCAACTTAACCGCTCCAACACACCCCACCCCCAATTAGCCACTCTACCGAACGATCTAGCTTTGCACAATAACAAAAAATAAATATTTATTTATTGCTAATAAAATTGCAAAGTCCTTTAAATGTGATCATGTTACAATTTAGGAAATAACTATTTGGAAAACGATCTTTCATTATCTCAAGACGAATAACTGTTGTATTCCATAGCAAACGAAACCGATTTTAATATTTTATTTAAACACTATATATATACCTTTAAATTTTACAAATAATTAACACGCCATTCATTCATTTGTTAAATAGATAATTCAAAAGCTTAACAGAAGAATAAATGACCTCAAATAACCTGCGTTATGTTGAAGACATGTTCGAGTTATTGTATCAAATATAACAATGAGCCGACATTTAAAATAAAAACCCGTATGTAACTTAATAAAAGTGTCAAATGTAACGGAACTTCTGGTAACATAAAAAGTGCTTCACATGCTGTTTGTTAAATTTTGCTGACAAAACGATCTGGAGCGTTCTGTCCAAATTGTGCCGTCAAAACATGATTCGGTGATGATGCAAGTGTATTAACCATATAACATGGCAAGTTCAGCTTTACCGATAGTTTTAATTTTCTGTTTGGAGATTTTTTCGACTTGCAGTCTGCATATACCTTTATCATATAAATCTGGATTTCAAGGTAGTGTATATATTAAACATTTACATAAGGGGATCCTAATGGGATCTCCATTACTCATGTCTGAAAAGTTGTTTCTATATTTTAATATTGGTCAATAAAGTTGGCTAATTTTTAAATCATAAAATTCATTTATTTGTTCATTTCGTCCTTAACCCCAAACGAATGTTACATGCAGCAGAATATACTTTAGAGCTCGAAAAACTCCCAATTTAATTACCCTACGATATTCTCCGTAATTTATTTGAATCCAATACCCGTTTTTTCAATGCAAGAATTTCTCTCAGCCACGAGAATGGACAGTGAATACCAAGACTAACTATGGGAAAATTCATGTGGCAGAAGTTCACAAATTCCAGCACACTTCTTGAGCATAGTGTGTCTTCTAAACCGTCAAATACTACTCATCTTTAACATATCATGTCATTTAAACCCATATTCGTCAGAGAAAAAAAGATTGTTTCTTTGAGTTATTCGGATACTTTCAGTAATATATAAGCTTTTTCATAACATAGACCGCTCTAGGAAAAAGAACCAATATTATCCGCATATGACAGCACTCACTTTGCATTTCGTTTTCCTAATTTTAATGCAATATTTTGTCAGATGTAGTCTTTTTTCCGTAATAAAATTAACGATAATGTTGTCAATTATAGGCAAAATGTTGTATAACAGCTGACCTTAGATTCATACTATATACTGTTGTAATTGTTAGCATTGTCACAAGTGTTATTCCTTTGTACTCGGGTATAAGTCTTAGCATTGTCACAAGTGTTATTCCTTTGTACTCGGGTATAAGTCTTAGCATTGTCACAAGTGTTGTTCCTTTGTACTCGGGTATAAGTCTTAGCATTGTCGCAAGTGTTGTTCCCATCTACTAGAGTACTACGTTTTTGAAAACTGCGGTTCCAAGAAAGATTTCAACTCGCGAATTAAAAAAAATAGATTTGTTTTTCACTTACCAAAAAAATCGTATAATAATATCATTATGCAATAACTAAAGCTGTTCTTATACTTTCCGTGATTAAGTAATTGTTTGAGGTTTAATGCCACATAAGGCTGTTTTTCAGCTGTTGTATGACGCCAATTTGATTGGAGGAGTGGACGGGAGTGCCCGGTGAAAACAAAATAACATCACAAGTATAAGCGTGAACATCATATTTAATATCAATAATGCGGAAATGAATGGACAAATACATCATTTCATGGAGCATATTTTTACAATAGTAATTTTTAAAGTGAGAAATCTATAAATAGTCATTTAAAATGGAGTAATATTGAAAATGAAAAGGCAGTTATAATAGGTATATAAGCTATTAAATGGACTGATTGATTTATCGAAAAATCTTTTCGCTTTATTGGTCACAAAAATCATTCATTAGTTGTATTCACCGAGTTTTGTGTTTGTTTATTTTCCCGAATGCTAAATACACAATTTTAATTATTCACATTCTTCGCTAGGGGTCTTGTGGCGGTCCCGTTACTTGTGTTACATTACTCTTTAACGACAATTCAATCCAAAGAACTTCATACTGATTTTGTTGACCTTTTTGGCAACATGTTTTTTTCCGATTTTTGCACACGATAACAATAAATTTGTCGTCTGCTTTATTGTAGGTGAAAAACATTCTCGGAAACTTTTTTCGCTTTAATGGTTACAATCGTAGTTCCGATATTGAAAATAAATATCACAGAAAAAAGGAAAACATCACATATTTTTCATTAGGTAACATATAAGCATATGATCAGACTGAGAAATGTACAGTTCGACTAAAATATATAACCTAAATGTACATTTGTGCTGCATACATATACATGCCTGCACGTGTAAACCATTCGTGTATTCATAGAAAGGTTTATACTTAGAAGAGAAATGACCGTTTATGATTACCTTCTAAAAATGAGTCTAAGTTTTGAGGAGCAACATCAAGTAGCAATGTCAAAAGTTTGTTTATTGGCGTTCGAAGACGAGAAGGTCAAAGCAAACTAACAGGTGAAAATATTACGGCTTGGTGCACTAACCGATGTAATCCGCTAAAATAATCACAATACAATGGGACTATCAAGCAAGAAGTTTAATCCACAAGCTGTTAAGTCTGAAGGAGAACTGAATTAATTATATCAAACCCGTGTAAAAATTAAACAGATTTAATTCGTTTGTCCACAACCCAATGTCGGTAGGTTACAAGACTGGTAATAATACTCTTCGATATGACATCAAGAGTTGGCAATTTTTAAAAAGCATTGTCTGTTACGAACACATGTTGCCAATTATAATATAATGTAGGTAGTGCGTTTATTTGTTATACCCCCGCTTCGAAAATGAGCGGGTATGTTGTTTTACCCTTGTCATTCGTTCGTTCGTCCGTCTGTAACAAACATTTCTGTCGCAGTTTTCAAAGCAACTATAGGATGCAGAAGCCTGATATTTTGCATATTGCTTTATCCTTTAGTACCACATGGTGTATAGCGATTTTACGCTCCTTGGTCATCTACATATACTGTTTACCGATAGTTGTTGTTAAAGCGGGTGTATCACTTGTGAGCATTAGCTCACAGATCTACCTTGTTTTTCAGGCTGGATTTCTGTCACAGTTTCGTATGAAGACATTTCAAGAACGAAGAGATCGTTATCTACACTGCCAAAAACGCTGTCCACGACGCTGAAGTTTAATGACGATGTTATAACCTTGAACCTAATATCAAATGATAAGTTGGTTTCACTACCCCCAGTTTTTCAGACAGTTGAAGGAAATGTTGTTCAAAAACCAATTAATGCTGTAAGTATCAAGATAAACATATCGACAGGAGACCCTTCCTCAATAAGTAACTTTCTCCAAAAACAACTTTTTTTACATGTTGTTGGAAAAATAATGCGTTTCCTACTAGTCTTGGTTTAAAAAAAATAACATCATACTTATTTCAACTATGCTCAGAGGTGTAGGACCACCATAGTTTTTTTACTATTCGGCTATATTAAAATTTGATAATTTTGACTTATCCTAGAAAATTTACCTTTGTTTCAAATTAAGTGACACTTCTGTTCCCTATAAAAATGCACTGGCTGATAATTCTGTCAAAATTTCACAATATGTTTCATGGCATATAAGAAAAAAACGCTCAACCTGAAGTCCACGTGGTCTAAAAATCTACTTTCACTTTTTATTTCAGTCCAAAAATAGTGCTTGTCCCTAATTGACTCTCAACATTTTTATGTTCGTTTAAAACCAATAAAACTTTATCCTCAAGTTTCCTAGAATATTCAGCTTTCCAAAAATACCAAATTTATTCTGGTATCATGTGCGGTTCAAATTCTGTATGATGCAAGAGTGAACCTGTCTGTTGACTAGTACTACTTTTACGTACAACCTCTGGACTGGTTCCCGGTATTTGGTGGTCCTACACCTAAAGAAGATGTTTTTGTTCATCAAATTAAATAAAAATTTTCCTGGTCTTAGATTTATGTTAGTCGAAACAAATTCTAAAATTTTGTTGAATTCCTTTCAGCGGTTTTCAAGAAATGCATGAAAACATACAAAGACCTCACATGCGCGTTATCATGAAAAATTAGCTTGGTGATCAAGAAATGCATTATTCCTTAATTTTTCAATTTCTTAGTTGCAGATGTAAATAGCAAGCTTGGCAATATACATCCAACACAAATGGACTTATTTCACACATAGAAAGGCACTAATTACATAATTTTATCATAAATTTTGCATCTTTTTTAGTTTATTTCACACCCCCCCCCCTTTTTACAAAGTGAGATACTGAGTACCTTCAAACTGTTGGGATAAGACTTTTATCTCTTGAAATACATTTCAATTAAGAAAAATAGTATGAAACTGTCCTAATTATGCACCTAGTACATCCTGAGAAAGTTTTTGAGTTCAAATTTAAATTTTTTGATATTCAGTTGTACTATATTTTGGAGGTGTACATTAATAGTTTCTAAACTGAGACTAAAATTTTATGAATTTCATTAAATGCGCTCACTATTCCATTAAGCTTAATAATCAAATGAACATTCCTTACTAAAAAAAAAACCCACTAAAGTTCAAACTGGCATACAAAGAAACAAAATTATATCTTGCTTTGTTATGAAATAGCAAATATTGGCCAATTTCCCATTACTGCTCATGTTTAAGGAATTTTTGAAAGAAGTACCATCATCTTAAGGCCCAATTATCTTAACAAGTACAATTATTGCATATGGTTACTAGTTTACTAACAAATTTACCCTTAGCAAGCATCAGATTAGAAAATAAGTAATTTTAGTATTAACCCATGCCAGCAATGTAACCGACTTAAGCCGCAGGTGTAAAATTGACAAATTCATCTTAAATACACTATTTTTCTGCATACTAGAATGTCTACCAGTTCTAGTTTTATACATTTTGACCCTTTCATTACATCCAAAACCTAAAACAGGAGTTTATTTAAATTAAAGCACATTCCACTAAGCGCGGACCACTGCAGACCCCATAATTTCATACAATATTACATAATACCATATTTAGGCTGAAATTTGACCCCCCCTATAGGTTTTAGCTATGATAAGCAATTAAAATGATAGTCTTGGTGATTTACCTTCTTTCAGTACCATTTTTATCAAAAGAAATAGAAGTTGATATACCTGTCTATGGCCTCTTCAGGTGTAGGACCACCATAGTTTTTTTACTCTTCGGCTATATTAAAATTTGATAATTTTGACTTATCCTAGAAAATTTACCTTTGTTTCAAATTAAGTGACACTTCTGTCCCCTATAAAAATGCACTGGCTGATAATTCTGTCAAAATTTCACAATATGTTTCATGGCATATAAGAAAAAACGCTCAACCTGAAGTCCACGTGGTCTAAAAATCTACTTTCACTTTCTATTTCAGTCCAAAAATAGTGCTTGTCCCTAATTGACTCTCAACATTTTTATGTTCGTTTAAAACCAATAAAACTTTATCCTCAAGTTTCCTAGAATATTCAGCTTTCCAAAAATACCAAATTTATTCTGGTATCATGTGCGGTTCAAATTCTGTATGATGCAAGAGTGAACCTGTCTGTTGACTAGTACTACTTTTACGTACAACCTCTGGACTGGTTCCCGGTATTTGGTGGTCCTACACCTAAAGAAGATGTTTTTGTTCATCAAATTAAATAAAAATTTTCCTGGTCTTAGATTTATGTTAGTCAAAACAAATTCTAAAATTTTGTTGAATTCCTTTCAGCGGTTTTCAAGAAATGCATGAAAACATACAAAGACCTCACATGCGCGTTATCATGAAAAATTAGCTTGGTGATCAAGAAATGCATTATTCCTTAATTTTTCAATTTCTTAGTTGCAGATGTAAATAGCAAGCTTGGCAATATACATCCAACACAAATGGACTTATTTCACACATAGAAAGGCACTAATTACATAATTTTATCATAAATTTTGCATCTTTTTTAGTTTATTTCACACCCCCCCCCCCTTTTTACAAAGTGAGATACTGAGTACCTTCAAACTGTTGGGATAAGACTATAAGACTTTTATCTCTTGAAATACATTTCAATTAAGAAAAATAGTATGAAACTGTCCTAATTATGCACCTAGTACATCCTGAGAAAGTTTTTGAGTTCAAATTTAAATTTATTGATATTCAGTTGTACTATATTTTGGAGGTGTACATTAATAGTTTCTAAACTGAGACTAAAATTTTATGAATTTCATTAAATGCGCTCACTATTCCATTAAGCTTAATAATCAAATGAACATTCCTTACTAAAAAAAAACCCACTAAAGTTCAAACTGGCATACAAAGAAACAAAATTATATCTTGCTTTGTTATGAAATAGCAAATATTGGCCAATTTCCATTACTGCTCATGTTTAAGGAATTTTGAAAGAAGTACCATCATCTTAAGGCCCAATTATCTTAACAAGTACAATTATTGCATATGGTTACTAGTTTACTAACAAATTTACCCTTAGCAAGCATCAGATTAGAAAATAAGTAATTTTAGTATTAACCCATGCCAGCAATGTAACCGACTTAAGCCGCAGGTGTAAAATTGACAAATTCATCTTAAATACACTATTTTTCTGCATACTAGAATGTCTACCAGTTCTAGTTTTATACATTTTGACCCTTTCATTACATCCAAAACCTAAAACAGGAGTTTATTTAAATTAAAGCACATTCCACTAAGCGCGGACCACTGCAGACCCCATAATTTCATACAATATTACATAATACCATATTTAGGCTGAAATTTGACCCCCCCTATAGGTTTTAGCTATGATAAGCAATTAAAATGATAGTCTTGGTGATTTACCTTCTTTCAGTACCATTTTTATCAAAGAAATAGAAGTTGATATACCTGTCTATGGCCTCTTCAGGTGTAGGACCACCATAGTTTTTTTACTCTTCGGCTATATTAAAATTTGATAATTTTGACTTATCCTAGAAAATTTACCTTTGTTTCAAATTAAGTGACACTTCTGTCCCCTATAAAAATGCACTGGCTGATAATTCTGTCAAAATTTCACAATATGTTTCATGGCATATAAGAAAAAACGCTCAACCTGAAGTCCACGTGGTCTAAAAATCTACTTTCACTTTCTATTTCAGTCCAAAAATAGTGCTTGTCCCTAATTGACTCTCAACATTTTTATGTTCGTTTAAAACCAATAATCTTTATCCTCAAGTTTCCTAGAATATTCAGCTTTCCAAAAATACCAAATTTATTCTGGTTATCATGTGCGGTTCAAATTCTGTATGATGCAAGAGTGAACCTGTCTGTTAACTAGTACTACTTTTACGTACAACCTCTGGACTGGTTCCCGGTATTTGTGGTCCTACACCTAAAGAAGATGTTTTTGTTCATCAAATTAAATAAAAATTTTCCTGGTCTTAGATTTATGTTAGTCGAAACAAATTCTAAAATTTTGTTGAATTCTTTCAGCGGTTTCAAGAAATGCATGAAAACATACAAAGACCTCACATGCGCGTTATCATGAAAAATTAGCTTGGTGATCAAGAAATGCATTATTCCTTAATTTTTCAATTTCTTAGTTGCGGATGTAAATAGCAAGCTTGGCAATATACATCCAACACAAATGGACTTATTTCACACATAGAAAGGCACTAATTACATAATTTTATCATAAATTTTGCATCTTTTTTAGTTTATTTCACACCCCCCCCCCCTTTTTACAAAGTGAGATACTGAGTACCTTCAAACTGTTGGGATAAGACTTTTATCTCTTGAAATACATTTCAATTAAGAAAAATAGTATGAAACTGTCCTAATTATGCACCTAGTACATCCTGAGAAAGTTTTTGAGTTCAAATTTAAATTTATTGATATTCAGTTGTACTATATTTTGGAGGTGTACATTAATAGTTTCTAAACTGAGACTAAAATTTTATGAATTTCATTAAATGCGCTCACTATTCCATTAAGCTTAATAATCAAATGAACATTCCTTACTAAAAAAAACCCACTAAAGTTCAAACTGGCATACAAGAAACAAAATTATATCTTGCTTTGTTATGAAATAGCAAATATTGGCCAATTTCCCATTACTGCTCATGTTTAAGGAATTTTTGAAAGAAGTACCATCATCTTAAGGCCCAATTATCTTAACAAGTACAATTATTGCATATGGTTACTAGTTTACTAACAAATTTACCCTTAGCAAGCATCAGATTAGAAAATAAGTAATTTTAGTATTAACCCATGCCAGCAATGTAACCGACTTAAGCCGCAGGTGTAAAATTGACAAATTCATCTTAAATACACTATTTTTCTGCATACTAGAATGTCTACCAGTTCTAGTTTTATACATTTTGACCCTTTCATTACATCCAAAACCTAAAACAGGAGTTTATTTAAATTAAAGCACATTCCACTAAGCGCGGACCACTGCAGACCCCATAATTTCATACAATATTACATAATACCATATTTAGGCTGAAATTTGACCCCCCCTATAGGTTTTAGCTATGATAAGCAATTAAAATGATAGTCTTGGTGATTTACCTTCTTTCAGTACCATTTTTATCAAAAGAAATAGAAGTTGATATACCTGTCTATGGCCTCTTCAGGTGTAGGACCACCATAGTTTTTTTACTCTTCGGCTATATTAAAATTTGATAATTTTGACTTATCCTAGAAAATTTACCTTTGTTTCAAATTAAGTGACACTTCTGTCCCCTATAAAAATGCACTGGCTGATAATTCTGTCAAAATTTCACAATATGTTTCATGGCATATAAGAAAAAACGCTCAACCTGAAGTCCACGTGGTCTAAAAATCTACTTTCACTTTCTATTTCAGTCCAAAAATAGTGCTTGTCCCTAATTGACTCTCAACATTTTTATGTTCGTTTAAAACCAATAAAACTTTATCCTCAAGTTTCCTAGAATATTCAGCTTTCCAAAAATACCAAATTTATTCTGGTATCATGTGCGGTTCAAATTCTGTATGATGCAAGAGTGAACCTGTCTGTTAACTAGTACTACTTTTACGTACAACCTCTGGACTGGTTCCCGGTATTTGGTGGTCCTACACCTAAAGAAGATGTTTTTGTTCATCAAATTAAATAAAAATTTTCCTGGTCTTAGATTTATGTTAGTCGAAACAAATTCTAAAATTTTGTTGAATTCCTTTCAGCGGTTTTCAAGAAATGCATGAAAACATACAAAGACCTCACATGCGCGTTATCATGAAAAATTAGCTTGGTGATCAAGAAATGCATTATTCCTTAATTTTTCAATTTCTTAGTTGCGGATGTAAATAGCAAGCTTGGCAATATACATCCAACACAAATGGACTTATTTCACACATAGAAAGGCACTAATTACATAATTTTATCATAAATTTTGCATCTTTTTTAGTTTATTTCACACCCCCCCCCCCCCCCCTTTTTACAAAGTGAGATACTGAGTACCTTCAAACTGTTGGGATAAGACTTTTATCTCTTGAAATACATTTCAATTAAGAAAAATAGTATGAAACTGTCCTAATTATGCACCTAGTACATCCTGAGAAAGTTTTTGAGTTCAAATTTAAATTTATTGATATTCAGTTGTACTATATTTTGGAGGTGTACATTAATAGTTTCTAAACTGAGACTAAAATTTTATGAATTTCATTAAATGCGCTCACTATTCCATTAAGCTTAATAATCAAATGAACATTCCTTACTAAAAAAAAAACCCACTAAAGTTCAAACTGGCATACAAAGAAACAAAATATATATCTTGCTTTGTTATGAAATAGCAAATATTGGCCAATTTCCCATTACTGCTCATGTTTAAGGAATTTTTGAAAGAAGTACCATCATCTTAAGGCCCAATTATCTTAACAAGTACAATTATTGCATATGGTTACTAGTTTACTAACAAATTTACCCTTAGCAAGCATCAGATTAGAAAATAAGTAATTTTAGTATTAACCCATGCCAGCAATGTAACCGACTTAAGCCGCAGGTGTAAAATTGACAAATTCATCTTAAATACACTATTTTTCTGCATACTAGAATGTCTACCAGTTCTAGTTTTATACATTTTGACCCTTTCATTACATCCAAAACCTAAAACAGGAGTTTATTTAAATTAAAGCACATTCCACTAAGCGCGGACCACTGCAGACCCCATAATTTCATACAATATTACATAATACCATATTTAGCCTGAAATTTGACCCCCCCCCCTATAGGTTTTAGCTATGATAAGCAATTAAAATGATAGTCTTGGTGATTTACCTTCTTTCAGTACCATTTTTATCAAAAGAAATAGAAGTTGATATACCTGTCTATGGCCTCTTCAGGTGTAGGACCACCATAGTTTTTTTACTCTTCGGCTATATTAAAATTTGATAATTTTGACTTATCCTAGAAAATTTACCTTTGTTTCAAATTAAGTGACACTTCTGTCCCCTATAAAAATGCACTGGCTGATAATTCTGTCAAAATTTCACAATATGTTTCATGGCATATAAGAAAAAACGCTCAACCTGAAGTCCACGTGGTCTAAAAATCTACTTTCACTTTCTATTTCAGTCCAAAAATAGTGCTTGTCCCTAATTGACTCTCAACATTTTTATGTTCGTTTAAAACCAATAAAACTTTATCCTCAAGTTTCCTAGAATATTCAGCTTTCCAAAAATACCAAATTTATTCTGGTATCATGTGCGGTTCAAATTCTGTATGATGCAAGAGTGAACCTGTCTGTTGACTAGTACTACTTTTACGTACAACCTCTGGACTGGTTCCCGGTATTTGGTGGTCCTACACCTAGAAACAAAAAATAGCAAAAGTTTCGCCACCTATAATATGCTTAAAAAATAAGAGATATAGCAATCAACAGGGGGTTGGTTGACCTTTGACCCGTATAAAACACTGTTTCATGTTGATCAAGTGTTTGTAACATGACTTATAATCCTCTAAAATTTGTTTCTGGTTTGTAATTGAACTTTTTGCGACTTAAATGATAACTTTGAAACAATATTCTTTCAGCTACCACGCACACAGCGGTACTATCAAGACACCAAAAGACATGCTTCTATGTATGTAGAGTGCACAGAATACTGCCGGAAACATGCAATTGTGAGTATAATTTTGGAAAAAAAAACCACTGTGTGTGTTGCGCATGCCTCCTACTATCTCTTTGTTTAATAAACGTATAGCGAGAACAGCTCGCAGCGGGCAGCGAAGCTGTCCGCGAAGAGCGGTGAGCTCTACGGCAATAACGTGTCACTTGGTCAAAATAAAATCACGTGATCAAACTCTGCTTAATGCTGATATTGATTGTTTTTTCGTCCGGAAGTTGATATCGTCAAAAAACTGTAACAAAGTGAATGAAGAAGGGCTAAAATTAATTTCAAAGAATGACTTTAAAATAAAGTTGTCATCGATACAAAATTAATGTTATATAAAAAAATAACAACAAAAATTTCATTCTATTTTTTTGCATTCTCCAAATCGATCTTTAAAAACTGACAATCATAGACATTTCCTGTGACGTCACCATTACAAAGAAAGACGTTACATGATCACTGGAATGTAGTCGAGGCACTTTTAGGGTATTCGGAAGTAACGTCAATTATGAAAGCGCATTATATACAAATAATAAAGGACTACAGTGTTTGTGCTCGTATTTTGGCAATGCCTACTCCATATTAAACTTTATTGCATAATAAACCCCAAGAGGTTAAGCATACATAAATATACAAAAACAATGAACATGTAACTGTACATATACAACCTAAGATAATATAGTATTTACAAATATGTATGAATTTGACCAATGTGTATCTCATTGTCGCAACTCAAATGATTGCTTTACAAAATCAACAATCATGGGTAAAACATCCATATTTGGGTTAAGAACAAACATTAATTTATCAATGGCATCAAGCTGGTTAAAATTAACATATTTTGTTTGTATAAAATCATTAAATGTTCTTCTTATATTATTATTAATTTGACAATGAAAATGGGTATTAACTTGTTTTGAATTATAACCAATACTAATCGTTTCTGGAATAAACGCGACAGGCAGGAACCCGAGGCACACAAGTTCATTCTCAATTTACAGTTCGTGTCGCTGGTTATTGTTTATGTTTTATTTATTCCATATTTGTTGTTGTGTGTCCCATGTTTTGTATTATTGTTTTTGAACATATAAATTTGATTACCACTTCGGTATTTATGCGCATCTTTGTGACGTCAGCGTGAAGACGTCCAGAATCCAGTTTACACACTAAAGGTTTAGGATACAAGGGGACAGTATATGGTCACTTTACTGGTCATGTAAAGAAATCTCATATAATGTTAAAATTTTGATTTAAAAGATAACAGTAGACAAACATATTAGATCAAAGAAGGAAAGTTTCAGATGATAAAAAAATTAATAAATGAACATAATAGGATGGTTTGAAAAAAAAGATTCACTATGAACATTAATTTTTTTTGTGTTTAATTGGTTTAATTTTTCCCCTAAATAATTGCATCCAAATTTTTATTTGGAAAGGAAAAAAACACAAGCTTCTTTACGAAACTGATTGATTGATTGATTGATTGATTGATTGATTGATTGATTGATTGATTGATTGATTGATTGATTGATTGATTGATTGGCTTTACGTCCAGCAAGAAGTATTTCAACTATATTCAGGACGAGAACAAGTTAACAAACAATTAATCAATTAGGAAAAAAACAACACAAGTAAGAAGGCATCTCACTGAAGTTTTAATGAGTCTTCAGTTTATATAAGCTTCTACAGTAAGCATAATATATTGAAGTTCTGCAAGTGTTCGTACATACTTTTTTTTTTATTTTCAGACAGGAACCTTTGTGTTCAGAAATGAAACATATCTCATAACACCGTCCTCCTCCGCTAGTCAAACAGATAAGACAATAGTACATGAAATTTCGAAGCCAGATACAACGAAAATGTTTGGAAACGACTATAAATTAGTTGGTGAGATTTTAAAAAAAGCATTTGGTGTGTTTGTTTTGGATTTAACGTTTACTGAACACTTCTCGGTATCTTTGATTCTTTCTTCTTAATACTATTATAATTTATTCGCATTATAATAGCATTAAACCTTTAGTCCATTCTCGTTTTTTGTTACTTGTTTCCATGTCATGAGTTTGTCACGAAAATCATGTCCGGAAATCAAAATTGGTATTGAGGTATGCACACTTCTCACACAATGTTTTATTAAATTCAAAATGATTCAGGTATAATTTGGCTTTGTTATAGTTTTTGTAAGACTTAATTTAAGCAATTATTCAGCTATATACATGCATCCAATTTATCCTTGGGGGAACTATTGAGAAAACCCGGATGTAAAATTGTGTGCATATAACTTTGCACTCGTCCAATAACTGTACATACTTTTTGAGCAATATCTTCAAGAAGTAAAATTTTATTATTATACGTCCAAGTTCAAAGTAGCACAATGGAATTAAAACGCAGATAAAGTAAAACATCACTAAGGTGTTTTAATTATAGTACCTTTATTTTTTAAGAAGATCCAAGTTTACATGGTTACCAAAACCAAAATGAAGGCAGCAGACGATCGAAAATGCAAAAGAAGCGGAATATGAGCAGACGACAGAAACGGGCAACAGGACAATATCCATTAGAACTCTTTCTAGTCACGGATTTTTCAGTTTTCAAATTGTAAGTGCATTTGGACGTATCGTAAACTCGAGTGTTTTTGAAATCCGCCATATTATTAGGTAGAAATATCTTAAAAAATTATATATATGTTCAATGGCGTAAAACTAATGGTAGCACAATAGCCCGGGTCTACACATAATTTTCACATTTTGTCCTAGACCCCTTGCCGATAAGTGGTTACACATTAAACTACACTGTATATATTCTTACACCCCTGAATTTTGGGCTTTAAGCATTTTTTTAATGACTTTTTGAACTGAACACAAAATAATCAATACAATAGAAGTATTAAACTAACATATTATAAGTGACGATATATATGTTTCTAAAAATGATAATTTAGTAGTTTTCCATAATTATCGAAAGATCCAAATTGATGAAGATAACAGAGCTAGGGAATTTCGGGATTATAAAACCGGAATTTATTGTATCATTTTTATTTTTAGTTGGATGGATGAAAGTGGACAAAACAGAACAATCGCCATAGACAGACTCAGTCGCTATTATGCGTTCATGATAAATGGAGTAAGGCAACGATTTAGTTTATCGTAGTTTATCGTAACTAAATTTGCGTTAGTAAATGACTACTGACGTTTTTACTTGTATGTAAGTTTTGAATCCATTTAATAAGGAGATGTTAACAATCTACTCTGTCACCTTGGCTGGGCGGGTAAACAATTTGTGTACTGTCACCTTGTGAAGTTTGTTGGTCTAGTGTTGTGATTGTAAGTTACCGTCACTAAAAGCGTTTAGTTGACATTGATTATGCAAGCAGAAAAAATTCTGTATAGCATTAAAATATAATGAAATAAACAACATAAGGATTGGAGGTTGATAGTTCAGATTGTTGCCCTGTTATCGTCTTATTTGACATATTTTTTTCGGAGTAATAAGGAATTTAACCCAAATTAACTCAATATTGACTATGTCTCAATTAGAATTATAAATCATATTCTATCTCGCATACACTTTAATTATGCTCCTGCATTTTACCAGGAACAATGTTTCTTACAGATCGATGTACGATACAGTAATCTTCCGAATGCCAGTTTTTCAATAGACATAGTTTACGTTGGTTTATATATATCAGAGGTAAGCGAAAGATTTTAGTTCTGTTTTATACGATGTGTAAAAATATGTACGTTATTGAAAGATATTTTAAATTTATTTGTACTACAACAAAAAAATAATAAATACAATTTAAAAAATATTCAGTTACCGCCGATGTTTTTCTGTTGCATCTATTTAATTAAAAAACATATTTATGACAATGATTTTATATGCTTTTTTCGTGTTAAACATTGAGTTTTTTCCTGGTTCATCTAAGCTGCAAAATTGCTTAAAGTGGCGTGAAAAGTTATTAAAAATGTATATTGTGGTTTCTGCTACAATTGGGAATAACAGTAATGCACGCGAACTACATACTCTGCACGCACATACCACGGAATTGTGACATATGTGTGTATATATGCATTTAAAAAAAAACTACAAAAATGTTGTTGACACCAGGAGGACATGAATCAAAATAAATTTGATTCGTCAAGGAATAAGGCCTTTTAAAGAAATTTGATTCCAATATTTATTGTTACGTAAGTTTTGATTGGTGGAGTTTTATCGTATATTTTTGAATGAACGAGTTTATACTGCAGGACAGGGTGTTGTATTTTTGGTGACTAATGAAAACTGCAATCCAATGGGGTGTGACTTTTAGCATAGTGTTTAAATACAAGTTTAAATTAAATCAAATCCAAAACCCTTTTTTATTTTGCTATTTCAAACATGCTTACTCAAAGATATAATAGCGTAAATAGCAAAATTTTTTGATTTTGTTCAATACTGGTGTAACACGGGTATGCATAGCTGTTTAGCTAGTGTTTGATTGTTGTTTGAACCGGAAATAGAATGAACCATTGGGATAGTTTGCTGAGGATTGAGAAAGGTATAAAATGTACAACGGCAACAATGCTTCAACTCTTTTGAATCTAGCTGGGTCTAGCTATGGCACTCTGCAAACTTGGTACTTTGTCACAGTTTTCGTATCAAATCCGACTTCCCCTAGAAGGCCTTACGTGTTCACCTCTTGGTAACATGCTCATGCAACAGGTGAGTGTCCAACCTCAGACACAGAAATGCGTTAATAGTTTTGATTAAAAAGCACTTTATCAGGCACTCTAATTTTAATTTGGAATGAGTAGAACAAAAATCTACAATTAGAGAACAATGTATTTATTTAATACATTGTTTACATATAATGTGTTATTTATTTAATTATTTAAAAACATCTTTGATCAGTTGTGGTTTTTTTGTTTCAGACAACGGTCGACTCATTTTGGACAGAACGCAATAAATTTATTTTGCCATCAGGGGAAACCCGCATACAGATCGATATTACATTAGCCATATTCAGCAACTGGATCCAGCAAAAGATACAGCCAATTACACACCTGGATCATGCTATGCTTTTTACCAAGTATGTATACCGATTAAGGCGTTAGTCAGAAAGGAGTGTGTATATCGATTAAGGCGTTAGTCAGAATAGGAGTAGGTATAGCGATTAAGGCGTTAGTCAGAATAGGAGTATGTATAGCGATTAAGGCGTTAGTCAGAATAGGAGTATGTATATCGATTAAGCCGTTAGTCAGAATAGGAGTAGGTATTCCGATTAAGGCGTTAGTCATAATAGGAGTAGGTATACCGATTAAGGCGTTAGTCATAATAGGAGTATGTATATCGATTAAGGCGTTAGTCAGAATAGGAGTATGTGTATTGATTAAGGCGTTAGTCAGAATAGGAGTATGTATACCGATTAAGGCGTTAGTCAGAATAGGAGTATGTATAGCGATTAAGGCGTTAGTCAGAAAGGAGTATGTATATCGATTAAGGCGTTGGTCAGAATAGGAGTATGTATATTGATTAAGGCGTTAGTCAGAATAGGAGTATGTATACCGATTAAGATCGATATTAGCCATATTCAGCATTTGGATCCAGCAAAAGATACAGCCAATTACACACCTGGATCATGCTATGCTTTTTACCAAGTATGTATACCGATTAAGGCGTTAGTCAGAATAGGTGTATGTATAGCGATTAAGGCTATAGTCAGAATAGGAGTAGGTATACCTATTAAGGCGTTAGTCATAATAGGTGTAGGTATACCGATTAAGGCGTTAGTCATAATAGGAGTAGGTATACGATTAAGGCGTTAGTTAGAATAGGAGTATGTATACCGATTAAGGCGTTAGTCAGAATAGGAGTATGTATACCGATTAAGGCGTTAGTCAGAATAGGAGTATGTATAGCGATTAAGGCGTTAGTCAGAAAGGAGTATGTATATCGATTAAGGCGTTGGTCAGAATAGGAGTATGTATATCGATTAAGGCGTTAGTCAGAATAGGAGTATGTATACCGATTAAGGCGTTAGTCAGAATAGGAGTATGTATAGCGATTAAGGCGTTAGTCAGAATAGGAGTATGTATATCGATTAAGGCGTTAGTCATAATAGGAGTAGGTATAGCGAATAAGGGTTAGTCAGAATAGGAGTATGTATATCGATTAAGGCTATAGTCAGAATAGGTGTATGTATCCTGATGAATGTGTTAGTAACAACCGGAGAAGATATACCGATTAAGGCGTTAGTGAGAATAGGAGTAGGTATAGCGATTGAGGCGTTAGTCAGAATATGAGTAGGAATACCAATTATGGGGTTATTCAGAACGCGTCCTCTGCTCTCATTTCAGTGGTCACTTAGAACATGTTATATAATAAGATTTAATATATACAATAAATGAACCAATTTAATTCCTAATTTTATACATAATGCTTGTCATCTTGTGTTTTTGGAAGGCGGTATCGTGACATGAAAACAAGAATACGTTCACACAAGATCTTTAACTTTATAAAGCCAGTAAAAAAACCGTTTTTCGTTTTTTATGGATTACGGTTTACGAATTGTTGATGAAAGAACAGTTACCTGCCGAATAGTTAGCAGTGGTGTCAACGGAGTGGTTCTAAAACAGGATCCGAGTTCCTGCAAAGCATCTCGACTCCTATTCATATGGATCTAACTGAATACCATCGTACTATGTCAATATCAACTATTCACCTCAGTTAATGAAGCTATATTTTTATATGTCGCATTCGACTGAGTGGTCTAAAGCGCTGGACACAATACAGGCGAATGGATGCCATATTGTCACAATGGTGTGAGTTCGAATCCCACTGGGGGAAAGCAAAAAAATTGATAGTATTAAAATCTTCTCCTGTATGTTCACTTATTTTTATTTGAGTTATGTCAAAGATGTTCGGAAAGCACGTTTTTGTATTTGTGTCTAATTTTTATTTTCGTTAGTTTTTATCCATTTCTAAGCATTATATGATTATAAAAATTCCTTAATTTGATTGCCTTAGTGCGTTCAACAATAATGATTTACCATAAGAGCAATCTGAAATTTGTTTGATAAAGCTAAATCCACAGGAAAGTTATGTCACCCTGGGGTGTCCTACAAATAGCTTTCAGAACCCTGGTAGTGACTAAAAATAACTATGTATAATGCTGTTTCTGAATTAACTTCGACCTGGATATGATTACAATCATGTTAAATTTATTCATACAGGCATTCATATAATAAAAATAGTTATTATAGGATTAAACACCGTTTTCAATGGATTTATCGGTATATCAACAAGACCAACTCACTCACAAACTAATAAAAGTCCGAAGGACTTTTATGATATGTTTGTGAGTGAGTTTGTCTTGTTGATATACCGATAAATCAATTGAAAACGGTGTTTAATCCTTATAATTCTTTAAAATTGCATTAAGTAATTAATTTATCTAGCGTGTTTCTCAACTTCATATTTCTTGTGTTTTTGGTAGCGGGATTGACTGAATGTATGAATATTTTGTTTATTTTTACGTACGATTATTCCATAAACCATTTTCTGATTTTAATAAACACAATTTACATTAATCTATAACCTTATTTTCTGTATCGAACACAAGGAAAGTTTTAAATTTAACAAATCACTAATGATAATTCATCAAACAAATAATTTGTAATTTCGATATTGAAAGCCGCCATCTTTGTTTACGTTGGTAACGGAAAAAAATAGTTCGGTCAACGTCATTTATCCAAAACTAAATTAGATCAACTTCATTTATCAAAAATAAATTTTGTTGAAAACCTCAACCGGAAGTAATCTCAACCAATGAAATAAACGTATTTCTAAATATGTAAATCATATTAGAATTATCGACTTTTAACTTGGGTTGACATAAATTTTTATCAACCGTCATAAAATATATTAAAGTGATAAATATTCTATTTTTATCTACTCAAAAGTCAAAACGTTTATATCAGTCTATTTTATCTACTTTGAAGTTAACACACCTTCTTTATAATACTTTTCATGATACCCTGGGTCAATCAAAATCAAGACTAATGTTATAGTCATATTATTGTAACAGTTGAGTTCGTGAGTGTGCACAACACCGTCCTCGTCTGTATATCAACAAGGTCCTGACCTTCCCCTTGTCTCAAACGCAGGTCAAAAGACACAAGTTCGTTCCTCTGGGAATCGAGTCTTAACGGCGTGAAATAGACAAATGTTCGTGAAATTTTGAATTATTTATTATAAAACATTAGTAATGAAGGTTTCGAATTTTAACAATTGTAAAGGACATATAAATACAACAATGGCTGTATGTCTATTTCAAAATAAAAACTTCAACAATAACATGAACAAGTTAGCACCACACATCTGTAAATGGATATTCCAAAATCAAATGTATATAAGAAATCAATCGTTATTATCTCTCATTTCAAAACACTTTTAAACACAGAAAATGTACAGCACGTACAATATTAATACCTTGAATCGTCATGAAGTAAAAGAAAATAAAAGGACACGTTGTGGTGGATTTAGTAATCAAACTTTTAACCTAGATGTTTCAAAAATTTACTACATTTTAAGTCAAAACATAAGTTCTCAGCAGAAACTGATATAAAGTTAAGCCTTACTTAGCTTATGGTCTGAAGACAAATTCTTAATGTGAAAAATGTTACTACTCAAACTACAAACATCCACCAAATCGGAAACATTTGAAAACAATTATTATGTAAAATAAATAGAAGACTTCATAAGAAATTGTAAAAGTAATAAAGTCTGTGTTTTAACCTAAAATTAATCATTTTTCGTACAAATACTAAAATTTGTCTTAAAACAAAGGGAGATAATTATATACTAATATAGCGAAATTGTTACATTCGTCCCCCCTAAGAATGAATGCATATGAAATATGAATTCTTCTTATTACATTTTACAACAATTGAGCAATTATGTACAATAACAAATATAACAAATATGAACACATGTATATAAAAATAGTTCCCATATTCAAAAGTAAATAACTTAACAAAATAACAAAAATAGTAACGAAAGTGTAAAAAAAAAGATTATAAACCGCATATTGTTCGAGTGTTCATCAAAAATTAAACAAAGTAGAGTTCATCTCCAACCAGGCTTAACCTTCAATTGCATGACTTGTCCTCCTTTTCTTTCTGGCATGGTAAAAAATGTGCTTCCCTATCTCGAGGTACACATACACATCCCTCCAAATTTGGAAAAAGTTCCTTCGTTGAATCCTTTAGCACCTGCCTCTCCATTCTTGCCTGTTCTCTTCCCTGAACATTCACCCTAGGTTTCATAATTCGCTTAACGACATGTCCGGGGTCTCAATAGTTTTTGTTGTGTTCCATATTGCATTGCGATAAACCTAAGTCCTGTTCAATAACAGCTTCCTTTATGTGATGATACTTCATTAAATGTTTTTTCAGGTAACACCTCCTCCCTACTTTACCGTCACAAAGGCGACATTGCCATACTGGAGTTTTTTGTTGATGAAATCTGATCCAGTGCTTACAATACATTCCGTAGCTCTTAATGACAGGAGTTTTACACCCCTTTACCTCGCAAATCATCCCTTCCTCTGGCCAGTAGTCTGGAATATTTTCATAGGAAGGCTCAACAAATGGTGCTATTGAAATATCATATTCAGACATTCTGAAATCATATATATATATATATATTATATTATTTACAAAAATAACATAACTGTAAAACTACATTTTCTTTCTAGGTAAAACGTTTCTTGGATTTTTATATCTTTTATTTTTTTCCAAAGTTGGTTGGAGTGATAAAGTATACTCAGTTGATGTTTTAGAATTAACTTTATGGTTCCGTCGCAAATGTCTGCCAACGTCGCATCTTTGCGTAAACTTTCGGTCACAAATGGTGCAATTGAATATTGAAATGTATTCTATGTGCATCAATTTACAATGTTTTATGTAACGTGAGAAACTTCTAAATATAGGTGTTTGACATCCAGACACATCACAGCTCATGCCATGTTGTGGAAACAATTGTCTCAAGTCATCATCTAAACGCAATATTTCTCTGTCTTCGTGTACCGCTATCGTGTCTGTCTCAGCCATTAATTAGTTATCGGTATCTGAAAGTAGAATCTCTCATTTTTCTAAGTTTCTATAAATATGTGTAAATATGTTAATTAATTCATATATTTTTTTTATATATATACATGCTTTTTTTAGATAAATATTACAAGTCATACAGGCACCAGTACTTCGTTATGATATACATATTTTCCTAAGTCCTGTATTATTTTGTGACTGCACTAAATATCTTTTCGTTCAATAACAATGCTCTAAATTTACTATTTATTTGACACAGAATCAACGGAATACCCCTACTTATGATTTCGGAAATTTCCTTTCAGTATTTCACTACTTTAACTCTGTGACAAATAATCAAAACAACACTTATTATTTTCTCATTTTATCTGTCGGCCGACATTTAAACATTTGTTTGCAACTAAATCAGATACCCCTACTACAATTCGGAAGTTCTGTTTAAACCATAATCGGTATTTAGTTGTAACATATACTTTGATTAATTAACTGATTAATTGATTAATTAACTAGAGCATAGTAAAAGAACTCTTTTACTTCGGAAGTTTCACGCACCCCTACTTCAAAACTTTGGCATGTATATCTCCACATATTTTCACTTATTTACTTTTATTTCATTATTATTATTAATATTTTTTTAGAAAACGAAGTGTCAAAAAGAACTTCCGATGAGCTTAATTGTTTTGATATAAAACATCACACACATAAAATATTTACAATAAAAAAACGTCATGAAATTTGTTATTCTGTCCGGAGTCATTGTAATGTTTGGTAGTCAGAATTTTCCCAAACTTACTTACTCCTTCATCAGACTAACATAAATGTTTGAAACAAATGTTTTACTATTTACATATGTAGTCAATTCTCTGTTTAAACGAAGTTTTCAATTAAGGGGAATATTTAATAGGTGCCCTAACCGTTCGACCACAACGTGTCCTTTTCATGGGAGTAGTTAACAGTTCGGGACCAATATTATAATTATCCCTAGAAACTTCTAATTCCGAATAATCAGTTAAAGACGCATCTTCCTCTACAATCTCCACATCAACACCTGAGGGTTCTTCTACAAGTTCATCGATTTTTATTTCAGACCTATCCTGACAATTATATGGTATTTCCCGACCAATATAAAGTTTAAGGTGATCCACGTGAACAACTATAAATTTCTCTGTTGGACTTTTTCTTATTCTATATGTGACCTCCGTAATTTTTTTCTCTACTTTATAAGGTCATGTCCATCCCATTCCAAATTTAACTTTGGCAAATGGCGGGTACCACCTCCAGACAAAATCTCCTTCCTTAAAAGTACGGGGTTTGACACCCCGATCATAGTTCTTCTTTTGTCTGGACGCAGCAAGGGCCAAATGTTTTGTTGCGAAATAATACGTATTCATAAGGGTATCCTTTAACCATTCCACATATTGAACTGGACATTGTGGATTCCACTCTCGACGCGGATTACCAGCGACTATATCTATGGGACAAGACATGTCTCTTCCAAAAATCATATGAAACGGAGAAAATCCAGTGCTATCCTGAACAGTAGCTCTATAAGCCATTAACAAATATGGAAGATGATCGTCCCAATCATTCCGATTTTCATTACAAATATAGAAATCATCTGCTTTAAAGTTCGATTCATTCGCTCTACTAAACCATCTGAATTGGGTCGATAGGGAGTGGTACGAGTTTTTTCTATTTCCAGTAATTTACATACAGTCGAACCTCGTTGTCTCGAACTTGGTTGACTCGATACCTCGGTTATGTCGATATAATTTTTAAGTCCCAGCATTTTTCCCATATCAACAATGAATTTTTTCCTCGGATGTGTCGATCTCGGTTGTTTCGATATTTCGCTTAACTCGATGGATTTTTGTAGTCCGTACAATATTAATTAGTGTAATTTTAACCTCGTTGTCTCGAAGTTAATTTTGTTCTCGAATCATATGTCAAAACTAACAATTTCATTTGTATTGTAACTTAATTCGTTTATTGTACACACCTGCCAAACCGTAAACCCGATTACTAATTGGCTTTTACAATTTGAATTGGCAATTTTATAAAACGAATTGATAATCCAAGCGCGGTACATGCATTACTTAGGTTAATTGATAGTCCGCTCATTACTGTCCGAATTATTTTGTCAAGTTTTTAATTAAAAATTATAATAATTGAAAATTTCTTTTAATCTGATCAACAATATAATGTGGTTAAGTTTCGTTTCTTTAAAGACATTCTGTTTTTTTTGTTGACTTGTGTGTTGTTTTCATTTACATAAAAAAACAATCTGCATTGTTGAATTACTTCTTTCGAACTGTAAGTTGATAAGTGTTATCATGAAATGTTTTTCCATGAATTCGTAATAAAGTTTATAAATTTGATTACAATACTTATCAATTATTTTCGATTTATTTGAATGGATATATAGCAAAAATACTTGATATATCGCACGCTACAAATACAAACGGTGCCGAAGTTCGAAACAAATATAAATGAAATAAATACCCTTAGATTCTTTAAACATAACATAATGAAAAATGACGTCAGACCCTAAACTCGGTTGACTCGAACTTCGGATAACTCGATATATTTTTTACGGTCCCATAAACTTCGACTTATCGAGGTTTGACTGTACATGTTTAAACAAATCGGACTCAAATTCTCTTCCTTGATCTGTATGTATAGTAGTGGGAACCCCAAATCTACAAATGACCTCGGTCACTAATTTATCAGCCACAGTTAGAGCCGTGTGATTTGCAACAGCAAACGCTTCAACCCATTTCGTGAAGTAATCCGATACTACTATTATATATTCATTTCCATTTTCACAGATAGGACAAGGCCCCATTATGTCTATTCCTATTCTATCAAAAGGTAGACCTACTGCTGATTGTCGTAATGGAGCTCTCCCTAATCCAGGACCAGATTTACACTTTGCACAACTACTACACTCCCTACACGATAATGTAATATCTTGATTCATGCCTGGCCAATAAAACCTTTGTCTGATGGATTTTATTGTCTTATCTCTACCTAGATGGCCTGCTGTACGTTTGCTATGAAGCTCATTAAATATCTTTGCCCTTATCTGTTTAGGTGCGACTAAAATCATTTGTTTGTCCGTTTCCTTTTCCGTCTCTAAATTAAGATACAAAATTCCATTCCTAACTACCAATGATTCCCATATACTGCATAATTTTCGAATTCCATAAGACCCATTTTCAATCAGATTTTTATGAGGTTTCTCTTCAGAACTTCGCTTAAACTCCAAAATTTTTTCAATATCTGAATCTTCATTTTGCCAATTAGAAATTTCCTGATCAGACCAATACTTTAACCAGTTTGATTCTTCCTCGTCCTGATGGACTATCATAATCTTATGAGTACTGTTTGTTGTTCCCTGTGTTGATAAATCTGTTATTTCCTTTTTATCGTGAGTACTATCGTTTTGTTTAAACAAGAGTTCTTTGGAACAGTCTGGACAATCTGTCCTTTGACACTGTCTATGTGGTTTCCTAGATAAACTGTCTGCATTTGTGTGCAGATTTCCCTTTCGGTGTTCTAAAGAAAAATCATAAGTGTCTAAAACTGTAATCCATCGTGCAAGCATCCCTTCTGGGTTCCTAAAGTTCTTCAACCATATCAATGATGCATGGTCTGTTCTTATTTTGAAATGTCTACCCCATAGAAAATGGCGAAAATGTTTGACAAATGTAACAAGTGCCAATAACTCCCTTCGGGTAGTGCAATACTTTCTTTGGGCATCATTCAATGTTTTGCTAGCAAATGAAATCACTTTTTCTTCGCCGTTCTGAATTTGAGAAAGAACAGCTACTATACCGTTTGCACTAGCGTCCGTGTCTAAAATAAATTCTCCTTCATTATTCGGATAAGCCAATATTGGTGCAGAAATTAAACATTCTTTCAACTTTTCAAATGAACTCTGACACTCAAGATCCCAATGAAATTTGACTGATTGTTTTGTAAGACTAGTCAATGGTGATGCCACCTCAGAAAAGCTTGGTATAAATCTTCTATAATACCCTGCCAAACCTAAAAAACTTCTAACTTCTGAAATATTTCTGGGAGTGGGCCACGACTTCACTGTTTCTATCTTACTTGGATCACATCCAACTCCTTTTTTGGATACTACATGACCCAAAAACGATACATCTTTTTGAAAGAATTGACATTTGCTGGGTTTTAATTTTAAATTAGCAGATCGTAATCGCTCAAATACAAGTTTTAAGTTCTCCAAAGCACTACTGAAGTCAGGTCCAAAAATTATAACATCATCAAGGTAGCACAGACAACGCTCCCATTGGTATCCTCTCAAAACTAAGTCCATAAGTCTTTCAAAAGTAGCTGCTGAATTACAACATCCCATTGTCAAAACTTTAAACTGATATAGACCTTAATGTGATGAAAACGCAGTCTTGGCTTTACTTTCTCGGTCCATAGGACATTGCCAATAACCAGAGGCTAAATCGACTGTATGATACCATTCATTCCCACCAAGAGAATCTAGAGACATATCTATTCTAGGTAATGGATACGAATCTTTTACCGTGACTGAGTTTAAGCCTCTATAGTCAACACAAAATCGTATAGTACCATCTTTCTTGGTGCATAATAGAACACAAGCCGACCAAGGACTGTTGCTTGGTTCTATCAGATCTTCTTCCAATAACCTATCTATCTCTTTCTCTACAATGGCTTTCTGAGAAAGTGGTACCCTTCTCGGTGGTATTTTAATTGGTTTGGAATCCCCTGTGTCAATTTTGTGACTAACAAGATCCGTTCTCCCCAATTTTTTATCAGGACCAACAAAAATGTCTTGAAATGTGAGAATCAGATTTTTAAACTGTTCTTTTTCTTGATCGGTCAATTCTGGTGAAATATTTTCCATAAGGCATTTCAAATGTTCCGGGATTTGTATCTCATTTTTGATATCTGGTGCTATATCTTGTTTTATTTCAAATTTTTCAACCTTTTCTATTGGTTCTAATTTTCCTAACAATGAATCTTTTTGTAATACTATAACTTCATTTGTGATATTTATAGTATTTACTTGGACTGTTTTATTATAATTGTTATAGACAGCTCTTGCCACTAATAATCCTTTATTTTGCATACTCTTCATCGGTTCTAATATATTTATATGATTCTTCGTTGAACCTACTACATAACCTTCAACTGTATATTCACTATCAGGGGGAATCAAAGTTTGTTTTCTGATTTTTACGTTTGCACAAGATTGCATACTTTGTTTAAATAATCTTATTCTATTCCCGTTTATCGTCATTGCCGATTTATTTACTTGCATAGTGACGCTATTGCTAGCAAGGAAATCCATTCCTAACAAGCCTGACATATCATGTATATCTGCTACTATAAATTTGTGTGTAAACATTTTATCTCCTATCCGAAATTTTAGAGCTATTTCGCCAAAAATGTTTAACTGACCACCGTCTGATGATGTCAAAGTTGTTGTAACTTTTTGCAGCAGTGATTCCTCTATCCCTATTTTGTCAAATGCTGTTTTATCTATAATGCTCACTGCCTGTGTCAATCAAAAATTTAAAATTCAATTTATATATCTTAATTTTACAGAATAAACAATCTTTAATCAGAGTATTTACTCGAATAATGGGCCGTTTATTTTTATCTTCTGCAATTTTCTTCTCTAGGGCTGAACTTTCGGCCTCAAGACCAGCCCCTTTTAGTTTTCCCTTTTATCGTTTTTAACTTCCTTCTCAGAGCTTTCAGCCTTATCAGAATTATACTGATTTTGTCTATTTCTAAAAGGTTTTTTATTTTGGCCATTTTTATTGTCCCAACAAAATTTTGCAGTGTGCCCTAATTTACCACAAATTGTGCATTTTAATTGTGCCTTCTTTTGCTGGCATAAAGACTCTACTTTTTGACTAAGTTTTTCTATACAGTTTTGAAATGTTTCGGTTAACTTTTGCATATCTGAATTTATCAATTTTACCTCCTTATTTTCATTGTCTATGTTTGGTTTTATTTCTATCGTTTCATTTTTCTTTTGAACGGTCCTAATTGGAGTGTAAGAGTTGTCGATTTCTCTCGGTTTCTTCGAGGTATTAGGTGCACTTGTAAACGCCTCATATTCTACCGCGCACGATATTGCTGTTTGTAAACTCTGAGGATGAGCAAACTGAATATGCTTTTCCATGTCAAAATTTCCTAGACCTAATATAAATTGGTTGACAACTAATTGTTCCAAAACAGAACTGTATTCATCATCCGGGTAGGCAAGCCTCACCAACCTTCGCAACGCATACCCGAAATCAGCTAAAGATTCACCTTGTCGTCGCGTTCTGGTGCGGAATTCGCATCTATATGCAGTTACCAATTCTTTCGGATTAAACCTCTGCGCAAGAGTGTTTTTTAATTGCTCATAGTCGTTCATTACTTCTCGTGTTAAGTCACCAAGCAGCTTTTGTGCTATTCCCCGCAGACTCATAGACAATTGTTGAGCTTTCTCATAATCGTCCTATTTATTCCACGCCGCTGTCTTCTCGAAATGAACAATATAATCTTTCCAGTCTGTAGATTTGCCGTCGAATTTTTCCGGTTCTTTTTCGCGTCTTAGAACTTGGAAACTGGTCCCATCGATATTCGGTCGACTTTCCGATCTCATCGATCTCGTATCCGTTTTCTCTAAATTATTCCTTCTTTGTTTTGTTTGATTTAAATTTCGCTCAGTTTGATCTCCGGTCGTCGTAGTTACAACTTTATCACGTTGTGCAAGATTCGTCCCAAAAAGTTCCCTCTGAATACGAGACAGGTCATTTACTAACCCTTGGTAGTATTCAGGTGAATCTTTTCTTGCTTTATACTGACTTGAGTTCGCTTGTTCATCGGTAAACGACTTTGACCTTGTTGCTTCGTGCATTCTACCATGTATGTCTCTTTCTGATAAACGCGAAGAGGATCCTTCACTTCTGTGAAGTTTCCATCGTTCGTTCTCTTTCTGACTATACAATTCGTAACTCTCATCGCCAAGTACAGATCTATCAGTGTCGCGTTTCGGTGTAACAAAGCTCAGATTCTTGCGTTTTGCTCCCCCGCTTTCTAATTCATCGCGGGAATAACATATTGCCTCGTCCAACTCGGATTTATCCGCGAGTCGCTGTAACAGCAAATCGAACTCCATTCCTTGCGTCGATTGTTCTAATTCCGACAACTCTTTTCTATCTCCACCTTTACCTGCCATTTTAATTACTTATTTAAACCTATTTTAAAAATACTTATTTATTTAACTTTATTTTAAATTGATCATTTGCCTATTCACACAGTCAAAGTTTTTCCTCGGTTCCCCACACTGGCCACCAAAAATGTAACAGTTGAGTTCGTGAGTGTGCACAACACCGTCCTCGTCTGTATATCAACAAGGTCCTGACCTTCCCCTTGTCTCAAACGAAGGTCAAAAGACACAAGTTCGTTCCTCTGGGAATCGTGTCTTAATCGAATTGATTCTCAAACCCGCAACCTCAGTTTTGACAGACCACGTGATCAATGATAGACGAACTACCTTAACCACTCGGTCACCGATGCCACTCAGCTAATTCTCGTTTACGTATATGTCAAACATATACTCATTGAAATATCATTTCATTTTTTCTGCAAATTTTGTTCCTATATGAAATTTATACTAAGTATAACATCCAATAGATATCCTTTGTTTTACTCCTTTTTTATTACGAACAATTGTACTTTAATTGCAGATATAATTTAGCAAATGGCACAATAACAGCTGTAACTGGTGAGTCTGAGTATTAAGGCCATGCAATCTAATAAATATTTTCCATTATCATTGAGTAGACACGGCGACAATAGAAACATTAGGAGCAAGGGAAATATTTAATTTTTAATTAGATTACTGATGGTTTGTTTTATTTTCTCAAAAATTCGGATTGATTTATTAGTTTAAATGAAACGGTTTTTGCCCCAATTCAACAGCGGATTTTTCACTTCCAAAATTCATATTGAGTATATGTTGAAAATAAAGGGTATTCAATTATTAGAAAAATATTTAGTTAAGCCAAAACATTATTGCGTTTAAGAGATGGACAGAATGTAAGTATATAATTTACCAAAAGCAAAGCAAAAAAAAACCTATGCAGGACGAAAACATGTTCAGTTTGGGCGTGCAAGGGGCATGGCACTCTTATACAGGATGATCGGCTTGTTAGATAACTATGACAACCCACTAAAAGCTAAAAAGCATTTAACTCGAGTTTACTTGGAGTAAAATTAAACTAACTTTAATGTGTGTGTTTATATTGGGTCAGTTATAAATCGGCTCTTGATATATGTGATAAAAAAGATAAAACAGAAAGTTTTTCGAATAATAATTTATAATAAATCATATTTAGGTTTTGCATATTTTGGTGCCATATGTTCGCCACTCAGTCAGTCCGTTGTTGAGGAGAATTTCAATTACATTTCCCAGACTGTTGCTGCTCATGAACTTGGACACAGGTTTGTTTTACCAGATCAAATAAAAATTGTTAAATATATTACATAACCTTATAAACACTAAGTGTAAAAACATTTTGTCCCAGTTAATGACGTATCACGTTAGTGCGTATCTTTCATTGACGGATATTTGACCAAGTAAATAAGATTGTTTGTTTCTTCGTATTGACTACAAAGATAAAACATGTGTATAATCATACAACGTGTGTTCAAACATACAACTTGTGTACAACCATTAAATCAATCCTTCAAATTAGATGAGATATTTTTGCGGAAGTTTTATGTTGTCTTTCTTTTCCTGGTTTCGCATAACAAAGTCCCATGCGATGAGTAAATCGACGGGTGTCCAAGTAGAGACGTGCACTGCTTACTCGTTTGGAACAGTTGAGTACTTCCATTATTTTAATTTGATTCGAGTTACTTAGTTTTTGATAGGGGTTGGGGGTTGTGTTTTTGGTTTTTGTTTCGTGTAGTTTATGGTTCTGTAAATTCGGATTGTTGTTGGGTAAGTTTGCATGCAGTTTTTAATTTTCAAATTAATTAGAAATAATAGTTAATTGCAAAAACTGTTTTCAGTCTTGGTGCTGTCCATGATGGGGAACAAAACGGATGTAATATAAGTGCCGCGTTTATTATGTCTACAATCAGTGAAGCTCAGCTGGGGGATCGAGCAAAAAATCCTTGGATATTTTCAGCGTGTTCTGTAACAGAAATACAAACAACTATAGACAAGTTAAATAAGTAAGTACATGTACAAATTATAAGAATAAATAACTCCAAAACATGCTTCTGATTGCGAATAATTAACGCTGATTAAACAATTTTTAACATGACAAGAGTAAAAGTTAGTGATGTTTCTATATTTTGTAGCGCCTATGACATAAAGATTGTATATTTAAAACAAAATAAAACCTCATCATATATACCAAAATATACAGTTTTTATACCAGACGAACGTTTCGTATACTAGTAAGCAAGACTAATGAGCGGCTCTCAAACCCTAAAAATATATTCATAATCCAAATTATTAGGATGTTATAAGGCTTCTAATATCAAAATTCTAAAGCATTATACCAATCTGGCTAAAGCATGCACACTTTGTGAATAGAAAAACGTTGGAATTGTAATTATTTTCGAGATTTTTGAGATATTTATTATACAATAAACTAATTGTACGCCATCCTATTGTATTCAATTTTTTGTTGTTGTTGCTGCTGTTTATTGTTGCTGCATGTTGATGTCTGGTTTCTATAGTCAAAATTTTTTATCATATCATAATTGTTTTTAATTTTCTGGTAAGACAAACATATGACTGTTGTGCACCTCTTATCATTGGTTTTGTAATGACAATCACTTTATCTGATTTAAAATGTTTTCTTTTAAATTTCAGTCAAGGTTCAAACTGTATGCTGAACGAATTTTCCGGATCCATTATTGATATACATCCCTATCTTACCAAACCTATAGGTCAGGAGTTTGGCATTGACAAACAGTGCCAGATAGTGTTTGGTTCTTCATCTTACGCAAACAGGGTATACAGTAGATTTCATCAGATTTGTATAATTGTTTGAATGTCTGATATATCATAGCGTCCAGTTTTTATTGGGAGAGGACAATCTCTGTCAATTAAGAATGTAGTCAAGTACCCTGCACACAGTGAGGCTCGAACCCGCAACCTCAGTGTTAGCAGACCAAGTGATCAATAGTAGACTAACTACCTTAACTAACGAGGCCCCTTCTATTACATGTATTTAGCACGTTTCTTTAAATACAAGCAAATATGTCAGCTTTAGTTGATATCTATACACCGATCAAGTTATCTTGAAATCAACCTCACAATATTAACTCGTATGTGAACAGCGACCACTTGCTTTATCGACACGTACATTGAGCAAAAACCTTTTTCTAAGGTATAAGTGTAGAAATCGTATGTCTTAGAATATCTTTTATAAGCTGTATATTTACTTCCTAAAGGTCTTTCTACATAAAAATATTTAATTAAGAAACTGTGCTTTTCGGGGATGTTAGCAAAACATTGCGCAAGTTTCTAAGTTGTTATTTGAAGCCTTGACATAGCAGTGTCTAAATTCCAACGTAAAACATATACATTTGAAAGTACGAGCAAGACAGGAACATTATTGGTAATATCTTTATTGCAGAAATACACAACTAAACATAACATGAGATAAAACCAAACACGACTGGTATAATTTAAATATTCACCAAATTGCAGAAACACCATTCACTAATAAATTTACCAGTGAATTAACAACCGACATTAATACCTCCTGACATTTATAAATCTACACCATCGACGTTTTGTTTTATAGGTATTATACAAAAGCAAATTTTCGGTTATTTGTACTGGATTATGGTGTTGGACTGATTCCAGCTACAAGCTTATGATACCTGCGGATGGCACATCATGCGGAAACAATAAAGTAAAACTATTTAAGGCATTTAAACGATATTTTAAGAAATAGATTATAGGGAGTGGGTTTGGTATATATTACTGACAAATACAAGGGTTGACCATATTTTAATTCACAAAAGGTGTGTGTGAATTAGTTTATTTCTTAATTACAATAACTTATGTTTAGTGTAGTATAGAAATTATTTCATTTACTTCAATTACAAAATACTTTTGATAAGATTTATTTATGAAATACTAAGTTCGTGTTAACAAAATAATGCTAGTTTTTCATAGCCAGTAGGTGGATGTTTCATAGCGTTTTTGATTTTATGATTTACTTAAATTATTATATGAAAAGCAGAAAAAAATGTTACTGTCCCAAGACCAAACCAACAGCTAATTATAGTTTACTAATATTTCGCTTTAATTGGTCATAATAATATTTGGGGTAAAAGAGTTAAACGCTACTTTCACCAATATTAAGCTTTCTCTATAACATTTTTCTCTACAACTACTATAATTCTTGAGATATTAACACAAAACGTGTTTTCACACCCGTGTTCTATTTTAAGTAAAAAGTGGCCATCTTTTGTCAATGAGTATAAATTTAAAAACTAATTGCCAAGATTGAAAAAGGGTTTAAGAGATGAAAAAAAATTGCGATGGACGCCTAAGTGATGGCAAAAGCTCACATGGACCTATTGTCCAGTGATCTAATAATAGTTGGAAATGTCATTGATACTGAAACAAATAACATGGTTGTGTAATGTCCTGATTGTTTAAATATAAGCGATAAAAAATTTCTCTAAAAGTTTTGTAATGACAAGTTGCAAAAAATATCAATGACTTTATGTAATTTATCAGTTAGCTTGTTGATGAAAAGACATGAGGGGTCGATTGGGGAGAAAAACAATTCTAAGACGAAAAATAGTGTACAAATGCTTATATTTTACAATTTTTATTCGTAACAGTGGTGTGATGGTCCTTTATGCGTGAGTAACAGCAACGCTCCAAGTATTGATGGTAAGTCATGCTTATACTCAGATATTCAAATCCCATTTGTGTTGCCTTTGTAGCATGGTCAACACATGAGAATAACAATTCGTCGCAAAAAGGTATTATAAGGGAACTCCCAATTTTATGTTATACTTATTATGTAGCATAGTTGTCTACTAGTTGTTATTATATACAGCACTTAAATTTGGTATCGAAATTGAAATTATTTTTCGGAAACTGGGCTTTGCGGCGTATAGTACTCGTCCGGATAACTTAAGTTTTTATTGGATTCCGGATTTTGTGTTTTTGGTTTTTTCTTTTTGGTTTTTTGTTTTATGTTTTTATTTATATTTGTAATTGTCCCTTGAATTTTGGCTCTTTGTGTTCGTTCGGTTTCCCATTTTTAAATTGATGCGATGAAATTATTCACGTTATCAAATCAGAATCGACGCTTTATCACGAATTGCATTAGAATTAGGAGATAATGTATTGTATTTAAGGCTCGGACTCGGACTAAAAATACAATTTTTTAACTTTATCGCTATTTTGCAGTATTTTCCTTTGATCTTTGTGTGCGGTATTATTCCATCTCACTCTACTAGCGTGAGATGGGCCCATCTCAGCTCGCTGTCAAGACGTCGTTAAGTAAACACTGACGTCACAATGTTACAAAACAGCAATAAACAGATTATTTACGTTTTATGAAACTCGTTTCAAAAAACTTGAATAATCTATAAATCTCGAGTGTAGAAATCCTATAATCCACTCGTACCAATGTAAGATCCTATATATCTAACATACATATATGCACATTATAATATAGATAATATATTATATTAATAAGTACATTGAGAGTAAAATAGGCATCGTATCGACATGGCCAAAAGTCAACATCAAAAGACAAACTTGTTACCAAAAACGAAAAACAGAAAAACAAAAACAAACAATTAAGTCATAAACATGAAATGAGAACTGAAGATGCGCAGTAACATTCACACTTAAAACAGAGGGTGAAGTTGAGTTCTATGTAGGGTTTCTGTTGAATTTGTGTCAGCCGTTGAGACTTGTATGTTTGCTTTGTTTTAAACCTAAGAGCATAGTTTGTATTTTTCTAAAGTAAGCTAACTGTTCTTAATTCGCACTGAACTTTACTTGCTATGTTGTTTTTTTTGCATTTCTAGTAAAATAGTTTAATTTTTTCGTTGTCCACATTTTTCAGAAACGTGTAGTTTTGGAGATACTCCTTATACCCCAATCAACGGACAAACTTGTGAAACCTTTGTCAAGAAACAGCCATGGCAGTGCTATAATGAAGATGTCTATAACACATGCTGTCAGTCATGTTCAGCATACAAGATAAATGATACAGGTTTGTTTTATTGTTTTTGCATTCATTATACAGTTGCTAACATATCTAATTTATCAGAAATACATGAAGTTATACTTGTATTAATTCAATATATTTGCGTCTGAATTGATCAAATAAAAAAAACCGTGATATTGTTCATTGTTTCTTTTTGCGGCAACTGTTAATATTGTAAAAAAGATGTGAAAATCCTGAGTAAAACAGTCACATAAAACGCAAAAAATCCCAAAGACTACACCAGAAGTGAGTAACCCTAATCGCCAAACAAATTTTTCTTTTGGTTACAAATATTAATATTATTTTAAACGAATATTGTCCAAGGAAAATATCATTTTAAAAAATCTACAAAAATAATTATCAGGTTTAAAAACCACTAAATTCATTTTATGTCTTGATTTTATTTTTCAATTCTATATCATAACACTATATAATAATACAGCTTTAGTGGTAAAATTGCACCGATTGGTAAATCTCACTCAAGGTTAATTTACAGAGACTTTTTCAAGTATCGGTCACATTAATTCTATTCGTGTTTAGCATTTGAAATTTGAATATTTCTTATAAATGACCATATTATCTTTCTAAACACTGGAATCGCCACCAACTTCTGGACAATAACAGAGAATGCATACCAATTGGGTGATAAATGATAAGGGACTAATGTGACAACTCTGGTACGTTTTGATCAAATAATATAACTTGAGCTATGAGAATTATTTCCCTTGAAAATAGTATCAAGTGTGTTAATTGCACAACGGACAGATTGTAAGTCGTAAACAGCTACGATCTTCGCCATTGGGCATTGGGCATCTTTGGACATGACAATCGACCCTTGGTTAAACTTTAACACTTACCCTGTCATTTCTGTGATTACTTTTCCTGGATTCGACTTTTCCCTAGACATGACAATAAGTAACTCGACGGGTGTCTAATTAGAGGCAGGCACTGCTTACTCATCCGAAGCACCTGAGTGCACCCATGGTGTTTATTGGGTTCGGGTTACTCTCTTTCTGTTTTTTTTGTGTTTTTGGTTTTTGTGTTGCGTTTGTCTATATCCGGATTTATAGCTGTCCCTTGACTTTTGGCTCTTGTTGTTCGCTCGGTTTTGTTTGCTATTCTTCTGTAAAAGATCGACTAAAATTCAAGTAATAAAACATGTTTTGTTGCACAAAAAGAGCATACCTTGAAATAGCATAACTGATATGGACAGCGCCGATTAAGCCGTTGCGGGCCTATATATTGAATCCATAAGTCGTACATGTATAGACCTAGGATATTCAGCATTAAGATATGACCTTAAAAATGGTCATATGCCAAAGTTTAAAGGCAACCTTGACCTTTGACCTTGCACATTGAAAATAAGACAAAATAGGAATTTTATTCATTGCAACCCTTTACTATATACTACGTTTGACTTGATTTGTTGATTCGAATCTCTATTGGTGTCATTTTATGTATGTTACTTAATTACCCAGTCATTTTGAACAAATACATATGTTACAAATGTAATATACATTTGTAACATATGTATTTGTTCAAAATGAATGGGTAATTAATCCTCATACGTTAAGCTTTAGAAGAAACTGGGTTTACTACTTGCTTTCAAAGGTGTTTGAGTTTACATCTGTTTTAACACTTTTGCACATTTTGTTCAAATTGTTCACCATAGGCGATTGTCAATTTGTCTTTACTAAAACATATTATGTTAATGTCACATGTTTTCGATTGTTGTTGTTGTTGTTGTTGACCAATCTTTTTTTAAATCTTTTTTTGTTAAGCGTGATATTTGTCTCTATTTTAGTCCCCGAGGGTATCACCAGCCCAGTAGTCACATTTCGGTGCTGACAGGAAAATCATTGATCCTAACAGTGATAAAGTCATTGTCTAAATTTACTGACTAGAAATTTCACAAAATATTTTAATTCTGAGGTTTTTTCTATTTCAAGGTGTAGATAGCCTTAGTCGGATTTGATATAACGTTTTGGAATTTTGGTGATAAAAGCTCTATAACATCTTAATCATTTGGATTTTTACATATTGTTTGGGTTTGAGCGCCACTGATGAGTCTTGATTAGACGAAACGCGCGTCTGGCGAAGGAAAAAATGTGTTAACCTTGGTATCTTTGGCGACATTTTATTTGAAACCACTGGGTCGATGTCTCTGCTGGTGGACTGTTAGTCCCGAGGGTATCACCAGCCCAGTAGCCACACTTCGATGCTGACAGGAAAATCATTGATCCTAACAGTGATAAAGTCATTGTCTAAATTTACTGACTAGAAATTTCACAAAATATTTTAATTCTAAGGTTTTTCTATTTCAAGGTGTAGATAGCCTTAGTCGGATTTGATATAACGTTTTGGAGTTTTGGTGATAAAAGCTCTATAACATCTTAATCATTTGAATTTTTACATATTGTTTGGGTTTGAGCGCCACTGATGAGTCTTGATTAGACGAAACGCGCGTCTGGCGAAGGAAAAAAATGTGTTAACCTTGGTATCTTTGACGACATTTTATTATTAATAAGGTACCTTGTAAATGCGTGCAATGTCTATGAGTTCTTTGTGAATATTATCGATGCCAGGGATCATAAATGATATTGTGCAATTTTTGATTCACAAAAATCGTGGGCACTTAAAGTTTTTTAATCTTTTAATTTTTGTATTTTTTTAAACATTTTGGCAGAGTTAACTGAAATTACTATTTTGTTTTTACATGACTGTTAAAATAAATTCAAACCATTTTGTAAGAACAAACATATTCATTTTAAAGGTTGTTCATTTGGAGATTTTGGGGATTGTTCTTCATTAAGCAAAGCCGACTGTTATTTGCCATCAAATCAAAAGCTGTGTTGTGGATTTTGCAGAAAGCAAACTACAGATATTCCGGGTAATAAGCAATATATAGTCAGAGATCATTATTATTTATTTTACATGTATATCCCAAAACGAATGTAAATAATCACAATTATTATACCTAGCATTATTTCATGTTGAGCTCTATATGAAATGATAATGTCAAGTATGTTAAATTATAACCTGTTATTGTGTTTTTGGAAAAGCTATGATGACAGCTTAATCAGCGTCAGATGATAAATAGCGTCCAATGATTTCCCAATATAACATATAAACTTATATAGCTTTAATGTTAGTTGTTTTGTAAAGGTTTATAGATCTTGCCCATTCCAAAATCAGTACAAACTTTTTACAAAAAGTTACATTTTTGTAGATTGCAAGTACAGAGATTTGACTTCCGGTTGTATACCTAGCTTATGTCCTTATTATGCGTTTCCAACACAGTGCTGTGAAACATGTTACCCTTTTTTCACTACAACGAAGGCACCTTTAACAACAGGTTAAACGAGTGATAATTAAATGGATTCGTTTTATCTTATTGGTATACACACTTTTCGTATAATCGTTAAAATATTAGCACGTTGTACCAGTTGAGCAACTCCAGACTTCCTACATGTACGTGCACCAATGGCTTTTATAGGACCCGGGTCACTCACTTTGCGTTCTGTTTGTGGTTTCTGTTTTGTGTCGTGTGTACTTTGACGTAATCCGGATTTGTAATTTCACTTTATTCCTTTTTGCCATTTAACTTTTCACAAATATAAGCTAGAAAATATTTAAACATTAACGGAAGAATATATATATATATCTGCGAATACAATACGCATGTTAGCATTCCTTAAAGACATAATATATGACCCGTATTCTTTCCATGCCCTCTGCGCATTAAGTTGAATGTTAAATATCATACATTTTAATGCCCTTTTTTGATAATTATTAACTATCTACTAACAATAGAAGAAAAAAAAGATATTACTATATAACATTAGACCCGTGTTTATAATATACATATATATTGTGTAGTGATACTTTTATTGAATATTTAACATCTTTCATTACTCCCACAGTAACAACAAAAATGACAGGGGTAACAGTCATTCCAACAAATACACCAACTATAATTTTGACAACTTCTGACATGACAAAAAATACACCAACAACAACTACGATAACAACTACATCTCTATCAACAACTGCCAGTAGCACAACTAGAACTCCAACAACTACCAGTACGACAACTACTTTATCTCCAGCAACAACTACCAGTACGACATCTACTTTATCTCCAACTACTACTACCAGTACGACATCTACATTATCTCCAACAACTACTACCAGTACGACATCTACTTTATCTCCAACAACTACTACCAGTACGACATCTACTTTATCTCCAACAACAACTGCCAATACCACAACTGCAACTCCAACAACAACTACCAGTACGCCAACTACTTTATCTCCAACAACTACTACCAGTACGACATCTACTTTATCTCCAACCACTACTACCAGTATGACATCTACTTTATCTCCAACAACAACTAAAAGTACCACAACAACTTCAAGTCCAACAGCTACAGGTACCACAACAAATTTATCTCCAACAGCAACTAAAAGTATCACAACAACTTTATCTCCAACAACAACTAGCAGTACGACAACAAATGCAACTGTAACAACAACCGCCAGTTTCACGACAACAACTTCAACTACTAGTACGGCTACAACTACAAATCCGACAACAGCTACGACTCAAACAACAAGTACCAATGCCACAACAACTCTAACTCGAACAACAGCTAACATTCAAACAACAACTGCTAACCCGACAACAACTGCAACTTCAAAAATAACTACCAGTTTGACAACTATAACAGCGCCAACAAAAACTAACTTTGAAACTACAACTCCAACAACAACTACATTTAAAACAACAACTACTACTCAAACAACAACCATTCTGAAAACCAGTACAACTTCGACAACACCTACTGGTTTAAAAACATCTGCCCTAACGACAGCTAGTTTGCCAACAAGCAAAGACACCCCTTCATCGCAGAACATGTCAACTTATAATACAGGCAAGTAAAAATATGTTTGATGTATTTTAAACATCCTCACCGCAGTAAATGATACATAAAGAAAACCGTACTATTGAAACCCTGACAGTTTATTCAACCTCATAAGGTTTTGTAATGGACAATAATGAACAATAAGAGAAGAATTTATAAATGTAACAAAAAAAGAAACTCAATTTAAATATATTCCCTTTTTATTTATAAATTGTTAAGATTTTTGTGTTATTTATTAGCTTATCTGTAGAACAACAAATAATGTCTTCTATTTTATTTTAAAACTGAAAAAAGCAGTAAACTCTACATTGGTATAATTTAAGAATATATTTATCATTACAAATGTGGGCATTTGTGCTCAGACGAGCGACCAAGTGATCAGTATATGTATACATTTTAACAGAACCATGGATAGTGCCAGTAGTTGCGGTGCTAGCAACCCTGTGTTTTCTGTGCGTGGTAGTTATTTGCTTGGTCTGGGTAATCAGACGTAAGAACCGCAACGGGTTGTTGCTAAATACGGTAACATTGCATTAATTACATGTTTATATTATCAAACGGCAACCATTACATTTGCTAAACAGTAATATTATGAAAAAAATTGTAAGTAGAATAAACAATAATTTTCACCTCCAAGGTGTAGTAGGCCACAGGTGGATTTGGTATAACGTTTGAAAATGATTAATCTACAAGATCGTCACTATTTGGATTTAAACAATTTTGAGGTTTAAGCACACCTGATTACTTTTAATCTGGCGTAGGAAATTGTTTAACTACTGGGTCGATGTTTCTGCTAGTGGATTGTTAGTCCTCGACGTTATAACCAGCCCAGTACTCACACAGCAGTATTGACAAGACTATTCTTGATTATAATCAAAAAATGTACTAATATTGCTTATATTTATGTTCTTTAAGATGTTCATATAATAAAATACCATTATCTGTCGTCTTTGACAGTATGCTTATGCGTTTCCTTCTCTATTACTGTACAGTTTATTCCAGGACTAATAATGTATTTAAGTTCCAAGGATTTACCTTGGCTTTATCTGAAATCTCTTACTATTTATGGATACTGCCACCCGTGTAATACAGAACATTTTAGTTTAAATAATTTGAAACAGTAATATTTCATAAAAAATTTAACCAAAATAAGCATCGAACTGACAAGCTTTAATATTTGCAAAACAAGTATGTTCTTGCTCGTCAGTGTTGCTTAGGGAATACATTGTGACGTCCCTCCAGGAAGCAAAGATGTAGATTACCAGAATGTATTTTTCTGGGAAACCTCTTCATTGTATCGATGTTAATGTAAAAACACGTTTTCTATAATTGTGTTTTGTTATCACTTAACTTCCAGAAGAAAAGAAAAGCTAGAGAATCTGATTTTTAAAGTAAATAAAGATAATAATATCAAGAAATAATTTAAAGGTTACAAGTAGAACTCTGACAATGTTGTATTTGATTGTAATATAATAAATGATTACGTACATTCTATTTTTAAATCACTTGTATTTCTACACTAGCTTCTAATTAAGCAATCTGAACTTAACACCAATAAGAAACAATTGTAAAATATAAGTATATTTGAAAGAATGTATTTGTTTCAAGGAAAGACCTGTGAGTAACTTTACACTGAGGGGTGATCCAAAGTGGACATCATCCAACATATCGCATGACAACAAAGGTTATATAGCAGATGAAAGTCCAAGAAAGTGAGTATTGTTTAAAGGAAATAACATTGCATCGCCTAAATCGCGATTGAGTAGCATTGGGAAATTAAAATTAAAGAACATGTTTTATCTAATACATTATTTTAATGTAGACTTGCATGTTGTAAAACTATTTGTGTTTATTTAAGGCTGATCATGTCATCAAAGCCTAATTCTTGTTTAAATGTTCCACCTGTCCTGGCCTGGTCTGTCCTGACAAACAAAATTACAGTAACTTCATACTATTACTGTGTTCTGCCCACGCGGACTACTAAATAGATTCATTTTTGATTAAGTGCAAAGCGAGCTGCACGTTTCAAGCACATAGGAGCTTAATATCTGAATATCAGATGTAGGCATCTCATAATACCACTTGATGCAAATTTCATGGAGTCTAAATAACAATTCAACTTGGTGCGAGTGGTTAAATGAAGGAGAGAACAAATAGGAAACTGTATAAAAACAATCCACATATAAAATTCTTAGAAATATCGAACTAATAACCAAATATATATCAACTAAAGCAGTGATAATGACTTGTAACATGCATTTGAAAAGAAATGGTGGGTTAAACCAAGTTTTATGGCATGCCAAACATTCCGCTTCCAGTATTTAAGTTATACGTGCACATAACTGTTTATACGCGGGGCATTAGTATCCCCGACGCTCAAAGCGCTTGTTTTCACTATATATGATATATATCATTAATGTCTTTCTAGTGTTGTGCAAACAGGCACGTATATAAGGTATCATACAAATTATCCAACTAATCCGGATAACAGCCAACGAACAGTTCATACGATAGAAACAGAAGTATCTGATCCAATAACGTCTTTTAATTATGATAAAGACACCCAGGTCGGCTTTTCAGTGCCAGACCAACCTTCGAAGAGACATCGATTTGTCCCACAACAATCTGTTATTTCGGAAGCAACCGAAAACATCACAATTGAGAATGATGAAACTGAGATGGAAGATGCAAGATCAGAAATTTCAAGTCATTCAAATTCTTCCAAAAAAGTGAGGATACATGACAAACCTGAAACAAAAAAACGTAGATTTGAAAAGAATAATAAAATAATTCAAAAGTCACTAAACGGTTTGTCACAGGAAAAACAAGCTAAAGTAGTCTTGAATGAACGTATTCCGGGTACAAGTCAAGAGATCCATGATCACAATGGTCGTCTATCAAGGCAATCAAGTGATAGTATTATTGAAGGATCTATGAGAGACAGAAGATTAGAGTTACGGGATAAATGGTTGAGAGAGCAGCAAATGAGGAAAGTAAATCATAATGGCCTATACTTTAAAACGGGTAATATTTCACATCAACAAATCCAAAATGTTGATAAGCATACTAATCACCGTCAGGGAATCAATATACAAAATATGGAATATGAAACGCTAGTAAGACAACAACCACAACTAAGTCATCAAAAAAGTGCTACGCCAATGATAAATCGTAATAAAATACCTAATACAAATACACATGCTTACTACCTGCATTCCTACAAAAGGCCTGTATTCTATGCCCACGATGGACAGGAAGCTGTTTTTATTGGTCAAAAGTCCTTGATAAAAAAGCGCAAAAAAGGTATGCCGGCTTAACAATGTCTTAACCTTATGTTTTCCGATTCAATTTCACAGTAATGTCTAATGCATATGGAAGATTTTTCTGAATATTTATTGTGAGTACCGAGATACATTTTTTAACTGAAAAAAGTTACTTCGATATTTACATGTACTCTATGTATAATATTAAAAATTGAAAATAATATTTGACCAAACTGCATCATTAATACATGTACCACTAAAGTAAATGTATAAATCATTGTTTTTTTATTAATTTGTTCTTTGATTGCACATGAACACAAATATACATTTTCTTAGCATACGTGTAACTGCATTAATGATCACATCTACAACGGGTTTTTCTGAAACATTCCATTGCTCTTTTAATATTTTATTTTCAGAGCGGACAAGAACTAGATTCATGACAAACTTATAAGGAAGATCAGCATGTAGTTTTGTTCAAAAACGTTACTGCCAATCGTACAACAGATTTTAATTTATGTGTTTTAATGTATTACATTGACTGTCTTAATGCACGGTTAAGTTACGTCACAGGTTCTAATTATACCAGGTGATAAATGAAAAATATATATCTGTAATGTATTTGTTGCATGCGTTTATATTATTGCATGGTGCTTATCTACATCAAATTTGCAGTTTTGTAAGGGGGGCGTGATATAACAACGTTTATTTTGTTTGTATCTGTATCATGTGAGCGTTAAGTCTCGTTGTTCGTTTACTTCAATCACCAATATAACAGGTTTTAGGCGGATTACCCGGCCGCTTAAAATCCCGCTAACCTCCAGCTAAAAAGGTGTTTTTTTGTAAATTGGCAATAATATCTACCTTCAAATAAGGATATTGCCTATTACACAGGTGTTTGTATTAGGAAACTTTGTTTTGTGATGATTATGATTTTCATAGTTGCAAGTTATACATTTTGTGTTCTATACATTTTAAATTTTAATTATTTTCTAATGGAAAATATGACTGGAGATATTTTTAAGTGACGTTGTTGTACAGCACTGCATTTTCCCACCACGCCCATCCGCTAGTTTATTTTATCAGTGTTTGCTAACATGACAAAGAACAGTACAAACTTTGAAATACTACTCTTTTTTTCATTCATTTTTAATCTCAATAAAATTCAAACGATTATAAGGATATTCGGGACACATGAACAAGTCTTGCTTAACTCAAGGCGCCAGTCGTGTTAACTAAAATTAAGGCAATAAAAAGAGTCATTAACGATGTTAAAAGATTAAATGAGAAATCATTCTATAAAGTTAGATTTTTTGTTTGTTTGTTTGAGTTGTCTTTAACGCCACTTTCAGCTATTTGCAGCTATATCATGGAGTCCAGTTTTTATTGGTGACGGAGCCGGAGTTACCATAAAAATCCCTGATTTTCGTCAAACCATAAACGAACTTTAAACGAAAACATTATTATCGGCAATATAAATCAAAGAGTGGCCGTAGTTGACTAACACATCATACGCATAATTAACCATTCAGTTTCATAAGCTTCAATGCTTATTAGGTCTTAACTAAATAATCTTGTATATTTACGATTGTATTGTCTACTGATAAATTTGGTTTACCATGCAAGGAGTTCTTATCATATTAAAATGATCAATAATATTAAGTTATATTTGTTCATAAGAGTTATCCTTGTTATCGAATATTGACTTCTTACATCCTCCATGTCGTTAGAAAATATTAAGTACATGCGAACATTTTCAAATATCTATGTTGATGATGATTATTTCAATTTTCCATCGTATTTGACCAAAGCCGCTAGTTTTCTGATTTGTTTTAAATGTTTAACGCCGCTTTTAGCAAGTTTTCAGCTAAATTATATAGTACAGTTTGTATTGGGGGAGGAAGCCGGAGTACTCGGAGAAAACTTTCGACCTTCGGTACGAAAACTGAAAACTGGCTATCCTTGTCAATTACAATTAATATTGGAGTCGAGTTCACCCTGCCCGCAGCGAGGCTCGAATCTACTCTCATTGTTGATAGACCACGTGATCAATAGTAGAAGAACTACCTTAACCACTTGGCCGAGCCTCCCCCCCCCCCCCCGAGTTCTTTGTTCGTGATTCCTTTATTTGAAAATGTATGTATTTGACGCGAAGTGATAATTGTTTGAAACTCGTTTATCTGTTGTATTTGTTTTTGTCCAACTTGGTGTGGGAGTGATATGCCGACTTTACACTTTAACATCACTATGGCAACCTTTTTAAAAACATTATATTTGGTTTGCCTGTAAGGACACGTTTTCTACTTGCATGCGCCTTGTCGTTGATTAATTGATTGGTTGACTGATTAATCAACTAACTGTCTTTTTAGCCCAAAAAGTCGGCATAGACAATCTTTGTCAAATTAAAGTTAACGCCGACCACACCATGCCCGCAGTAGGGCTTAAACTCGCATCCCCAATGTTGACTGCATAAGATAGTTAACTACCTGAAACCCCATGCCATCGATACCCTTATAAAAGTATAAATAAGAAGAAATGTAGTTTGTGTATTTTTCGATGGCTGGTACAACACAAACCTTTATATTATTTATTGCGAGTACTTCGTAATTGCGAGATTGTAATAAAAAAACAATTGGTCAACCGTCAATTAAGTCAATATAAACGCACAATTAAGAAGTTAAAATATATAACTTCGGTAAACTACTGTAAAATTGTGTTATTAGTATAACTTTTACTTGTGGACAAATGAACTTTAGGTCTCGAACAATGCTCAAATGAATATACTAGAAATAAATTTTATTGATATGTATGCAAAACTGTGAAGGAATTGTTTTATTATTTCTTAATTTCGACAACGTGTGTGTTATACGTCGTCGAAATTAAGATACAGTTCATTAAAAATTTAAAAATATATAAAGGAAAACAATTGACGTACTTGATAAACAATGTGTTCCTTTTAAACGTAATTTCAGTATAGTGGTGTGAATATGCACACCTACGTTTCATTTAGCTAAAGATTATTTTTAAATACTCTATTTAATATAAATAGGAATAAAATACAAATAATTGACTATTAACACTTTGAAACCAACAGCAAAAAATACTTAAAAAACTAACAACAATAAATAGTTTGTGTTCGTTCATTAATAAACTATGTACTATTTGGAACGTGTTGACACAAACAAAGCATATTGGTTTTTCTTAAAAGTTAATAAACATAATATTAGTATAGATCTTTTGATGTCAAAGAGATATATATTTGAGCAGGCTCAGGTGAAGTTGTATGCGGCAGTATAATACGTTTTCTATTTACATATAGCGGATATAAAATTACATTAGGAAAAGATCGGGCTAATTGTTCAAGAACAATTAGAAAGGACTATTCCAGATTCCTGTAAGAAATTAATGTTTCGTCGGCTAAATCAACAATAATTTAAGAAGAGACAAGCCCTAGTTAAAAATGAGGGGTCAACAACAAAACAAACGGACACACAATGAGGATGACACAAACACCAATAAACGCCCGGAGTCAGTCTAGTTGATCAGGAAGGGTAAGCAACTCCCGCTCCACACGTGCCATTCTTCGTATCAGTCATATTCGAGGGGAAGTCATAATACAGTATTATGAAGCGAAAGTGGTGATCCAGATATTCCGTGACCGTCAATTAAGTTATCGTGTATATATTTAATGTTAGCTCGTTTAAAGATATCAGACATTTGGAAACTATAAAGCCTTATTTAATATTTTAGAATGAATTATAGACTTCATTGTAAAAGGACAAACAGCTAATGGTAAAAAACAAACTATTCAAAATGTTGTTCCGAATCTGTTTTTTAAATTTCAGTTTATTGTTATGGATTACCCAACCAAAATTGTAATGTTTTAATCCTATATGTGTAATATGAAGAAAGAAACATCATGGCGGACAAAACATGTATCAATCAATAGAGAAACACATGACTGCGAAAAATACAACTATCAAAATATAAAAATGTGCACTGTGCATGTAGGTAGCCAAACAATAGCAAGAAACAAAACCGAAAAACAACATCCGAAAGTCAAGGACAATTACAAATCCGGATAAAGACAAACATATACAACGCAAAACTAAAACCAAAACAGTAGGTTAGTAACCAGAAATAAGAATAAACCATGGGTGCACTTAAGTGCTCCGGACAAGTACAAGGTGCCTGCCTCTTATTAGACACCGTTCGAGTAGCCTATTGTCATGTTCAGACAGAAATACAATCGAGGTATAGGTAAGGCTACCTATGACTAAGCACAAATATAAGTGATTCAATTATGTTTGTTTTCATAATTATAACACCATAGTCGCTAGTAGATTTGGAAGTATTACAAATACCACTGTCCCGCGCACTGTCAAGTATCGTGACAATGACCACTATATAAGTAACTATGATGTTTATTTTATTGAAGAGTTAAGAAACAATGTTGTGTTTAAGGCTTTACTATCTTATTGGTAATTTATTTTTGCTGAATGATTGAAATTCGGGCCTTATGACAAATCATTCGTGTAGAATTTTCAGGCTATATACATGTAGTTTTCTAAATTTTCTATGAATTTTTTTCTTTATTTAAGTTGTGCATGTACATCAACATTTACACAAATAACAAATAAACAGTTAGTGTTGCTCGTTGCTGAATGACGGCATTACCAGGACGTGATAATTCACGGCGTCAGAGATTGTAGAGTAATGAAAACCAGATAACGACTTGTTATTCAAATAAAAAACACGATTTTACTGTTACGAAATTAAAAAAAACGTTTCAAGACCTTAATTTATATAATGGTTAAGATGATGTCAGGTCTTATATAGCCTCTTTAGACTGGTCGAGACATGGTCAAGACTTAGCCAGTCCTTTTAAACTGGTCAAGAACAACCGTGAATGGGCCGAAATCAGATCGGAACTCTTCAGATACCGGTAGTCGAGACTAATTCAGACAGGTCAATTTGAAATTGCGTCATGACGTATTTAGTATTTGCAGAATTGCCGGAACTGATTAAGAAAATATGCGAGAGACTGGTTTGAGATCAAGTTGAGACTTGTTCAGTCTTGTGAAGCAAGGCGAGACTATACAATATCTAGGCTATTCGAGACCTGGTCAAGCATAAAATCAGACTATATCAGACTATATGAAAAATATTTTGTCTATTCAGACTATTTTACTAACTTTACGACTTAGGTCCAATAAAGTTTATAACATTAACTGATATAAACTTTATTCGACCTTAGTGCCAGAGCCAGAATGGTTAATAAAAATTCACTACTTTTGAGTACAAAAAGTAAACCTTTCAGACTTTACATGTTTTAAAGTAAATGACATTGTCCAGGTCTATAGATTTTCTATGCATTACGTTTCTAGTTCAAACCATTTTATATTTTAGAATTTGTTAGCTAACACGACATGCTAATGTTGTAATGTACGCAAGGCGAAGTTCGGACTATTGGCAATTTAAAATGATGTGAAGATGTCGGGAAAGTGACATTTCTTTACGACCATAGGCCGAAATAATCAAGGTGATCCGAATGAGATTACGCAGGTGACATTTTCAACTAATTGGGCATGCTTCATGTACAAAACAGATGATTCAATAGCTGATCCTACTGTTGATTTTACAAAATTGTCTTCGTCACTGAAAGCAAATATCAATCTTTGGCGAACCATATTCCTACTCGCTATATTACAAACTAGCATGCCTTTTAAATGGAAATGTAATTTAATATGAGTCGATGAAAGACATATATAAATTCAATCAAGACTGGAAACCTGCGAAATTGCTAGAAGTAAAAAATAAAATTTCTATTCATTATGTTCATTGGTTTTGTGGAAACAGTGCTTGATGTACACTGTTTTATATGTATAAATGCGTAAAAAAGTTCAATGTTTGATATTGTATATTATTTTAAATAAACATTATTCGTGCATATTTATAGTTTTTCAGGTTCTGTATTATTGTTTGTAACTATTATTTTTAATATCAATATAATTTCAGGCTTAAACACTTTTTATATTAAATCCCATAAGCAAAACAACCCACAACTTGCAAACTTTAAAAAATACAATACAGAAACATATCTATGTACGATTATAGGTGTCTGTAGGTGACAATTTAATGACTATTGAATTCAAATGGGTACAAACTGTGCCCCACTCGTTGCCGATTTGTTCCTGTATTCTTATGAAACGAAATTTCTTCGACGTCTTATTAAAAACAAAAATATAGCAGAAGCTAGGTCATTTAATTTTACACATAGACATATTGATGATGTCCTTTCATTTAACAACCTCCAATTTGCTTAGTGGCTTCCGTTAATATATCCTTCGAATATGACACCAACGGTCATCTTAGGACAAGAATTTAAGATATATTGACTAAAACAATACATTATCACCCAATTGTAATTTGTTTAAATCACAAAGAATATTTAGATACACTTAAAGCAAATGCAAAATTATGCTATAATGCAATATTACAAAGAGGGCATACACAACAGCTCTCAATCTGGGTCGGTTCATCGCAGCTCTTTTTGCTTCTGCCCAGGTAATGTTGCAAGTTTTCTGCTCAGCGTCTATGGTTCGTCTCCAGGTAGTTGTTGGTCTACCTCTTATTCTGATCCGTTTGCCAAATGCATAAATCTTGAAATCTTGTTGTAATAGCTGTAACAATAGTCTTTTTATTACATGTATACCCTCCGTCTGGTTTCTAGGTAATACCCTTTTCAAAACTGGTCTCTGTTGTTAAACGTTAATCTACTTAACAAAGGATTTGTTGGACCTAGGTTGATGTTATTCCTTCAGAAGTACAATAACTGTCTCCATGACTTAATTTATCGTTATGTTAATGCCATTTCCCATGTAAAATCGGACATGTTTGCTGAGTCACATGCGGTCTTTCCTATTCCTGCTTTTGACTTTTTATCTAGGCATGACATGGGAAATTCGACGGGTGTTTTGTGCACCCACGTCCCTTAGGGACCGGCTAATATTAACTATGGGATTAGGACCAGTTTATTTCAAATTATCATGTTTATCATGTCGATTATTGTATGTTGGTTTTGAATTAAAACGTCAGAAATTTTTTTTCATTGATGATATTGTTATGAAAAAACATGATCAGTGCTGAAAATAACAAAACATGGAGTCGCTTCCAGGCATAAAAATGTACGTGTCCTATTGCATTTGAACCGGTCCCAATCACCAATAAATATTGACTGGTACCTTATGAAGTTCGGGTTTCTCACTTTCCGTTTTGTGTTAGTAGTTTTGTTTCTTTTTATCTAAATTCTAAATTCTAAATTCTTTATTGCAAATTACACCCATATGGGTCAAAGCAATATAATAACATTGTGAACAAAAACATTAGCATACAAATACAAACATACTCGAAGTACATCAGTTATTATTTCTAATATAACTACAAATGTAGTACATTTTAACCGATGTGGACCCTATTTTCGCATTTCAAATGATTGCTTTAAAAAGTCCTTAACATAAGTTAAATGTTCTGATTTTGGACAAAGGATATATTTTAATTTTTCATTTGTATTTAAATTTGCAAAGATATCGTCTATATTTGAAATTTTTGAATAGAAAATATCTCTTGGTAGAGTGTTAATTTGACAATGTAAAAGAAAATGTTCTTCATCTTCAAGAATTTGGCATTTAGAGCATATTCGTTGACATCTGGGAATATTATGATATCTCCCTTGTTCTATATGTAAGGTATGGTCACTCACCCTTAGTTTTGTTATCATTTGTCTATATATAAAACTATTCTCATTTACTAGATAGTCTTCAATTTTTATGTCTGTTTTTAGTTGACTAAATAAGTAAAGTTTAGATTCGTTATTTAAATTATTTAATTTAGTTTTAATTTTATTTATATAATATTCACAAATTAAATTTTTAATTTTTTTCTTTAACTTATCTGCAAGTTTAAAAAATGGGACATCTAAATCTTCGTGTTCTGATCTGTCAAGGTCTAGTTCTATAAATAACTTTTGTGCCATAGTATACCAAGTATATATTCCCTCGGTGTGTATACTTTTATTGACATTATATGCTTCTTTTAATAAGGGGTTTATTTTTACTGAATTCAATCTACTATAATATAAGATTGTTTGAGCTTTTATGAAAGATTCTAATGGCAGTCTACCAAGTTCTGTTTTTGCTGCTATGTTGCAAGCTGTTTTTCTTAAACCTAAAATATTCTTACAATATCTTGTATGTACTTTTTCATATGTAAATCGGTCTATTAAGGAGAGAGTATCACAGAATTTTCCATTTTTTTCTGCCCTTTCTTTTGACTTAACAATAGATAAGTAATCGTCCATAAACCAAATATCACTATTATATAACAATATAGGTCTTATTAAAGTATCAAACAGTTTACAGGATAGTCTTATAGGTAGACTTTGAAAGTTTTGAAGTCTTTTTTTCAAAGCAAAGATTGCTTTTAGTCCTTTTTTTGATAACTCTTCTATAGATCTTTTAAAGCTTCCTTTATAGTCAATGGTTGTTCCCAAGAAGTTATATTCTTTAGTTTCAGCAAGAGGCTGATTTCCATAATATAAAGGAGGAGTTGGACAAAACGTATTTTGAAATGTCATAGTTTTTGTCTTCTTAATATTGACTGTTAATTGCCAGTCAAAGCAATATTTTTCAATTTTATTCAAACAATTTTGTAACCCAGTATGAGAGTTTGAGAATATTACTAAATCATCAGCAAAGCTTAGACTTGATATATTTGTATTTTCTAGTATCAAGGGATCACATGATTGATTGAATATATCGTGAATATCATTTATAAAACAGTTAAAAAGTGAGGGGCTAAGACTATCTCCTTGTTTAACTCCTCTGACTATATCAAAAAAATTAGAAAATTGGTTTTTAATCTTAATAGCTGATTTATTGCTTGTATACATATCTTTTATTATATTATAAAATTTATTGCCAATATGTTGTGTTTTTAATTTATATAAAAGTCCACTATACCATAATGAGTCAAATGCTTTTCTTAGGTCAACAAAACATGCAAATATTTTTTGTTTATTTTTTGTTAGATATTTTGTTATTAAAGTTTTCATAATAAATATACTGTCTGTTGTTCTATGATTTGCTCTAAATCCGAATTGTTGTGGTGCAAATTTATCTTCAAAAAATTTATTGAGCCTACAATTTAATATAGAACTAAATAGTTTAGCTAAACTGTTTTGAAGGGATATTCTTTTATCGTTACATATGTTTTTTGTAAGTCCGGATTTGTAATCGTGCCTTTGACTTTAAGCTCCTTGGGTCATGTCAACGAAGCTTTCTTAGGACTAGGATATGGTCTTAAAAATGTCTTTGTACACATCTTAGTAATACATCGTGTTAACGAACGTGTCTTTAGTTAGGAGATCTCCTATGTTTTCATAAATTTAGGATGGCTACAAGGAAGATGGTCTTGAGATATTCCTAACAATTAGGATGTCCTGACTTTGCCAAACAAACAGGAATATGACTGCTATAAACAAGAAAACAGAAGACGGGCATATATCGTTCGTCAAAACATAGTGTTTAATGATATAGACAACCCTTTAGATTATTTAGATGATGATATCGAACGTAGACTTTGCAGACTAATGATTTTAGGACTAAGCAGAATTTTTCTATAATGACTTTGCACACGTTACAAGGAGGTCGCATGAAATTACAGTGTCGCTCCAATTAATGGTTAATTAATTCTTTAAAGGCTGCCCGAAATTCTTCGCTACTGGGTCAACTGATCAATTATGTTATTCATTATAAATCAAGAACGAGTGTATCTACGATCATCGGTAATGTAACGAGATGGCTGAAAAACATCTGTCACCAGCACGTTCGTATGCCAAGAGGTCAACAAAATTTTCAGGGTATCAAACAAGGCTTTTTCTTATGAAATAACACATTTCCTGAATGTAATTGTGCTGAAAATGGCATGCATTATAGGATTAAACTCCGTTTTCATTAAGACATTAATTTATCTAAGATATTCTCAACTTCATTTTTCTTGTGTATTTGGTAGCGGGATTGACCGAACGTATGAATATTTTATTGTTGTTTACGTTACATTATCATTCAATAAACCATTTTCTGACTTAAATAAACACAACTATAATATGTTTCAACTTCAATCCATATAACTTAATTGTCTTTTTAGTTTAATGAACACAAGAAAAGTTTTATATTTAACAAATCATTAATGACAATTCATCAAACAAATAATTTGTAAGTTGATCGCCGTCGATATTGAAAGCCGCCATCTTTGTTTATATAATAAACGTTGAATACGCTAAAAATAGTTCGGTCAACGTCATTTATCCACAAAAAAAAATTTAGTCAACTTCATTTATCAAAAAATAAATTCCGTTAAAAAACCTCTACCGGAAGTTATCTCGACCAAATTATGTAAAATGTATTTCTAATTATGCAATCATAATAGAATTTATATACGCATAACAGCTGCATGTATGTAAACAGGAAAAACTATCTGTGAATTTCATGGCTGTGTCTGATAACAACATGAAAGTATTTTAATGTTTGAGCAAAATGGCATGGAAGTAGCAATGATACGTTTTTGTTATAGAAAACTCTATACCATATGAAATGTTAGACGATGGAGATACAGCAGGAGGCTGGCTCCTGGAGATAGCGGTTATCAGCTTCGTCGATGGTTGTTTACATCGGTGCTAAATCCAACAACACTAAAAGAGGTAAAAAATTACTTTATGAATTTTAAAATAATTAATTGTTTGTGTTTTAATGTAATAAAAATTATATGGATTTCTTCACGAAATTATATCAAAAGCCTAAATATATTATTATATTAAATATTTAGTTTGAGAAAAACATAATAGAATCATCTCTGTTGCAAATGAGTTAATTGATCCAACTAAGTATAACTGATGATTTTTTTATTTAACGCTATAGATGAAATTAACTTATTTGTGAAATATGTATCGCCGCTTTTAAATGCTGGGATCATACTGGGAGGGTTTCCAGTGCTCGACACACAGAGCAGCCCATCGCGTCTCCGGGTATTAGGACCATAGTGGGTAATGGGTTTAAAAAGTGCCACATTCCTTGCATGCTAAAGACCCCTTTTGTAGATTTCGAAAAAGAGTAGGCTCATTGTAGCCACTGCAAAAGGCCAAAGTCTTTGCCCCTACCCAAAACTCCACACTTTTCCAGTGGCAGTCTAATTGTGTTCCCTGTGTCCGTTCCCACTCCCTTTTCTGTTGCTTAATTGTTTGTTAACTTGTTCTCGTCCTGAATATAGCTAAAATACTGCTCGCTGGACGTAAAGAAAACATCCAACCACTCAATGAACGCAACGCTGTTTAAAACCTAAGTAAAAGGTAGAACGGCCACAATTTTGATTCTCTAGCTTGAAATAATATATATTTATTGAAATTAAACTTCTTGGCATGCTATTTTCTATGCAAGAGATGTTTTAATTCATTTTACATATAAAGAAACAAATTACTTTTACTTACTAACATAAACATAAATAAAATGAATTATATAATTCTTACAAAATATTTTTAAATTATTTCAATTTTACTTTTATTTTTACTTTCATTTTAAAATATTTATTACAGATTGTCTTAGGATGGTCCTAAGATAATCTTAGTTCGGACTATCTTAAGTTAGCTTCGTTGAACGCCTTAATTGTCCAATCAGATTTGACTTCATATAAAGAATTGCATTAGAATTTCGAATATCTTTATGTACCAGTGGAAAGAAAATATCCCTCAACAACATCAAAAAGGAAATATAAAATTACCGCTAAATATCGCGCGAAACATTGTTAAGAAAATTGACGAAAATTATTCAGAACACGCTAGTAGAATGAGATTTTCTCTGATTGCATGATCAAAGGGCAGTAGAACAAATAGCAATAATACCTAATAAATAACTTGTCAAATATTTATAATCTAAATATGTGTAAATACTTTTTAGCGATGGTGATATATATTGATGTAACAGTCCTATTTAAACCTCTTTCTATAATACCGTTTAAGTTGTTTTTTTCGCGTGGGGAAAATTTAACTTCTGGGTAAAAAACCGTGCGAGTTTATTTTGGCGTAATATTATTTTAACGGTACGTAATCATAATGAATAACTGTATCATTTGTCTTAATATTTCGCGCATTTTTATTTTCGTGTTTCACTTTTTACCGCTAATATAGCAAAAATTAAATCACCGCGAACAAAAACCCCACTTAAATGGTAAAAAAAAATACGTTTCAACAATAGCTTTGCAAACTTAAAGTAAAATATACCATATGTCAAAATCAGAACATTTTAACTTATGTTAAGGACTTAATAAAGCGATGATTTGAAATGCGAAAATATGGTCCACATAAGTTTAAATGTACCAGTTATATTAGAAATAATAAATTTTGTACTTTGAGTATGTTTGTATTTGTGTTCCAATGTGTATGTTCATGTTTGTAATGTTGCTTTGACCCATATAGTTGTAATTTGCAATACAGAATTAGAATGTAAACTTAAATTGAATGGAATCCCCGTATTGGAATCAACTAATGGTGGCCTTCAATTGTACAAACTATATTGTAGTTAAGTGGTTCAGTTGTTTAAATTTGGGTGTCAATGACATACTTTAAAATCATACATACGATATTGTTTGTATACACATTGGTATAATTTATCGTTAACAAAACGAAATAAAAAACTGGGACCAGTAAGCTTTGTTTTATTAAACTTTTTCATTTGTGGTTTCATGTTAACTGTAAACTGTCTAATGACTTTATATATTCTTTTTAAACACTTAGCGAGCAACTTAAAACAACGAAACCCTAAACACAAAAAATACATTAACGATTTACTGCACCAAAATGTCAATCTAACTCTTTATTATTTAAGCACGGATCACATTGATTTTAACGTGTTTCCTTAAAGTTTATATATATAATACAAAATTGTCAAAAACGAATAAGTTTTCTAAAAGTTCATTCCAACTTGAACGATTTGTCCTGACCTCAGCACGTGTGGGAATGTCCTTGAAATAACATACTACGGGGTTCTTTGCTAATAAGAAAAAAATATTTAAAAAAAAATCCGAAAATGCAATATTCTATATGCGTTTTAACTCGAAAAATGTTCATCATTTTTAAAAATTATTTATTCTTGAATTTGCTTTCAAAATTCTTTATTTGTTTTAGTTGAAAAGAGTTATTAAATTAAAATTAGGAAAAAACGTCAATACACTTTCGTCATATTGTCTGTTAGCTGTAAAGCTTATTAACTTAAAAAAATATTCATCGATAAATTTCGTTAAACTAAACTTCTAGATATAACAGCGAAAGCTATAGGTTTAACACTATTACATGCAGCAGTTGTTTTGCGGAAATATTCTCAAAGCCGTTTGAAAATGACATATTTTTTTTAATTTACAAAAAAGTAAAAATTTGTAAATTTTCGCCCATGACTGTTTAATCTACAATGCAAAATGTCTCCAGACCTTTTAAAGTACATGATTGCAATACTTTCGGTACTTTATTAAGATATTTTAAGAGGTTTCAGAGAATTAAAAAAATTTTCTTCAAACTTTCCATCTGGCTTTTTGATTGTAACTAACCCGGATATAACTAATGACTTGAATTGTACGACGAGTGCAACGCGTAGAACATGTGTTGTTTACCCTTCCGGAGCACCTCGTACTCACTCCTGGTTTTAGTGGCTTTTGTGTTACTAATTGTGCTGTCTGTTTGTTTTGTTGCCGCCCCGATTTTGTTTAACCATGGTTTTGTCTGTCCTTGCTTGCCGTTTTCGGATTGCTACCCAGTATCTTCCATTCTTTGTTTTATATACTTGTAATTATAATTCAATTTTACAAAATATCTTATTACTTCTTTCAGAGGATTTTTGTTCACAAAATTACCTCCCTTGTTTAAAATGTCATCTCTATTTTCCATATGTCATTTTAGTTACAACTTTTAATTTGAATCATCAGTAAGCTGTTAGACAGTATAGGCATAAGTCTTTCACAAATATTTTTTTATTTCGATCAGGTATGAAGATCTAAGGCATGTATGCAGTTGCCTTCTATTGCGGACTGGCAAATCAATTTAAACCAATAAATAAGTACATGTAGATTACAGAAATAGCAGCTGATGCCCCTTATTAAGGTATTCGACCCATCAGTGAAGTCACCGTTGAATTTTATTTTTTTTTTTACCAATACAGCTTTATTAAATCAATGTATTGCTAATTAATGATACAAATTAAATATATTGTATTACTTGAATCAATGTTTACATTTTTCAGCAAAAAAGTTAGATACTCAAATAGTATTTCCGATGTTTGCCGAACATTACCGAAGTCCGCTCCATTGAAAAACAATGGGCATCAGGGACACCAAATATGATTGCGTGGTCAGTTGTGGTGTCCGGATACATTAAATCAATCATAATTTACGGAGGTGTAGGATTCGGGACGGGAGGTGCTATGTTGCCGAGAGGCGGGGTTGTCTTCTTCCGAGATGCCAACAGGAACACAATCAATGCAAGAGGAGCTGAAACATAATAATAATAATAATAATAATAATAATAATAATAATAATAATAATAATAATAATAATAATAATAATAATAAATGTGCAAGTTTGTGCACCGCGTTATTATTATTATTATTGTTGTTGTTAATATTATTATTATGATTTGAGTAGTTAAGTACGTAATAATAGTGATAGTATTTGTTATTGCCTTTTACCAGTTAAATTTGTGTCTTACTGAATTAAACTTTTTATAACTACTACCAAATATTTACATTACTTATGTCTTTAATTAAAATATTCTACTTCTATTGGTCGAAACCATTACAGTGCACGACAGAATTGTTCTTCGCATTTTTTAACGAAACGAACACATACATGTATACTAAGTTCCCCGTGAGGTCAGTTTTTTGCTTGTATTTTTTATTATTATTCCATATTGTACCTTTGTATTACAAAAATCCCATAGAAAATGTTTTTCCACGATAACTTTCCACATTTCATACCATGTCTCTGTTATTTTCGCGTCAAAAATCGTCCTTGACATTTGTTACAGGAATTTTACATTGTAAGTCGCCTGTTTTGTTTTTAAAAGGGACATGCATTGTGTTGTTAACAAAAGTTCATCTGCTTCCGTTCTAATTTAGGTCAAAATGTACTATAGAAAATCGCCTTATGAAAATGAAAAAAAACCACCGCATCTAAAAACACTGCTTAACTGTGGAAAATAATTGTTGAATTCAATTTATACCTTTTCGGATCTACAAAAGGAGCATAATCTTGACCAAAGACGGTTAGCCTTTTTTTCAATTTGCCACGCAAAAAACTTCAACACTTTAGTAAACATATCAACATAGAATAGACTTACCCAACAAACTGAGGTTGCTTTCTTCAAACAAACCCGGATTAGCGCCTCGTACTATAAACGACTCCGGGTAAGGACCTCCAATAAAACACTGAACGCCGCTCAATACAACCAATACAAAAATGACGAGGTGTATGCCGACAGTCAATGCCATCATATATTATACTACAAAAATGATTTAAAAATCCATTAGATGAGCAAAAATATGCAATTTTCGTCCTTGCAGTGTAAGCGAGACAAATATGCAGTGTTTATGTATTATTAAACTTCGTCTAGCAGACATACTGTAGTGTCTATGTAATAATAACCTTCGTCTAGCGGACATAGTGTAGTGTTTATGTAATAATAACCTTCGTATAGAGAACATAGTGTAGCGTCTATGTAATAATAACTTTCGGCTAGCGGACATAGTGTAGTGTCTATGTAATAATAACCTTTGTCTAGCGGACATACTGTAGTGTCTATGTAATAATAACCTTTGTCTAGCGGACATACTGTAGTGTCTATGTAATAATAACATTGGTCGAGTGGACATACTGTAGTGTCTATGTATTATTAGCCTTGGTCTAGCGGACATACTGCATTGTCTATGTATTTTTAGCCTTGGTCTACCGGACATACTGTAGTGTCTATGTATTATTAGCCTTGGTCTAGCGGACATACTGTAGAGTCTAAGTAATAATAACCTTGGTCTAGCGGACATACTGCATTGTCTATGTATTTTTAGCCTTGGTCTACCGGACATACTGTAGTGTCTATGTATTATTAGCCTTGGTCTACCGGACATACTGTAGTGTCTATGTATTATTAGCCTTGGTCTAGCGGACATACTGCATTGTCTATGTATTTTTAGCCTTGGTCTACCGGACATACTGTAGCGTCTATGTATTATTAGCCTTGGTCTACCGGACATCCTGCAGTGTCTATGTATTATTAACCTTGGTCTAGCGGACATACTGCATTGTCTATGTATTTTTAGCCTTGGTCTACCGGACATACTGTAGTGTCTATGTATTATTAACCTTGGTCTAGCGGACATACTGTAGTGTCTATGTATTATTAACCTTGGGCTAGCGGACATACTGTAGTGTCTATGTAATAATAACATTGGTCGAGTGGACATACTGTAGTGTCTATGTATTATTAGCCTTGGTCTAGCGGACATACTGCATTGTCTATGTATTTTTAGCCTTGGTCTACCGGACATACTGTAGAGTCTAAGTAATAATAACCTTGGTCTAGCGGACATACTGCATTGTCTATGTATTTTTAGCCTTGGTCTACCGGACATACTGTAGTGTCTATGTATTATTAGCCTTGGTCTACCGGACATATTGTAGCGTCTATGTATTATTAGCCTTGGTCTACCGGACATCCTGCAGTGTCTATGTATCATTAACCTTGGTCTAGCGGACATACTGCATTGTCTATGTATTTTTAGCCTTGGTCTACCGGACATACTGTAGTGTCTATGTATTATTAACCTTGGTCTAGCGGACATACTGTAGTGTCTATGTATTATTAACCTTGGGCTAGCGGACATACTGTAGAGTCTAAGTATTATTAAACTTGGTCTAGCGGACATACTGCAGTGTCTATGTATAATTCACCTTGGTCGAGTGGACATACTGTAATGTGTATGTATTATTAATCGTGGTCTAGCGGACATACTGTAATGTCTATGTATTATTAACCTTGGTCTTGAGGACATCGTGCAGTGTCTATGTATTATTAAACTTGGACGAGCGGACATACTGCAGTGTCTATGTATTATTAACCTTGGTCTACCGGACATACTGCATTGTCTATGTATTATTAACCTTGGTCTACCGGACATATTGTAGCGTCTATGTATTATTCACCTTGGTTGAGTGGACAAACTGTAATGTGTATGTATTATTAACCGTGGTCCAGCGGACATACTGTAGTGTCTATGTATTATTAACCTTGGGCTAGCGGACATACTGTAGAGTCTAAGTATTATTAAACTTGGTCTTGCGGACATCCTGCAGTGTCTATGTCTTATAAGCCTTGGTCTTGCGGACATCCTGCAGTGTCTATGTCTTATTAGCCTTGGTCTTGCGGACATCCTGCAGTGTCTATGTCTTATAAGCCTTGGTCTTGCGGACATCCTGCAGTGTCTATGTCTTATTAGCCTTGGTTTTGCAAATATACTGTAATGTCTATGTATTATTAACCTTGGTCTAGCGGACATACTGTAGAGTCTAAGTACATGTATTATTAAACTTTGTCTAGCCGACATACTGCAGTTTCTATGTATTATTCACCTTGGTCGAGTGGACAAACTGTAATGTGTATGTATTATTAACCGTGGTCCAGCGGACATACTGCAGTGTCTATGTATTATTAACCTTGGTCTAGCGGACATACTGTAGAGTCTAAGTATTATTAAACTTGGTCTAGCCGACATACTGCAGTTTCTATGTATTATTCACCTTGCAGTCGAGTGGACAAACTGTAATGTGTATGTATTATTAACCGTGGTCCAGCGGGCATACTGCAGTGTCTATGTATTATTAGCATTGGTCTTGCTGACATCCTGCAGTGTCTATGTATTATTCACCTTGGTCGAGTGGACATACTGTAGTGTCTATGTCTTATTAGCCTTGGTCTTGCTGACATCCTGCAGTGTCTATGTCTTATTAGCTTTGGTTTTGCAGATATACTGTAATGTCTATTTATTTTTAACCCTGGTCTAGCGGACATCCTGCAGTGTCTATGTATTATTAACCTTGGTCTAGCGGACATACTGCATTGTCTATGTATTATTAGCCTTGGTCTACCGGACATACTGTAGTGTCTATGTATTGTTAGCCTTGGTCTAGCGGACATACTGTAGAGTCTAAGTATTATTAAACTTGGTCTAGCCGACATACTGCAGTTTCTATGTATTATTCACCTTGGTCGAGTGGACAAACTGTAATGTGTATGTATTATGAACCGTGGTCCAGCGGACATACTGTAGTGTCTATGTATTATTAACCGTGGTCCAGCGGACATACTGTAGTGTCTATGTATTATTAACCTTGGTCTAGCGGACATACTGTAGTGTCTATGTATTATTAACCTTGGTATAGCATAAACATTACAGGGTCAGGTCTTCGGTTTAATTACATGTAATCTGAAATGACAGAATCTGTTTTATTTCCAAATTAGGGGACGCACTGAGCATCTGTTTGTCCAGCCTAGCGAATAACCAGGGACTTGTATAGAAAATTATTGAATCAATTGATCATTCGTCACCATTGTAATTAAAAATTAAATAGATATATATGAATCTTACCTGGCTACGTGAGATGTTTTACACGAAATGGTCAAACACTGACACTATGTCCAAAAGCCCCTGAGGACAGTATACATTATAACTTTACATTATATCAGTAAATGTAATAATGGCTAATGGCTTCCGCCTTAGAATCGTCGAAACATACATGTATCTTTAAGGATTCTTAGTAACTATTAAATATATTTACGTACGTTTTGTAAAATATTAATTTATAAGAGACAGGGGTGCTTTTCACAAAAAGTCGTAAATGTAATATCTATCGTAAGTGCTGACGTCACAATGCATTTCCCTTTGATCTTCACACACTTACGATAAATTTTACACTTACGATTTTTTGTGAAATCGACTTCAGAACAATAAGATTTCGCTGAGTTTTTACCTCTAAGACTTCTTTTCGAGTACAAATATTTGTTATAGTTTTCTGGCAACATCAAAACATTTCTGCAGTCGTTAAAAAGTTGAATTCTAGTAAAAACTAACCTAGGAAAATTGTATACCCTTTAGGTATACTTAAGAATAGCCGAAGAGTAGTCATCAGCCATATGATGGTTCTTCGTATATGTAGATGTATGTAGATGTAGAATTTATCGGCTGCAGGGCGTCTACTTTTTCTCTGGGTCAACAAAACGGGTATAAATCGTTCAAGCAGCGTGACATGCAAAACACGTGACCCACAATTAAGCTTTCCATATTACAACCTGTCAGTCCCAAACAAGAGGGAATTAATTAGCCACTAGGGGTCGCTGTTGAGCTGGGTTTCCCTGGGCACCATCACAGAACACAGCAAAAATTAACGTTAGTTTAAGTTTTCCTTTTTTAATTTGCAACATTAAAGTACTTGATGTGCTTTGTCTAAAATCCGATATTTTGTTTGTTTTATCGTACCAAGAAATCTTATTCACATGTTTCAATATTCAGATAAAAGGAACGGTCGTCCTAATAACGCTACGTACTGACTGCGAAATTAAGGGAAAAAACTGTATCACAATTTTTACAAAAGTAGAGGTGTCTTGAAGCAGCTAGGTAAACAATAAAAGATTTGTTATTTAAGATAACCTTTCTTCAAAATATCTTTATTCTTTATTTGCGAAAGTTACTCCCGAACGGGTCGCATACAATTGGAATAAGTTCCAATTTAGGATTCAAAATTTGGTGCATATGAATAATTTGATTATTTAAATCAATATTTTGATTTCATACACAAGCACCAATAATGACGCATGGGATATAACTACCATAAACCATAGTTGTTTTGATATGATTGTGTTATTTCCCTTTGATCGAATATAATTTATTTATTCAAGCGATTCCATCAAATTTTCGTATTTTTAAAGTTATCTAAGCTTAGTATCATTATCATTATCTTTTTGTTGTCTGTTGTTGAAATCCTCTTGCGGTTTAGTTTGGTTAATTGTTTTAAAAGAATTTTTGCTACTTTTATCAAAATTGGTTAAAATATCGTAAATTCTTCTGTGACCTAGACCTCTAGCACACCCTAACACTAATTCCAGTATCCGCGCATGGACACTGAAACCATCTCATTGCCCAGCAGTAATTTCTGAAAGGAGTTGTATGCAAACTGTGCACTAATGATTGCATAGGAAGAAATGCCGAAATAAAAAGAATTTGTAATTTAATTTACAAATTGTGCGTTTTTTTAAATAGCAATCAGGCTATATGCATAATTAAATATTACAAATTATTTTAGTTATATTGTGCTACATGTACATGTATATAGTTTATAAAAGTGTGATGATAAAATTCAATGATTATATTGGCGACTATCACATGTATTATAACATGTTCGTCATAACTGAATTTACACTAAGTTCTCTCGGAAGAGATTTACTTGGTATCACTCAATAAGGGACCGACCATTTAACTTGCAGGGGGTGGGGCCATGGTTTTTTCCTAAAAAAATATTTTGAAAATGATTTTTGATGAACACAAAATACTTTGGAAGCAGAGGGTAAGAAAAAAAATATTCCGAAGAAGGATTTCTGCTATATAAAATAATGCTAATGATGAAAAAAAAATATTCTGTCGCGACGCCTTCAAAAAAGAAATATTTTCTCCGCGCGGAAAAAAATTTTCAAGTTAAATGGTCTGCCCCTAACGTCACAAAAGACTATCTTGACGTGTAAATACATAATCCACAATTATGGAAAGTTTCGTAATGTCAATAATAAACATTTCATTCAAAGTGAAAGTAAAACTTCTTTCAGTTCTATCATTTGTTACTATGGTTTCAATACGTCATCACATTATTCAATGACCTCAAGATGCTATCACCGTCTCAAATTTAAGCATAGCAATGACGATGACAGCCTCGGTATCGACACTATGCTTGACAATAAAAGTTATCTCATTTCTCATTGTGAGCGTTTTGTATATTTTTACACTAGCGGAATTATCTGATAAACTATAAACATTTGATAGTTTTGATACTTAATGAAAAAATGCCGACTGACAAAAAATAAAATGGCTAAGAATTTAGTATTGGTCTTGATAAAAATCGTTCAATAATGCTTGCCATGACCAGTCAGCACTTCATGTTTACTTAACATGAATGATTTCAAATTTGTAGTTCCTGTGCGTTTATTTTTTTCATTTCAAACTGTGACCAGATTATTAAAGATATAATTCTGAGATGTTATAAAAAATTTATTTCTCTGTTTGGCGTTCACGAGTGTTTGTTGTAAATACTTAGTACGCTGTTCGTGGCTGCGTTTAGCTAAATTTTATTTAGAATGCACAGAATGCGTTTATTTTGCGACCACCACTAACCTCTCATGAAAACTGTCTGGAAAAAAGTCATATAGCTGTTCAAACATCAAAGAGCAACTGAACCTTGCTTTGGATAAACCATTTTTGGTAAGATTCGCTATGATCATAAATGATTGGCGGAGGGGTGGGGGGAAGAGGGGCGAACTGTTGTAAACAGTCAAAAAGTAACAGTCATATCCTAAATCTGATCTGCTTAAAACATCTTCTAAGATAGGTCAGGAATTATAAAAGGTAGAGTCGCCCTGGCCAGGAATGGTGAAGGATACAGTCGCCCTGGTCAGGAATGGTGAAGGATAGAGTCGCCCTGGTCAGTAATGCTGTAGGATAGAGTCGCTCTGGTCAGGAATGGTGAAGGATACAGTCGCCCTGGTCAGGAATGGTGAAGGATAGAGTCGCCCTGGTCAGTAATGCTGTAGGATAGAGTCGCTCTGGTCAGGAATGGTGTAAGATAGAGTCGCCCTGGTCAGGAATGGTGTAGAATAGCGTCGCCCTCCTTGGTCAGGAATGGTGTAGGATAGCGTCGCCCTTGGTCAGAAATGGTGTAGGAAAGAGTCGCCCTTGTCAGGAATGGTGTAGGATAGCGTCGTCCTGGTCAGGAATGGTGTAGGATAGCGTCGCCCTCCTTGGTCAGGAATGGTTTAAAAATAGAGTCGCCCTGGTCAGGAATGGTGAAGGATAGAGTCGCCCTGGTCAGGAATGGTGTAGGATACAGTCGCCCTGGTCAGGAATTGTGTAAGATAGAGTCGCACTGGTAAGGAATAGTATATGATAGCGTCGCCCTCCTTGGTCAGAAATGGTGTAGGATAGAGTCAACCTCGTCAGGAATGGTGTAGGATAGCGCCGCCTTGGTCAGGATTGGTTTAAGATTGAGTCGCATTGGTCAGAAATGATGTAGGATAGTCGCCCTTGTCAGGAATGGTGTAGGATATATTTGCCCTTGTCTGGAATGGTGTAGAATAGCGTCGCCTTTGGTCAGAAATGGTGTAGGAAAGAGTCGCCCTTGTCAGGAATGGTGTAGGATACAGTCGCAATGGTCAGAAATGGTGTAAGATAGAGACGACCCGGTCAGGAATGGTGTAAGATAGAGTCGCCCTGGTCAGAATGGTGTAGGATATATTTGCCCTTGTCTGGAATGGTGTAGGATCTAGTCGCCCTGGTCAGGAATAGTATAGGATATATTGCCCTTGTCTGGAATAGTGTAGGATAAAGATACCCTGTTCAGGATTGGTGTAAGATGGAGTCGCCCTGCTTAGGAATGGTGTAGGATACAGTCTACCTGGTCAGGGATGGTGTAGGATACAGTCTACCTGGTCAGGATTGATGTAAGATAGAGTCGCCCTGGTCAGAAATGGTGTAGGATAAGAGTCGCCCTGGTCAGGATAGGGTCGCCCTGGTCAGGGATGGTGTAGGATACAGTCTACTTGGTCAGGACTGGTGTAAGATAGAGTCGCCTTGGTCATGAATGGTGTAGGATAATAGAGTCGCCCTGGTCAGGAATGGTTAGGATATGGTCGCCTTGGTTAGGACTGGTGTAGGATAGGGTCGCCTTGGTCAGGAATGGTGTAGGATACAGTCGCCCTTGGTCAGGAATTGGTGTAGGATAGAGTCGCTTTGGTTAGGATTGGTGTAAGATAGAGTCGCTTTGGTTAGGAATGGTGTAGGATACAGTCGCCTTGGTTAGGAATGGTATAAGATAGAGTCGCCCCCGTCAGGAATGGTGTAGAATACAGTCGCCCTGGTAAGGAATGGTGCTCTCAACTGTTCAGCGGTAATGCTGTCTTGTTCACCTATTCGCTTCATATGTCTCCACAATATGAATCAGTCTGTTTCTGATTTAAATTCACATATTGCACTATAGTGGTTCGAGGCCTCTGTGGCAATTTTGTAATGCTGAGCTTGTTGGTTTGCGCCTTAATGCCTCCAGGCTGTGCTCGTATCCAACCGTAATTGACAAGCTTTGGTGTTTGTCACCGGGTAGTCCGGCTTACACTTGCAATAAAACTGTTCGTTATGATGTAGTAGATCAGTGCTGAAATTGAAGTAAAACTCAAGTAAACAATCTGTATTGGTCCACCCACCACGAGTTCCTTTTATTTCGGCTGTCTTGTGTAAAAACTATGTTGAACCTTTTCTCCTCTTTACACATATTTTTTTTTAATGAGTTTCATTTCAGGAGTGTCACCTCAGTGCGATGTGACGTCAGTTCAGTGCGATGTGACGTCACCTCAATGCGATGTGACGTCACCTCAATGCTCTGTAACGTCACCTCAATGCTCTGTGATGTCACCTCAATGCGATGTGACGCCACCTCAATGCTATGTGACGTCACCTCAATGCTTTGTGACGCCACCTCAATGCTATGTGACGTCACCTTTATGCTCTGTGACGTCACCTTAATGCTCTGTGATGTCTTCAATTGGCCACAGTAGTCGTGTTTATTAAGCATGCTGACGATCCACGTTTCCAGTTGTTATCGTTTTACTAATATCTTTTTCTGACATTTTTCATTTTTTTAGTTCTGTCTTCAGCTTTAATTTTGAATTACTGTCACTACCTCTCTTTAAGTTGTACATACATTAATTAGGCTCAATTCGATGCCTTAGTTTCTTCCGATCCTCATCATTTAAATTGCCAAAAATTGAATAATGAAGAGAGACTGCTTTTAGGGATTGTGATCGACCCCTCCAGTGTGGGAGTATGGTGGAAGTTTACTTGTTCCAATTGCAGAATTCAAATTTGTACACTACATGTACTATCTACGCTTAGGTGAGAGGTTGAATATAATATCCGGACACACTGGCTTCCCCTCCAGTAAAAATTCGACGCCACGATATTGCTGAAAACTGCCGAATGTGGCACCCACGCGGTGGCACCATTCAAACAAATATGCTATTTTTACGATATAACTTTATCGTATTCAAATGTCGGATTGTATGTGCTATTTACTTATGGCAAGAACTTATCGAGTTCGATTACTCGTGTCTAACATAATTTGTTATTTTGATGCAAATACAACGATCGTGGTGGTATACATCCCGACGTGTGAACGCAACGTTATGTAAGAAATGTACAACGCCTGACCACGTGACCCCGACCCTCAGTGTCAGTGGTTCATTGTATAATGGTATAATACTCAAGTACAGACTTGTTATGCCAGTGGCCCACTTAAATTTAAATTAACAAAATCTTGTTACCTCTATTTGTAAATATATTATTATCCGGGTATCTACTGTAATTTTATCTAGATAAAGTACAAAGCATCTATTTTGATCGGTCGTGTTAATCTATCGCAGTGTATTTACAATACAAACAGGTCAATGACCCCGGTATCTCTTATATGACGTAATATATTAGATACAACAAGAGTTATTTTGTATTGGACCCAGACGACTATAGATTTGCAGAATTTTATTTTCACCCCTCAGAACCCTAAAATGACATGTATTGGTAAATGCGAACAATGAGCATACAAAGGAAAGGGAGAAATTTTAATCTAATGTTTGCCCCTCCCCCAAATCGCAGATATTAACATGGCTGATCCCTAATTACCCTGTATAAATATTGGCTAAATGTGTCTGCATGCCAAGTTGCGTAAAACCACTTTTCTGTTGTCTGACCATTTCTTGGCAGCCTTTGTCCCTCGCCCGCTTAAAAAATGGGGGTATAGAGTGATAGGGGTGTCCGTCCGTTATACTGCACGGAGTTTAATTGAACATACACACAACCTCTGTAGCATAGCGCCATTTGTGCATTTGATATTATAAGTCACTGAAGTATATAATTAATTAAAAATACAATATTTGTATATTGTCAGAAAAAAAAAGAAAAAGTATTATTTATTTGTGCCAGCCTTAAAACTCTATTAATTTAATTAAGGGTCTGTCGAGTATTTCTGTTTTGCGGCGAGTACAAACGCACTATATATTTTTTCACAGTGGGCAAATATTGGTTTGCCAAATATCCTGTATCAATCAAATTTAATTTTTCCTTAAAACCATTAACATTATATTGCAAATGTAATAATTAAAAGATAAAATAACGTTATTGGTATTGTGACGCCAAATAGATCAATTAGAACAAGTCTTGCTGTTACTGTGTTTTCTTTTCCAAACAGATCATCCTTGTCTATTTTGTCCTACTGTTTTTGTCTCGATCTTTTGACGGAAATGAAGGAGTGCAGTTGCCACTAATGGCATGTAATATATTTTATGACTATTCAAATCATTGTCTTCAGAGAACCCATTGGAAGATTTGTCAACTCATTGAAGCTGAGTGAAATTATATTATTTTCATTTTAAATTTTGTAAATTCAATTTTATTTCAAAATTCAAAATTATATTACATGTATTGTAATTTAATATGCACGCGATAACATCTGATACGATACAAATTGGAAATGTCGGTGAACACACATACATTTTCTTCTAAACTTTAATTTATTTATTTCTACAACCGTATAGCCATTTTTGCAATTTGTAAACTAACTAATATTTATATAATTGTATGACTTGACAGAATTTGTGTAAATGTTAAATTACTCTACGGGAGACGCGACTTCAAAGATTGAAATCACAGATAGGTTTATAGCATTTAGTTTTGTTTCATATTTCACTATAATTGAAATAAACTGGAATATTTAGTATTGTTCGTTGAGCAATTTGTAATTTACAACAAGTGGGAGGTGTCAGTTTCAAGGATTATTATCTCAGAATAAAAGCTTTTAAATACGAGAAATCATTCTTTCGTAATTGACTATGATTATATTACACTATTTTTTGTTTTAAAATTAAAAGATGTAAATTTGAAAACATACAATCTGCAACAATTCTTTCCTTTATTCTCCCCCATAGTGATTCGTTACACAATTTGTCTCGTTCTGGTTTCTGTTTCTTTAAATGTCGTTCTGTCATATACATAACGACATACTATAAATCTTAATAAATTTATACTAATTATCCCACAAGGTCGAATCAAATATTTAAAGGGTACCAGATAATTTAGAAAACAATTTGTGGGGAAATATATGTCAAATGGAAGCAACAAAAGTGCAGGACTGAATTTGTATTTTGCTTACCTCGGCGTGATTCGCTCATACCATAGAAACACTGTTTTACTGTTAAGCGCCCTTCATCAGTCCGTCACATCCATTTTATATGATTTAAAAATTACACATTTATCTATTAGTACCTTCTTTTATTCTTGTATCAGTTTTTACCACGTGTTACCATCATTGCTTTCTTTTCATGGAGTAAATGTCATGGAGTGGAAATAGTCGTTCGTTTCTATAATTTAGTTCACAATCTGTTTTGTGAACATGGTCAAGAGGGCCCAGGGTAGGTGAGTTGTTGAGATTTCTGCTCCATGTAGAAATTAGAAAGAGAGCAAAGCTTTAATAATAGTAAGCAACTATTAAAATCGAAATGAAATTGGAATCGAAGTTAATTAAACGGGTTTACGGCAGTTATTTCCCTTGCAATACCAGAAGTAACAATCAAGCACGAGCAATCTAGCGAAAAGGACCCCTTTAACGAGCAACCCTATTACAACACATATAAATAATGTACACAAATTTGCTGCACTTTCCATTTGGTACACCTCATTTTATTATTATGCTTTCATACTGGTCAGAGAGTTCTAAAGTTAACGTATGAATTTAGAATCGATGTTACATAACCTTGGTAAAAGGTCCTTTTCTTTGGACAATTCTTACTTCCGGTTTGGCAAGCGAAGTAACCGCTGCCAGACAATAAGTAACATTGATTCCAAATTAACAGAGATATTTATTCGAACGCTACCTTTTCAGTATGGAAGCTTTGATAAAAGATATGAGCCGTCTCGTGAGAAAAGGTACAAAAACTCATTTTCTACCGAAATTCAGATTTTTTCATTGTATTATAGCTTAAGTCCTTCTGATTTATATACGCTTTTCCGTTTGTTGGTATCTTTATTAATAAGGAAAATATTCACATTTGAAAAAAGACTAGATAAATGCAAAAAACTTAAAAAAAAACGTTTGACGTCGGAAAGTTTTCGCGCATACATACCTCGTCCACAAACTCTGAAACGCAAAGTTGGTCTTTGAAAGTTTTTTTAATTTGAGGAATTACTTACAACTTATTAGACAAAAGTTTTTTTTAATTGACACGGAAATAGTCATTTTGATCGTTGTAAAGTTTTGATTGAAGTTTCTGAATTGTCAATTCGACCGTTCTAAATTAAATTAATTTGCAATTATTATTGTTTGGCAATAAAACAATTAAAATTGGTTACCTCTTCTTGTTTTCGCAACAAGAAGCCGGATCACAAAGATCAATAGAACCAATAATCATACCCTCGCGTTATATATTATATATTGCTTTCTTTAGACCCTTTATATAATATTTTGAACTACCTGTATTGTGTATTTACACGATCCCAGTAGACTTATATTATTCTATCTCTCAATGAAGAATATCTTTAGCATTTAGAGTTAATCGCCACTGATGAGTCTTGAATAGACGAAACGCGCGTGTGTCGTAATGAATTTGTCGCCTTGGTAATTTTGATAGCATTTTGTTGGAATATTTGATCAAAGCCAAGTGACAGCTCGTCCACGGGTGGGGATGGTGAAGGCAATATATAGACGTTTTAAGTTCAGTTGGGATGAGAAAATTCAAGATCATTATTTTATAACTCGTTTATGTTATTTATTTATATTGACACTCAATAACTCAATGACTCAAGATCATTCGTTGGTCAGTCTGTGTATATAATTTTGACAAAAAGACAGTCATTTGTATCTTTGCATAATCTTCCAGACTTGTTTATTATTTTTGTTTATGCTGTATCGTCATGTTTGTCGATCCGATACTAAATAAGTGTACTGGTTGTACATATAAAATAAAGCAAGAACAGATAATAACACAATAAAAGTACAGAACAGGAACTGTAATAAATGCTTATAAAAGAATGTTGGACAGATATTCCAAAATAGATATAGAATTTACAATGGGTATGAAATACTTCGTTAAGATTATTTGCCTGTCAAGGGTATCTTAGTTACAAAGAAGGAAAATTGTAATTTTTCGAACTTGTGCGCACAACTGTTAATTACACGCACACAACATAAACAATTTTACAATGCTAGTAGTTGCGCATAAAGGATAAATTTGTGTACACAAGTCTAAAAATTGCGCAAACGAATTTAAAGTTTTTGTCTTTGAATAATGGTATTAGTCTTTCACCGTGATTGTCTTCGGAGTTTTCGATCAGTAGACATAGTCGTAGCTGGCATCGTTTGTCAGTAGGACGTGGTCATCGTCGGCGTTGTCCGTGAGTAGACTGTAGTCGTCGTCTGCGTTGTCGGTCTGTAGACAGCTTTGTTTTCGGGCTCTACACTTCGATCTAGCTGACTGATTGTTTCAGTTTTATACCAGTATGGTCAGAGGACGAAAACGATTTTAATTATAATGGGTGTCCATGCCCTTACCGTCTTTGCAAAATAAAACTGGGACAAAGTTTGTTTTAGGTGCATTTTATTTTGTCTTATCCTATTCATTTAAGACATATAATTTCAGACGAATGCAATTCAAATATCTATGTCGTATAGCGTTTTTAATTAAAATGGCTGCCTAAACTTTTCATCTAATGATTTTTATAATAGCTTGATTTTTGTTATAAAATTGCTGTTGAATGAAAGTTCGGTAGCGGGTAATGTGGTCTTGAATTTGTATATCAACATTTAATCATTGTTTGTCAAGTGTAACGTCATCATAAAAGTTTAGTGAAAACTAAAATTGGAAATTATAAATCTGCATTGTCAACACGTTAATAACTAATTAATTAATTAATTAATTAATTAATTAATTAATTAATTAATTAATTAATTAATTAATTAATTAATTAATTAATTAATTAATTAATTAATTTATTTATTTATTTATTTATTTATTTATTTATTTATTTATTTATTTATTTATTTATTTATTTATTTATTTATTTATTTTTATTTTTTTTATTTTTTTTTAATTGAATTTAATTTTTTTTTTTTTTGTGTTTTGTTTTGTTTTGATTTGTTTTGTTTTTGTTTTTGTTTATTTTTGTTTTCAATGAATAATTTTTAGAAATTTATTTGATTTGCATATCTAACATATTATAATTTTAAAACGATACCTATGGGATTTTAATTCTTTTACGTAATTTTACTTTTATCTTGATCTGGCTGTACAGCCTAAACATTATAAAGTGTATAACGTATAAACAAGTATTATAGTTAATTTGTCGTAAAGATTGTCTTAACTTTACTTAGGACTCGCTGATAAATAAAAAGGGGTCATTGTATCTGATTATTATTTCCGTGACTCTGGACTATTACTCTTAATGATTCTTGATAAGCGCGCGGTAAATTTAGCGTTTTTAATATTCTGTGACCTCTGATACTCAATTTTTTCCCCGTTTTTGCACCATACCCATTTCCCCCTTCACCCCTTTCCCCCATTAAATGAACATCTATTAACGATATCACTGACATTTGTGATAACATGAAGACACGATATCATGAGTAAAGAACAAATTTCTTTCCACTTTTGTGCAATATCGTTTCAGTCGGAGGGTGCTAGTTGACAACAGATAGTAAAAATAATGATTCTATGGCTTTTAATGTTTGTTTGAATTGTTTGTTTGTTTTGTTTTTGTTTTTATTTTTGTTTTGTTGTATTATGTTTTTTTTTGTTTTGTCTAGATTTGTTTCGTTTTATTTGTTTTTCATTTTCTTTTTGTTTTTTTTTTAAAGTTTATTGGGGATTTTTCGGGAAGGTGGATCTATAGCTATTTATTTTTCAGGGACCTAACCGCTTTTCTAGTATTTAACGGGGTAAGTAATTTATCAGACCCAGATAAAATGTCGATCTCTGTCGGTCAGTTAATACATTAATGTTTTATATATCAATATCGTTCAATATTTCGCAGCAGTTTGTTTAAATATGAGGATGGATTGAATCAGTTTTCTACGTGTAAAATATACGATTTCTATTAGAACATTGGAACATTATGAAGAACAAATGTGCGTTTGCAAATTTACACTTCAGAAACTGTTGCATGCCTTACTTAACCGTTTTTATTTTTGTAACTACACGTAAATCATTAGTAACGACGTCATTTGGATGTGCAATTGTAACTGAACGGGCGAGACATCTAAATTTTTATTTCAAACTTGCAACTTCATATATGGGGCATACAATATATAAGCTAAACTAAAACAAAAAAGAAAAGTATAGGTGTCCAACTCTTAAGCAAAACCGGTAGCAGTTAAAAGCAAAAGCAGAAACTAAAAAGAAATTTGGGACTATTTTTTATGCTGCCATGTTTTGATGCATCGGAACTTTATTCCATCAATATATAATGACCACTAACCCTCTCGCCATAATATGGCTAAACATAGCTGACTTGGCGTTAATTATCAAATACAAACAGTCCTATTAAAATAATTAGATTACTATTATCACTTGTACATTGCCGGACTTCGTGATAATTCGACATAAAACTTCAAAACTTAAATTTACCCCCAAGTGGGGTAATTATTCCTAACTGGAGATAAACTCCTGTCACTGATCCGGGATATCGACTTAATCACTGTTTGACTCGTGTCATTGATTTCTTACATGTCTTATTTAAAGTGAAGTTTTAAAATTAAGATAAATAATTTCAATTAAAGGTACTAAAAGCTTTTTCTAATATACTGAGACACAGGTGTACCTGTGGGGGGTGCTATAAACAGTCTGGCGAATTCCGACCGTTCGAACGAGGTTGTTAAAAATGGCAGTCCCAAATTGATTTTTATCATCGCCCCTTGAGATAAAATGTTATATTTTTAACTTTAACCATGTTGGGACATACTGTTTTTTTAAAATTTATTTTTAATAAAGAAACGAATCGTCCTTTTTATACAGTGAAACCTACATGCATGAACATCGTCCATTTCGGAATGACTTGTTTAGAAGAAACGAACATTTTGCTTCGTGATTTTCAAAACCTGCATGAACAGGGACCATTTCCGAATGACTTGTTTAGAAACGAACATTAGGTTTCATTATGTTCAAACCTGCATGAACATGGTTTATTTCGGAATTATTTTTTTTAATAAACGGGCATTTGGCTTGACGTTTGGAATGAAATTGTTTTAGAATACACCGGCGTTGGGCTTCGTAAGGTAAAACCCTGCATGAACATGGTCCATTTCGAAATGACTTTTTTAATAGCCAGAATTTTTTTCCAAAAGTTAAAGAGTCCATTTTGGAATGATTATTAGGAATAGACAAACATGTGATTGTGTAAGGTTAAACCTCCATCAATAGAGTCCATTAAAATTTATTTTACACTAGAATTGCATTTGGATGTGTAATATTTAACCTACATGAATTGGATCCATTTTGAAAAAAATTCTTTCAAAATAGTCGGGCATTTAGATTCGTAAAGATAAAGATTCCATTTTAGAATGATTTGTTTTCGAATAGCAAACATTTGGTTTTATAAGGTTTAACCTATATGAATATGGTCCATTTCGGAACTATTTATTTTAAAATCGACGCGCATTTGGTTTTGTAAGGCCAAATTTACATGCAGATAAAATGTATATTCACTGCTTTCTTTCTTTCATTCTTTGACGATATATTGATTGATATTCCGCAAAAGATAATAAACAATGTATTACCTCATAAGAAAAGGCGTCGCACGGCATACTCCGGCATTAAAATAAAAACTGGACGCTATGATATAGCTCGATAGTAGTCATAAACCGGTAAATTCAGTTGGCCGGTAAGCTATTTGTCAGAACTATTTGGTCGGGGCTTCAGTTCTGACCTATTTTTTTTTCAGAATAAATGCAAGGAACCTTTTTAATTTAAATACTGCAAAAAAGGGTTATGGAGCATTTAATTTCTTTCAATAAAAGAATAGTTTCCGCGGCAACCCGAAAATTTTGATAGCCAAATGTTAAGAAAATCAAGCACTGCGCCGTGTTACCTACGAATTCAATTCATTATTTTACTTAGGAACCACTCATTGTCCTGTTAACGAAGGGATGACTACAATTTTTTATTTCACCCAGGGGCCAATCATTGTCTTAAACACGAAGAGGTGACTACAATTATTTATTTCACCCAGGGACCAATCATTATCCTACCAGAGAAGGGGTGACTACAATTGTTTATTTTACCCAGGGACCAATCATTGTTCTATCAACGAAGGGGTGGCTACAACTGTTTATTTCACCAAGGAACCTATCTTGTCCTACCAACGAAGGGGTGACTACAATTGTTTATTTCACCCAGGGGCCAATAATTGTACCAACGAAGGGGTGACTACTATTGTTTATTTCACACAGAAACCAATCATTGTCTTAACAACGAAGGGGTGACTAAAATTGTTTATTTCACCCAGGGACCAATCATTATCCTACCAGAGAAGGGGTGACTACAATTGTTTATTTCACCCAGGGACCAATCATTGTCTTACCAACGAAGGGATGACTACAATTGTTTATTTTACCCAGGGACCAATCATTGTCCTACCAACGAAAGGGTGCCTACAATTGTTTATTTCACCCAGGGACCAATCATTGTCTTACCAACGAAGGGGTGACTACAATTGTTTATTTCACCAAGGTCCCTATCCTTGTCCTACCAACAAAGGGTTGACTACAATTGTTTATTTCACCAAGGTACCCATCCTTGTCCTACGAAAGAAGGGGTGACTACAATTGTTTATTTCACCAAGGGACCAATCATTGTCAAGAGGGGACTAAAATTGTTTATTTTACTCAGGGACCAATAATTGTCTTACCAACGAAGGGGTAACTACAATTGTTTATTTCACACAGGAACAATTCATTGTCTTACCAACGAAGAGGTGACTAAAATTGTTTATTTGACTTAGGGACCAATAATTGTCTTACAAACGAAGGGGTGACTACAATTGTTTATTTCACACAGGGACCAATCATTGTCTTACCAACGAAGGGATGACTACAATTGTTTATTTCACCCCGGGGCCAATAATTGTCTTACTAACGAAGGGGTTACTACATTTTTGTATTTCACCCAGGAACGAATCATTGTCTTACCAACGAAGAGGTGACTACATTTCTTATTTCACCTAGGGACCACTCATTATCCTACCAGAGAAGGGGTGACTACAATTGTTTATTACACCCAGGGACCAATCATTGTCTTACCAACGAAGGGGTGACTACAATTGTTTATTTCACCAAGGTACCTATCCTTGTCCTACCAAAAATAGGGTGACTACAATTGTTTATTTCACCAAGGGACCACTCATTGTCTTACCAACGAAGAGAGGACTAAAATTGTTTATTTTACTCAGGGACCAATAATTGTTTTACCAACGAAGGGGTGACTACAATTGTTTATTTCACACAGGAACCAATCATTGTCTTGCCAACGAAGAGGTGACTAAAATTTTTTATTTTACCCAGGGACCAATAATTGTCTTACCAACGAAGGGATGACTACAATTGTTTATTTCCCCCAGGGGCCAATAATTGTCTTACCAACGAAGAGGTGACTACACTTTTTTATTTCACCTAGGGATCACTCATTATCTTACCAACAAAGGGGTTACTACAATTGTTTATTTCACCCAGGGACCAATCATTGACCTGCCAACGATGGGGTGACTACAATTGTTTATTTCACTAAGGGACCAATCGTTGTCTTACCAACGAAAAAGTGACTATATTTGTTTATTTCACCTAGGCACCACTCATTATCCTACCAGAGAAGGGGTGACTACAATTGTTTATTTCACCTAGGGACCAATCATTGTCCTACCAACGAAGGGATGACTAAAATTGTTTATTTTACCCAGGGACCAATCATTGATCTACCAACGAAGGGGTGGCTACAATTGTTTATTTCACCCAGGGACCAATCATTGTCTTACCAACGAAGGGGTGACTACAATTGTTTATTTCACCCAGGGACCAATCATTGATCTACCAACGAAGGGGTGGCTACAATTGTTTATTTCACCCAGGGACCAATCATTGTCTTACCAACGAAGGGGTGACTACAATTGTTTATTTCACTCAGGGACCAATCATTGTCCTACCAACGAAAGGGTGCCTACAATTGTTTATTTCACCCAGGGACCAATCATTGTCTTACCAACGAAGGGGTGACTACAATTGTTTATTTCACCAAGGGACCAATCATTGTCTTACCAACGATGGGGTGACTACAATTGTTTATTTTACGAAGGTACCTATTCTTGTCCTACCAACGAAGGGGTGACTACAATTGTTTATTTCACCAAGGTACCTATTCTTGTCCTACCAACGAAGGGGTGACTACAATTGTTTATTTCACCAAGGTACCTATTCTTGTCCTACCAACGATGGGGTGACTACAATTGTTTATTTCACCAAGGTACCTATCCTTGTCCTACGAAAGAAGGGGTGACTACAATTGTTTATTTCACCAAGGGACCAATCATTGTCTTACCAACGAAGGGATGACTACAATTGTTAATTTCAATCAGGGACCAATCATTGTCCTACCCACGAAGAGGTGACTAAAATTGTTTATTTTACCCAGGGACCAATAGTTGTCTTACCAACGAAAGGGTGACTACAAGTGTTTATTTCACACAGGGACCAATCATTGTCTTACCAACGAAGGGATGACTACAATTGTTTATTTCACCCAGGGGCCAATAATTGTCTTACCAACGAAGGGGTTACTAAATTTTTTTATTTCACACAGGAACGAATCATTGTCTTACCAACAAAGGGGTGACTACAATTGTTTATTTCACCCAGGGACCAATCATTGCCCCACCAACGAAGAGGTGACTACAATTGTTTATTTCACCCGGGGACCAAAAATTGTCTTAGCAACGAAGGGGTGACTACAATTGTTTATTTCACCCGGGGACCAATAATTGTCTTACCAACGAAGGAGTGACTACAATTGTTTATTTCACTCAGGGACCAATCATTGTCTTACCAACGAAGGAGTGACTACAATTGTTTATTTCACTCAGGGACTAATCATTGTCTTACCAACGAAGAAGTGACTACATTTTTTTATTTCACCTTGGGACCACTCATTATCCTACTAGAGAAGGGTTGACTACAATTGTTTATTTCACCCAGAGACAAATAATTGTCTTACCAACGAAGAGGGGACTACAATTGTTTATTTTACCCAGGGAACAATCATTGCCCTACCAACGAATAAGTGACTACATTTGTTTATTTCACCCAGGGATCACTTTTCCTATACCAGAGAAGGGGTGACTACAATTGTTTATTTCACTCAGGGACCAATCATTGTCTTACCTACGAAGGGGTGACTACAATTGTTTATTTTACCCAGGGAACAATCATTGCCCTACCAACGAATTAATGACTACATTTGTTTATTTCACCTATGGACTACTCATTATCCTACCATCAAAGGGGTGACTACAATTGTTTATTTCACCCAGGGACCAATCATTATCCCTCCATCAAAGGGGTGACTACAATTGTTTATTTCACCCAGGAACCAATCATTGTCCTACCAACGAAGGGGTGACTACAATTTTTTATTTCACCCAGGGACCAATCATTGTCCTACCAACGAAGGGATGACTACAATTGTTTATTTCACTCAGGGACCAATCATTGTCTTACAAACGAAGAGGGACTACAATTGTTTATTTCACCTATGGACCTATCATCGTCTTACCAACGAAGACGTGACTACTATTGTTTATTTCACACAGGGACTTATCATTCTCTTACAAACGAAGGAGGGACTACAGTCGTTTATTTCACCCAGGGACCAATCATTGTCTAACCAACGAAGGATTGACTACAGTTGTTTATTACACCCAGGGACCTATCATTGTCTTACCAACGAAGGAGAGACTACAGTACAGTCGTTTATTTCACCCAGGGACCAATCATTGTCTAACCAACGAAGGGGTGACTACAATTGTTTGTTTCACCTAGGGACAAATCATTGTCTCACCAACGAAGGTGTGACTACAATGGTTTATTTAACCTACATAGACCATTCATTCTCTTCACAGCGAAGGGTGACTACAAATCTGTACTTTTCTATATCCCAATTTTTATAGGTAGAAAAATATGTGTTTGTCTTAGGAAAAGCAATGTACATATCAGGAGAAGAAATACCGCCCCTCCCCCCCCCCCACACCTTTTTTCTTTTTCACACACACGCACGCACACCCCATATGCTATTACTGTCATAATTAGGTTCGATAACTCTGTTTATCAATGAACGACTGTTGTGTATCATTAACACCAAACTTTATAATATATCAAATTGCTGTTATTATTAATAAAATTATTTTATGTGTTTTAAACATATTATTAATATTTGACAATTTTTTCTATTTTTTATATATACTTTTATTTTTTATCATTTATGGAGTTCCTCGTTTATTGTTGTTTCTCCGTGGCATCATTATTTTTTTATACTCAAAAACTACTACTATAGTTCATTATTTAATAAAATTATTAATGAATTATGGTTACCTAATAAACATTTGTGACAGATGTGTTATTTAGAACACCTTCAATGTATTGAAATTTAACCCATGCTGTGTCCTCCTGATAAAGCTTGTAGCTGCCATAAACTTGTATTATCTGTACAGGATGTTTATTGAACAGCTTATTCCTTAAAACTTGAATTTTGACTACCTTTATGCCTGAGAAAAATGGGGATATTTTTGTAATTATCTTTTACATAAATACTTTATAAATGTTTATCAAAAAGTTCATTACCACATTTTCAATTCAAGACAATGCAATTGCAGTTAGTTTTTTTCTAAAGACAGTATTTTGTTTGTCAAATACTCTTAAAGTTTTTTTTATTTAATTATTAAAATATTTACATCTAAATCAAACATGTTACAAATTTCTGAGATATAATTAAACCATAAAAATACCACACATCCCTGTCCCTTGTCTGAACCACGTGGTCTGCACTCCGCCATGTTAAAAATTGTAAAATGAGATAATTTAAAATGAAATGGGAAGTATGAAGATCAAAAATTAAAGTGTTAAAAATGTGAAAATTAAATACATCAATATGTCTACTATTTGTATATATGTGCAAAACTATGTTTATACGAACTTTATTTATGCAATTTACGTCAGAAGTGGAGCACATTTGACAATTTCCCATTGAAACATTGTAACCAGAAGGCAGAAAATAAGGCTTTTTTTCAAACAAAATGGGAAGTATTTTGCAAGTAATTTATTAAACTGATAAAATTCATATCATTCGAAAGATAAGGGACTGTAGAACTGGGAACAATGTGCAAAACATATATATTTTATTTATTTAACAAGATATCGGCGTTTTTAAATCGTCCCATTGATTTTCTATTGAGTGAAAAATCCAATATGGCTAACAACAATACGTCACAGAAGTTTCGTAATGTCGCTAATAGTTGTATATGAAACACACACACACACATCGATAAGAGATTGATGGGTTAGTACAATATATGTCTACATTGTATGTAATATTCACATGGAATAAGGATGATTCGAGCTCTGTAGCAATAATGCTAACTTGCATGCAGGAAGAGTTTGAGACAAGAACCAAACCTTTTTTAGGTTGATGAATATATCGTTGGAGTAAGAATAATGCTCCACTATCTCCCACGTTTTTCATACAATTTAATCAAATTATTTAGTCCAATGAGAAAAAAGTAGTCTTCTTGTTTCCATGATATGGCCAGGAACCTATAAATCAGTTAGTTATACTAGTCCCAGATATGTCTAATAAATACCGTTTAACAAAGTAAGTTAGCACACTCAAATATGTTTGTAATTAATTTTTATGGAAGTAGGTAAGCAGTAATTTAAGACTATTCAAGAACGTATGGTTTCTTAACTATTTTAATGAAAGGCTACCTAATTGGGAAAAAGTTTGAATGTATAAAAATCAGTCAATACATCATTTGGTAATTGTTATATAGTTTTCAATATTTACGATCGTTGTCTTCTTTCGGTAATTAGTGTGATCAAAGGTAGAATACATTCCTTAGGTGGGGTTCGAAAATATTTATCACATGACTTGATATACATGGCATCCCCTGCTACCAGTCATTTCTACCTAGATATTTGTCCTTTCTTTGCTGTAATTATCTACAATCAAAACGACAAAAACGTAGACAATTGATACGAAACTGTGGATCCTAGCTTTTAATCATGTCGCTAATGATTCGTATAATTACCTATTCTCCCGCAAAAAACAAGATGTCAACAAGATCTAACTATCCTATTATCATTGTTCCATAATAAATTGACTTGTCAAACATTTGTTTTACTTGTTTTTCATGGCATTTGTAGTTATAACGATCAACTATTTTCACAGAACAGAATTTTCTAATGCCAATGCATGACTTTAAACACACAGACTTAATAACCTAAAGGAAAAGACGCACTATTATTAAATCAATTGCTCTATTATTTATTTATGCAGTTTAAGTGCAGTTGTCGACTTTAATAAACATGATAAAGGGTCAACAATTTTTTATTGGGATTTTTAGACTGAAAAATATTTTGGTATCGGAGGCAATTTTTATAATGCATAAAGGTTATATAGAGAAAGGAAGGAATATTTGGAGATTTTCTTGTCAGTCTTGTCAGATATCAAATATCCCCTCCCGAAAGAAGAGGATCCATAAATTCAACTGCATTGCATGTGAATGTGTCAGGTGTGACAAGGTTTAAAGTCTTGACCTAGCCGGGATTATAGCTGGCGTTTAACGTCTCTTTCTCCCACAAAATTTTTGAGGCCGAAATAGGCGTTTATAGTATACTTGCTCGCTTAAAATATAATATAAATGTTTGTTGAAGTTCTTGAAATCTTGAAATTTCTTTCTAATTTATATGATACCAAGGAATTTAGAGGCGTAATTGAAGGCTTTCTAATTTCTTGGTGCATGAAGCCAAATCTATTTTGCATATTTTTTGTTAATTTCAACGGTAAAAAGCTCTTAATTTTACCATCCCAGTAATTTTTGGTTTGATTAGACAAAGCGGGAGTTGGCCTAACACATTTCATCACCGTAGTCCTTTTTATTATTATTTATATAATATAAATAATAATAATAATAATAATAATAATAATAATATAAAATAATGTAGTATGTTTGACATGTACATAACTACATTGTTATCTGTATTATATGAATGTGTATCTTAGCAGTAAATCAACTCTGTATCCGTCCGACCGACATCTCTAAATTTTGCATTCGTCCGACACCCTTAAAACCTGCATTCCACCGACACCCCTAATCGCAGAAAAGCCAAAATAAATGTTAAAAACAAAACACATCTTTTAAAATATGTTGACTTATAGTTTAAAACTGGTTCATTCTTATTAAAAGATTCCCGATAATCTTGGGGTCTCATTAGGGTTCTTTTCTGTTTTGAAATCGTTTAACATGTCGATATGTCTGACGCCATGATTGTTCAACAAGCTGGTGATCGGATTAAGATAAAAGGTAATTTTGTCAAGGTGATAATCACCGGTTAACAGTCAATTGAAAGTTCTAATTATTTCGATGACTTCTCCATGACCGCTTCAGAAAAATGTCACTGGTGAATTTTCTCATTTTTTCTAAGTCGAGTTATCAGATAATTAATTGTTTAGCATAAATAACGAAAGCCACTGAAAAAGGTGGTTTTTTTCCCTTGAGTTTTGATAAATTATGTGTGGCTTTTATTAACGCCGAATTATTTAAATCGTATTTATTATGATTTTTATTCAATTTTATTTTATTTTGTATTCGAATATTGATCACACCTTGTCATCTCGCCCCCTTCTTTGCTCTAACTTCAACTATGTAAAGAACATTTATTTAAAAAAAATATTAAAGCTAATGGGACTCGGTAGCCGAGTGGTTAAGGTACCATTGATCGCATGCCTGTCACCTGAGGTTCGAACATTCGTACAGGCAGGGTGTGCTCGACTACAACCTCAAATGACAAAGATTGCCAGCTTTCCTGCCGAGCGTCGAAGATTTTCACCGCGTACTCTGTATTTATACCTCGATAAAAACTGGATGCCAGGAAATAGCTGAAAATTCCAGATCTAGTGGCGTTAAACCCAATTTAAACGAACAGAGAAAAAAACCATTATACAGCACTTTCAAGGGTAAAGTTAGACAAGATTAAACTACAATATTGACTATATAGAAACTGATAGGTACCAATAGATGGCGACCTGGCTATAACTCATAGCTATCAAGTAGTCAAATATTCTTCAATTTGCTAGCGATAAGCCATGCAGCTTTTTGAAAATGTTACATAACTTTCGCCAGACTGCTTCTGTATTTGTTGCTCAAAGCACGGTTTATATAATCGCTAAGGAAAGCAAAGACGCCGATTAAAGATCTAGTTATCGCGAGGCATGTGGGTGCATTCATGAGAGAATATTACATTTGCCAGATAGTCCCGTAGATTCTTTCATCAACTATGTCTAACGAACCGTATCACAAAGCGGCGCGACAGGCGACCGCAATCACAAAACATGGACGTATGCCGTCATTTTTGTGGCCTTTTAACATTTTGGAACTGCAAAATTTGTAATCTCGACTTAATTCGGTTATAAAAAGAAGAAAATTTCACACATCAAACATCAAAATGACGGCTTATTCTAATCAAAAGGGTATAAAACATGGTCCGCTATCCCGTAGAGAATATAAAAAAGCATCGTAAAAAACTAAAATACAAACAGAAGAAATATTATTAATATTTTATAGTCTGGTACCGTGTATTAGATAGATAATACCTGATTATACCAGCTATAAAATTTATACTTTTGTAACCGGAGAGGCGCTAAATGAAAAAAGCTTTTACGCCTGGTTTAACTTGTATAACGGAGACCACCAAATTTGAAAATATTAACGTGTTTAGATTCAACAAAAACAGTTTATATCAAGTGATTTTAATCAAATCTTATTTGTCTCTTTCTATACAGTCATAAAGATATGTGATGCTTGGAGAAATGTTCGTCCAGCGATTATATTTTAATCACTCTTTACTTTCAATGAAAATTGATCTACTTTAACTACCGGTGTGGGGTTCACAGGCATTGATTCTGACACGGTGAACACCAGTACTAACCTTTCCTGACATTTTTGAAACCCCCATTATCACACTTTTCTGACATTTTGGAATCTCTCTCCTGACCTAACCTTTTTCAAAAGTTTTTTTGTAATTACTTTGGAACATATTTTCATTTGTCAAAACACTGCCCGGAATCCCCACTTTTTCCTAAAAATTCCTTTATTGAATCTTGTTGAAGACGGAAGGACTAATGATAACATTGTGTGTGAATGCGTTGTGTTCATTGAAATGATTAAAGCTAAAAATAATGTTATTTAAAGTAATAAATTAACACATTATATTTGACGCTGATATATATTTTTTATTTGGAAAATCACAGCCTGGAACAGTCATCTCTCCAAACAATTTCTTTTCTGAATCCTGTTGAAGACGGATGGACTACTTTGATTCAATGTGTGTGACACACTTTCCCCAGAATTTCCTATTCTGAATAATAATAACTATTTTTGTGTATTGGGATCATACTGTGAGGGTTCCAAGTGTTCGATCCACGGACCTGTCCAGCGCATATCCAGGTGGCGGATATATGTTCTTAATAGAAATTGGCCTTATTGGGAGACGTGTTTGGAGTATGCTACGTTCCCCTGCTCACAGAAGACCCTTTTGTAGATGCCGATTAGAGTAGGCTCGTTGCAGTTTCTACAAAAGGATACATTTTTTCAGACCCTATACCCAATGTTCCATACTTTATAGAATGGTGTTCAAATTGTTCTGCAAATTTGGCGTATTTTTCCATTGATAATTGCAAATATATATTGTCCTTTAACTTATCGTCCAGAATTTAGCTAAAATACTGCATGCTGGACGTGTTAGCAAACATTCAATCAATCAATACATGTACTATAGGTTTTTAAACGGGTCTAGCTTTTAAAGTATGCTAACAATATTTCAATGACAAACCTGGTCTAAGATACCATAACACACAATATTTTTATCATTTATATGAAATCCACTACGGAGTGGGGCTTAAAAATTAGTCTTACTGGACAGGTTTGACTTTATGCAGACTGTGTCTGGTATATTTACAAGTATAGCGGGTGATACGTTAATGACATTTCTGCACCGTCCACCATATTATGGCGCGGGTTTCCAAGATTCATAGAATTTCATACATATATAGAACAGATGTGTATTTACACAATTACAATACCACATTAAATAATAGCGCAGTTCGAGTTACACGAAACACCCTTATTTTAGGTTCCGGCATTACTATTGGGATAGGGACATGCGCAGATATTTTGTATATAAAAAAGTAACGTTTCACTATGATATAAAAAAATGTCAAGAAATCCAAATTTCGATATACGAAAATTTATCTATCAAACAATTATAAAGGTTTCATATGGCGCTCCCATATAACACAGAGCAAAATAATTGTACATCTGACTACGAACAGGCCCTATTTTTCCTAATGTTATTTACTCTCTTCTGTTGACCCAATCAATAAAACAATAAATACGATATCTAGTTGTTTGAATTTATCTCTAGCAGACGACCCAATTGGGGGCGTTATAACCTGTTACAATTATTGACGATAAGATAAAAAAAGTCTTCCAGTTCATTTTGATTTAAAGATTGGGGTATGAAGACAAAATGTGTAATTTGTGGAGATTTTTGAAACAAAGGACTAACATTGTATTTTCTCAGTATAGCCAGCAGTTGGGGTCGAATTAAAAAAAATCAGTCTAACAAAAAATCTTTCTGCAATATCGCTCCCTCACCTCAATTGCCCTCATACATTTTTAGTAAACACATCAACCCTCCCCTCCCCTCCGAATGAAGGGAAAAGCGATAGGGTGGGGAGATGGTTCCTTAAATGGCCCTATGCGATGGCAAGTAGGGAGATGGTTCCTTAGATGGCCCTTAGCGATGGCGGTAGGGAAATGGTTCCTTAGATGACATCATTAGCGTTGAAACCACAGCGACTTGTGCAGGATGATTAACCTCGTTATCACTTTTAAATTGGTTAAAAGTTACGACTCTGGAATCTTAAATCTGGTCAGCTGATTTATGTTCATAAATTTATTTCGACTAACACACTGAAAGAAAGGATAACTACAAATAGTGATGAAAAACTAGATTCAAAACACATGGTCACATCGAAGTTTAAGCGTGCAAAGTAATGTACTGGTTTGGAAATTGCTAGCCAGGGGTTATTACTAGCTAGCAATGCGTCAAACGCTGTCAATGGTCGCAATAGCTATGAGGTTGCGGTCATTTGCTTGTTTTGACCGCATTTGTTTAACTCTTGCTAGTTCCAGAATAATGGGAATTATAGTCTCTGTGAGGTCGGTAAAGTTCAAGAGATACGAGAAAGCAGTTTCTTCCACGCCCAATAAGGGAGATATATTCTCTTTCCGGCAGGTACTGTACGAGCGGGATAAAGAAAAATAAAGTGTTTGTCGGGTCAATACTGTACGAGCGGGATAAAGAAAGATATAGTGTTTGTCTAGTCGATAATGTATATACGAGCTGGATATTGGCAATATAGTTGGTACTGTACGAGCGCGATTCTCTGTAATGCCGGTACTGTACGACTGGGAAGTAGTGAAAGTATAGTCTCTGTCATGCCCATACTGTGCGAGCGGGATATGGGAAGATATAGCCTCTGTCAGGCAAGTACAGGTCGAGCGGAATAAGGGAATATATAGAGATATAGTCTGTCCGGCAGATACTGTACGAGCGGGAAAATTTTAGATATAGATATAGTCTCTGTCAAGACGGGAACTGCACGAGCGGGATATAGTCTCGGTCATGCCGTTACTGCACGAGCAGGATAGGTTAAGATAACGTCGGTACTGTAGGAGCGGGATAAGAAAAGATTTAGTCTCTGTAGGGTACATACTGTATGAGCGGCAGAAGGGAAGTAGGGGAAGATATAGTCTGTCTGGCCGCCACTATAAGAGCGGGATAGTATAAGATATAGTCTATATAACCCCCCCCCCCCCCCCCCATACTCTCTTGAATTCATTCCTACGCTAGTTTAGTGACAAGATGAGAGGATATTTTATTCTGATTACAGACAAGCAATTTGCACCTTTACAATAAAAGACCCATATAAATGTATTTACGTGGAAGTAACTGCTAACGGATACAGGTCTGACAGAGGACTAATCGAACATTATATTTAATTTTTATGTTCATGTGCAACTGTGAAAATACATAATTGAAGCACAATGGGCACGGCACACAACAAGTTCGATGTACTAGTAGCCCTAGATATTATTACGAATTTATTTGTCCCAGTGCGTTTTGTTGATTAATAAATTTTGACTAGAACTTTTCACAGCTCTAAAATACTATACAATTCCCCTTTAAAATAAAAATTGCTCTTATTTCCCGTTTTAGATGTCAAGAAATCCACCATCAATGAGAAACGTAAGTTAATGAATTTGTCTAAAACTGGTTTCATAAAAAAGAAGTAAATTCAGCACAAACGAGTCTTTTTTCTGATCGTTCATCTTTCAGTGTGTCTCTTCAAGCATACAAGAAAATGTATTGCTCAAATAAAATATGCTTAGATATTATGATGTATCAAATTAAAGGTAAAATATTTTTATTAATATAAAAATCTTCAAAAGATATGACAAATTTTATGATGATGTGCAAAAGAAATAAACACAGATACATTTAAGTTGTGTCGATAAAATGTCTCCATTAACTAAGCAAATCCACGTGAGAGTGAGTTGGTCGTCTGCAAATATTTGTCCTGTACAGTACATTAAAGTTATTAACTCTTGTATTAGCCACGCCCATTTACGTTTAACTACCAATCACAAATTCTACATTTTATGGCACAAAATTCATATATTTAACTATTGGTTATACAGGACAGTTTTCGATGCAGACGACGTTATGATTATTATTTATGAATTATCTTTTAAAGTTTGCTATGAAAACGATTTGAACCGACTTCCATAAATTCAAGTCAATGGCGACGGGTAGATACAGGCTTCCTGTTTTTCGACGTTCATTTGTAGCAGATGAAAGTGATTAAGACGATATTTCTTTGTTGATGATCAAATTTTGATTAACTGACATCTTTAGATGGTAATTAAGCAATTTTGATATCTACCCAAAGATAGATAATGTAGAAACAAACGACATTTTAATTTTTATGTTACAATTCACGTTACACACTCGGATATAACCGGAGGCCATAAAAGGAAATCTTTAATGACATGATCAACTATCGCGATAAAGATTTTAATTACTCGTTTATCTTGAAGAAAATATTTGAGAAAGTTTTAGACAGAATTAAGATTGTTATCACAGAAAAATGTACGGAACATATATGTCTACTTAAGTGTGAAACGGCCTAAAAACTGGCGACGTCCCGTAGGAACTTTTAACTAGTTAGAATTCACCACACGAGTTTCTTGTAATTAGGAAAGCGAATGATAGTTTGCGAATCTGAAGGGGATAATTTGCTCCTCTATTTGCATCTACGGGTATATATTTATGAAGTGTGATTTGGTCAATGTATTCACAGAATATGAAGCTATAATGTGTGTTTGCTGCCGGAAAATTCCGATGTCTAACTTTTACTATGCGTATGTGTATAAATTGCTATAATTATCCTAATTTTCTTTGTTGCGTGTCAATTTCGTGGATATTACAATTATTGACATTTTTACCTTTGCTGGTCTCGTCTCAACTAGTCGGTAAGTGTATTAATTACTTATACATGTTAATTATACCTTATCACACCTTGTTTTTTTATTAACTCAATCAATTATATAAATTTTGTGTTCTTGGTATACATCGTAAAATTAACACGTTATTATAACATTTATTACTACCAATAGTGTCTATTATTCTAAACAAATTTCGTGTGATATTTAATTGTTAAATCTGTAGTGTAATTGTCCGTTTTCAATATCCGTAACGTTTTAATATTAAATTTAATGTTTTGTTTCCATAAAATGTGTATTATTATTAAAGTTCTAAAAAATGTAGCATGTGTAAGCTTTGAAAGCATCGTTTTTTATTTGTAATGCAGAATTATAATTTTATTCCTAGTTATGGGCTTAATGTTAAAACTTAGTGATATAATTGAAATATACAATAAATCAATTTATATATAATGACGATATATGGCACCACAGCATCATTTATGTAATGAATAATTTGTAAAAAAATTCCCGAATAGAATATGATTTTGAACGAGCTTGTTGGAGATTCAGTTTTCTTCAATACAAGAAATTATGCATCTTTAAAGCTAATTTACATATAAACCATATTATGCTAAAGTTAGCCCGGGAGTTGAGCCTTAAACGACAATTCTAACTATCGCAAGTTTCACTTAGTCTAATCAGTTTTATACAATTAATTGGTATCAAAATTTACTAAGATTGCCAAGTTTCATTTTTGCATAAAAGAATAGATATTGCAAAGATATTTAAAAAAATATGCTGATTGAAATTTGTTTCTTCCTTTTATTGTATGCCAGTATCTAACCACTAAAGATAGCACTGGTTTTTGAAGATAGAACTTTTTTTAATTGTCTATTTATTTTGTATTGTTATCATTCTCGCCACTTGAGTGTTATGGAAAAAAACACAGTTGTTATACCAAGGAACCTTTAATTCAAATTAGTTTTGCTAGTATCTGTTAAATACGAAATCAAATATTTTTATCAATCAATTAACGTTCCTCACAGAGAGGATCGTTCACAATTCGGCTGACCAACGGCATTAGGTTGTCGGCGTAGGACGTTAAAGAGTCCCCTAAGAAAGTCTTTCACAATCATCTTTAGCATGAACAATATATACCTAATAGTGGGAAGAAAAACAAACATAACATTGACTAGAAGTAATGTTCTCGTATAAAATTCTGCCAACATATTTCATGACTTCGCAGGTTTAGGATGAAACATCAATTTATTTGTTCACTTTTGATCATATTACTTTTTAACAATTGCCCATGAACCGTATATATCTTAGTTGACACGGAAACCCTAACTCCCTTTATTTTCTTTAGTTGTCTTGTGGAGCTTTTTATACTGAAATGTACGTAATGTTAACTTAGTTAGATTAATTTGTATTCCCTATATACAGCATTTATTAAAATCAAATTAAATTTGCATGTTTTGCTAATGATATAAATAATGTATATATATTTTTGCATGTAGCTGCCCTAATTAATCATATATTGCACTTTAGAAATATTCTTAAAATATCAAAGCGATGTGATCATGGCTGTTTTAAGCGAGGGCGTAGGTCGAATGAACCGATAATAAAACAGATACATGTATGTAGCGAGTAAAAATATAATTATTATTTCCAACAATGTCCATAAATATCATTTTATTCTACAATGACATAAAGTTGCTAAAATTGATCTTTCAACCAAAAATCAATAGATAGAAACGCGGACCTCGAAGAAGACACAAGATGAATTTTATTTGTCATCTATTAAAATTTATTTGTATAGTAAATTAATAAAACAAACATTTCATTCGTACACCTTTATTGTACAGAATACGTTATGACTTGAACTAAATGTTACATAAATGTTTTATGATGAACTGTATTCTGGACGGATTGCTATTGAGCCGCTTCCGTTTTAAGCTCGTTTACCAGCAGCTAACAACTTATCTGGTGTATTGCAAGTGAAACGAAGAGATGGGACAATGCATATTTATCCGACATTTCCCACATATATACATAAATATTATATAAGTTTAATATATTTACTTATTTGAATATATAATTGTAATTTGACAATTACGAGAGGATATTTAAGAAAAACTGGATTATTTCAAAATGGATATAAATAAATGCATTTAGATGTAAATTACTCAACACAACAACCCCAGTAAAGATGCATTAATCGGTCTAATAGAGGTAATATGTTGGGTAGGGGTGAGGGTCAAGGGGTGAGAGTAGTGCTCAGACTGACTGGAGACCAGAATAGTTAGAAAATGTGTGCACCCCTAAATCGCCACATTTATTTGTCAGGGATTTTTAATGATTTTTCTGACCTCATTCCCGCATTCATTTCATATAAATGAAATATTCCTAAACGTGGCGTACAACACAAATCAAATAAACACACGAAACTTTCATACGTGTCCAAAGAGCATTGATTTCGACTACAATTAATGACCAAAAAGGAACGAAAAACAAATATCAGAATAACAAAATTAGGGCTAGGAATAGTCCTATATAATATTATGTGACCGGGGTTACAAGTTAGAGGGGTCCAAATCTTGGCCCTTTATTTTAATACACTGACAATGGAGGCGTGAAGAAACATCACAGCAAATAAAAAGCAAAAAATACACAACTGTACAATACAGAACCAACACAACTATAGCATAGGTCATAACAGAAAACATTAAAAATATACTAAATGCATATTTTCAATTGACGTAAAACGTACCTATAGCTTTTAAGGACTTGTCAGTTAATTAATTTAACAGCGTGTAGAAGTATCGAATGTTGATGTAGGTGCAAGATTAAAATCAGCTAAATCATTGATCAATTCTTTATAAACAGACTTAACCCGTGTCTGGTATTTGTCGTAAATATACCATTAAAAAATCATTACCAAAAACAGCTCCGAGGAAAAACACTTCATATGGAAATTTCCTTTTTTCAACTAATGCGAAATTTTTGAAATAGTTCTGTAATTATAACGACTCACGCATTAATGAATACATCTAATGAGAAGTCCATTTATCTAATTTATACAAGAAGATATTTGTACTCAAATTAAGTTACTCTAAGCTTTATGGATCACTGTGCAATCTGAAGGTGGGGGGCTGATGTTTTCAGTTAGGACGGAAACATTGGGTTGATTCGGAGTGAAAAAAATATATTGAGAGCTCGCCGGATAGAAAATAGTTTTCTTGATTTGTGCGCTTTTTAAATATTTTTTATTAAGAAAGTAAAATACGAAATTTTGCTTTGTTAGACTATACTGGTTCCCTGTTTGGTTGATCAAGTAGAGATGGAGATCGGTAGCAATTTTCATAGTGATGTCAGCGGAGTAAAATACATGGGACATACATTATATTTTTCATATCTTTTACAGTTATAAAGTAATAAAAAATATGAACTACTGTATTTAGCAAAAGACGTCTTTATATATTATACACAACGTGATTGTCATTTTAAAAAAATATTTCCCAATTTAGACAACACTGGTAGCCAATTCCGCATTTGGCGCGCTTATTTCTTGTCCCAACCTGTAGAAGTATAAACTGTTATTCACTCGTTCAAGTGACAATAAAAACCGTGCGACGCTTCCGGACAATATATTTCATACATTCATACTAGGACTAGGTGGAAAAGTTAAATTATTAGGTGTGACCTGTCTTCATTCTCCTAAACTAGGTTTTAATCGGGTTCTACGATCATAATGTTTAAAAAAAGTAAAAAAAGTAGATGTTATTCGAAGTTTTAATGTATGTAAAAACAGATACATTAAGTGAAATTTGTTAAGAAATGGAATTACGTCTTGTGTTTTAGATCCAACTTAGCGCCCCGATCTCGAGAATCACAAACACACACACACATACAAACACACGCACGCACGCGCAAACACGCTATTACAAATGTAAGTTTTTGGATTCTTAAAACTGGCTTTAGTGATATATTGTTGGAAATGAGATAAAAATGTGTATATAACGCAAGTACTTATTACGCATGGGGTGGGGGTGTTAGAAAACTAACAAAGGCATTTCATGTTGAAATATTGGGCTTACTTACACTGCATTTTATGTTTTTGCCTCGTCAGATTCTAAATTAAAGGTTTTGATTTGTTCAACTATAACTCGATACACTTGTTAAAATGTTTAACACCCAGCCCGCAACAAATGAAAAGTTTTGTGCATTTTTTACTTAGCTGGATTTTGATTGTTAAATAAATAAAACATGAGAAAAAGGTTATACAGTAGTTTTAAATTTCATTTCTTTATTATTGTGTTGAATTGTATTTTGTCATAAATAAAAAAGGGAAAAAAATTATATGTACAACTGTGAGTTCGAACAATTTAAAAATTTGCTGGTACAATTTTCGTCAGATATAATCTCAAATCTATATAGGACGGTTAATAACAGGGTTGTCTTTAAAATGTGGAAAAAAATCGTTTCAAGGGCGGATTGTCGTTATTTAAAAAAAGAATTCTGATTTTATTTTCCGATAAAATAGTTCCTATTATCTATATATCAAACACACTGGATTCCATCTAACCACCGAGGACAAAGGAAGCGGTGTATTATCTTTGTTGAACCACTTTTAACCCACACCACAATCATTATCACAATAAATAATTTTAAATATCAACTTAATGTTGAGTATTTAAATATGTTATTATTATTATTATTATTATTATTATTATTATTATTATTATTATTATTATTATTATTATTATTATTATTATAACGTAATGAATATTTAAATTTATTCCTTAAAACCAGCATCAACTCTGGACCGTATATTCTGGTATTGTTTGATTAAAATCAAGATAAACTACCTTTATCGATTACGTTGTTTTCCCTTGGTTTTATCGTTTGATATTTTATGTTGTCTGATTAATAATAAATATTGACTATCGTTTCAATATTGGTTTCATTGCAAACGTCCATAAAACAACCAATAATCCCTTTGTCTTCAAATTTTAGAATAAAACCAGTTCTGATATTTGATATATTCCACATATTAACGATAATATTTGATAATTTAATGATAGAAACAGTAAATACGTCTTGGAACTATTTTTTAAATTTTACTGCGTAGGAATAGGTCTTATATCGTATAACGGGGCATCGGTGGCCGAGTGGTCAAGGTAGTTTGTCTACTATTGATCACGTGGTCTGTCAACACTGAGATTGTGGTTCGATTCTCACTGCAGGCAGGGTGTACTCGACTCGAATCTTAATTGACAAGGATTGCCAGTTTTCCTACCGCAGGTCGGGGGTTTTCTCCGGGTACTCCGGCGACCTCCCCCAATAAAAACTGGACGCCATGATATAGCTGAAAAATTGCTGAAAGTGGCGTAAAACACCATCAAACAAACAAACAAACAATATATCGTATAACCTGGATTGACTACTTAGAATTGGCCAATAAGATTTAAGCTTACACAACAAGTTATTAATTAATACTATATTGTTTGTTTGATGGTGTTTAACGCCACAATTAATAGTATATAAAACACGCATAAAGAAAGCATGGCTACCCAGAATTTCGTTCGAAGTTTGTAGAAAAGTAGAGGAAACATTTGTCATGATTCTGTTTGCTGTACTTCGCGTCAAATGGGCAATCACACAAGTGTTAGAAACGTTCTGAAGAAAATCGATTTCGTCTGGCAACAACCGGAGTTATAAATCAAACGTGTTAATATCAAAATAAATTGCATCTCAAAATTTATTCTTGGAAAAACCCGTATGAAATAATATTCCAACTGTGGTTCCCAGGAAGAAAATGGAAAGTTCCCGGATGACAGGCGTGAACAAACATTAACCGATGAGCTGTCAAAGATAAAGTGGTTTAAATACTGATTCAATTCTGATAATGAGATATTGTATGAATTAAGTTTTGTAACTCAGCATTAGCTGTTGCTAGATTTCATCAATGGAGTCGTTTTTCTATGACGCATACAAATTGGTACCAATGATGTATAAGACAAATATGATGTTTTCTTTCTAATGTCATAGTCTGACCAAAATGAAGTGGACATCCACGTATCTACTTGACCCACAAACACCATGACTAGTATAGGATTTTCTTACCAATAAGACTGTAAAATTAAACATGATTCCAATCGCTATTTTCCTCAGGAAGGACAGTCTGGTTCCCTGCCTTCATAAAAGCAATGGATAAAGTGTTTATTTTTGCAAACAAGTAAGAACGTAACTTGAGCCCGTTTGATAATATGGTCATTTACACTATCGTTCCCTTGATTTTTTCTGCAAATTTATTTTTAAAGTATACAATTTTTCTCTTGCTTAGATAAAAAGATCAGCGCTTTATAATATAAATCATATGTTTAACAGCTGATTTTCGACATTGCGTCTTTCCCCAAATTACCCTGCGCCTATATATACGACTAAAACCGCGACAGGCTGTGTCAAAAGATATTAAGAAAGCATATGCTAAATTTAACACGATCATCGGTTTCCTGTCCTGCGAGTCATTAAATTAGAGCTGAATTACATTTTTAATTTTTAATCGGGTTGGGGCGGTTCGAGTGGTCTCGAGAGTTAGCTAGTGATGATCACAAGCGAGTCAGACTTTTACCCCAGTTTTTACCCGAGTGTCTATTACAACGGACCAATACAAGGATCTTAAGTTTATTTCAGGTCGTGTAATAGCTAATGGCACACTAATAATTTTATTTCCTTTTGTTTTTTAGCAATTTAAAAGGGCCAATATTTTTTAACTTTATCGTGCATGTCTTTAATAGCGTACTTATAGAGTCATTCCAATTCAATTTGTGAATTTACAATAAATTAATCATTATTTTTTCTTCTCATAAATAGCCCAAATCCATTTTACCTACCAACATTTCTTATAGATTTACAACAGATAACCAGGTGTTTCAGGTTTAAGTTTATGTCCTATACCCCTTCGCCATGTCAAAAAGTAGAATAGCAAATCTATCACGGAACACATTATCCGGACAGGAAAATTGAAATGGGGTAAACCACTTTGTCATAGCTTTTGATGAAAATCTTTAACGAATTTAACACCTTTCAACTGTGATGGATTAAATTTCAAATTCTATTTAATAGACAGAATACTATAGTTTATTAAAATATTTGTTGACTTTTAAAAACGTCGATCTGTGTCTTGCATAAAAATTCTGACAATCTTTATCCTAAGGATATATATTTTATAAGTCAATGGGTGACTACGCAGATTTTTGTTTTTGTTAATTTAAATAATATGAGAATAAGTATCTGATATATAAGTTTTTCTTCCAATTATTTTTTTTAACAATTTTATAAAACAAGCCTTCCTATGGTTTTATATTTATATCTGTTTTTTTCCAATTATGTCTTTAAACCACTAATCACAACTTGAAAAACGTTGGAAGCAATCGAGGTGAAGGTTTGTAAATTTAAAATAACCGATAAAATGTTTTTAAAACTTTAACATTTACGAGGGCCAGAAATAATAACATGAAGTTAAAAAAAATGAAGCACATTTAAAACAAATGACAGAAACTATTGAAGACTGGCAAAAGAAACTATTGATGACTAGCAATAGAAACTATTGATGACTGGCAATAGAAACTATTGATGACTAGCAATAGAAACTATTGATGACTAGCAATAGAAACTATTGATGACTAGCAATAGAAACTATTGAAGACTGGCAATAGAAACTATTGAAGACTGGCAATAGAAACTATTGATGACTGGCAATAGAAACTATTGAAGACTGGCAAAAGAAACTATTGATGACTGGAAATAGAAACTATTGATGACTAGCAATAGAAACTATTGATGACTGGCAAAAGAAACTATTGAAGACTGGCAAAAGAAACTATTGATGACTGGCAAAAGAAACCGTTGAAAAATGGCAATAGAAACTATTGATGACTGGCAACAGAAATTATTGATGACTGCAATTACAAACCATTGAAGACTGGCAATAGAAACTATTAAAAACTAGCAATAGTAACCATTGAAAATTAGTAATAGACAAACTATTGAAAATTGGCAATAGAAACTATTGATGACAGGCAATAGAAACTATTGATGACAGGCAATAGAAACTATTGAAAACTAGTAATAGAAAAAACTATTGAAAACTGGCAATGGAAACTTTTGAAGGGTTGCAATAGAAACTGCTGAAGACTAGCAATAGAAACTATTAAAAATTTACAATAGAAACTATTAAAAACTAGCAATAGAAACAATTGAAAACTAGCAAAACAAACTATTGAAGACTAGCAATAGAAACTATTGAAGACAGGCAATAAAAACTATTAAGTCTAGAAATAGAAACTATTATTACCTAATAGTATACTAAATACGTATTTTTTAGTTTTTACTATAATTTTGAAATCTTATTATAAGACTTTGCACCGGGCAATAGAAAGTCGGCGGGGAATTGCACGCGCGATCTATTGCCCTGTAATTTTGTGATCTATTGCCAGCGACCTCTGTGACTTGATATTTGGTTCATACGATTGGTCAATTTCGATTCATGAATATTTAGTAGGTTAAAACGCTCGACTGATCAGACGATAATAAAAACAAACATGGCCACATCAGGCAGGTTCGCACGACTTGATGATGATGATTTGGAACATTCTTGGATTTTCTTTTGGATATATATAACTCTCAGTTACCATTGAATGAACTGGGCTCCATTATGTTTTCAAATGAGACGTTATTTATTGTTTGTTTTGTTCCTAGTTTCAGAAAAACAACTGTTACTGTTATCCCTCATTCTTCTTCAAAGCCAAAAAAGTTGCATTACAAAAAAAAAAAACAGAAATCAGGCAATAGTTCAATAGAAAAGTTTGCAGATGACAATTAGGTAATAAAACAGTTATTTAATGTGTATCTGGGCAATAGACCGGAAATTTTTCCCCTCGGTACTGGAAACAGCTCAAAATGTTCTATTGCCCTCAGCCGTTGGCTTCGGGCAATAGAACATTTTGAGCTGTTTCCAGTACCTTGGGGAAAAATATTCCGGTCTATTGCCCAGATACACATTAAATAACTGTATATTAAAATAAGGCATTAGAAACTACTAAAAACTGACAATATAAACTATTGAAGACTATAGCAATAAAAACTATTGAAGACTTGCAATACAAACTATTGACGACTGGCAATAGAAACCATTGATGACTGGCAATAGAAACCATTGATGTCTGAAAATACAAACCATTGATCACTGGAAATGCAAACTATTGAAGACTGGCAATAGAAACTATTGAAGACTGGCAATAGAAACTATTGAAGACTAGCAATAGAAACTATTGAAGACTGGCAATAGAAACTATTGATGACTGGCAATAGAAACTATTGAAGACTGGCAATAGAAACTATTGAAGACTGGCAATAGAAACTATTGAAGACTAGCAATAGAAACTATTGAAGACTGGCAATGGTAAACTATTGAAGACTGGCAATGGTAAACTATTGAAGACTGGCAATAGAAACTATTGAAGACTGGCAATAGAAACTATTGAAGACTGGCAATGGTAAACTATTGAAGACTGGCAATGGTAAACTATTGAAGACTGGCAATAGAAACTATTGAAGACTGGCAATAGAAACTATTGAAGACTGGCAATAGAAACTATTGAAGACTGGCAATGGTAAACTATTGAAGACTGGCAATGGTAAACTATTGATGACTGGCAATGGTAAACTATTGATGACTGGCAATGGTAAACTATTGATGACTAGCAATGGTAAACTATTGATGACTGGCAATGGTAAACTATTGAAGACTGGCAATGGTAAACTATTGATGACTGGCAATGGTAAACTATTGATGACTGGCAATGGTAAACTATTGATGACTGGCAATGGTAAACTATTGAAGACTGGCAATGGTAAACTATTGAAGACTGGCAATGGTAAACTATTGATGACTGGCAATGGTAAACTATTGAAGACTGGCAATGGTAAACTATTGAAGACTGGCAATGGTAAACTATTGATGACTGGCAATGGTAAACTATTGATGACTGGCAATGGTAAACTATTGATGACTGGCAATGGTAAACTATTGAAGACTGGCAATGGTAAACTATTGAAGACTGGCAATGGTAAACTATTGATGACTGGCAATGGTAAACTATTGATGACTGGCAATGGTAAACTATTGATGACTGGCAATGGTAAACTATTGAAGACTGGCAATGGTAAACTATTGATGACTGGCAATGGTAAACTATTGATGACTGGCAATGGTAAACTATTGATGACTGGCAATGGTAAACTATTGAAGACTGGCAATGGTAAACTATTGATGACTGGCAATGGTAAACTATATTGATGACTGGCAATGGTAAACTATTGATGACTGGCAATGGTAAACTATTGATGACTGGCAATGGTAAACTATTGAAGACTGGCAATGGTAAACTATTGATGACTGGCAATGGTAAACTATTGATGACTGGCAATAGAAACCATTGATGTCTGAAAATACAAACCATTGATCACTGGAAATGCAAACTATTGATGACTGGCAATGGTAAACTATTGATGACTGGCAATGGTAAACTATTGAAGACTGGCAATGGTAAACTATTGAAGACTGGCAATGGTAAACTATTGAAGACTGGCAATGGTAAACTATTGAAGACTGGCAATGGTAAACTATTGATGACTGGCAATGGTAAACTATTGAAGACTGGCAATGGTAAACTATTGATGACTAGCAATGGTAAACTATTGATGACTAGCAATGGTAAACTATTGAAGACTGGCAATAGAAACTATTGATGACTAGCAATGGTAAACTATTGATGACTAGCAATGGTAAACTATTGATGACTAGCAATGGTAAACTATTGAAGACTGGCAATAGAAACTATTGATGACTAGCAATGGTAAACTATTGATGACTAGCAATGGTAAACTATTGATGACTGGCAATGGTAAACTATTGATGACTAGCAATGGTAAACTATTGAAGACTGGCAATGGTAAACTATTGAAGACTGGCAATGGTAAACTATTGATGACTGGCAATGGTAAACTATTGATGACTGGCAATGGTAAACTATTGATGACTGGCAATGGTAAACTATTGAAGACTGGCAATGGTAAACTATTGATGACTGGCAATGGTAAACTATTGAAGACTGGCAATGGTAAACTATTGATGACTAGCAATGGTAAACTATTGATGACTAGCAATAGAAACTATTGAAGACTGGCAATGGTAAACTATTGAAAACTGGCAATGGTAAACTATTGAAGACTGGCAATGGTAAACTATTGATGACTAGCAATGGTAAACTATTGAAGACTGGCAATGGTAAACTATTGAAAACTGGCAATGGTAAACTATTGATGACTGGCAATGGTAAACTATTGAAAACTGACAATAGAAACTAGTGAAACCAGCGATAGAAACTATTGAGGACTAGATTATGAACACTATGTTAAAGTCTAGTCATTCCTTTTGTGTCAGAAAACCACACAACTTCATTTTTATTATCCCATACTCGTGACCCTCATTCTGAACTACAGGTGCAAATTGAGACATTTTTATTTTTTGAAGAGATAATGACTTGAAATGTATTCTAAACCCGCTGAGTTGCGTCACCACTCTTTAATGTAGAATTCGAAGCGTTAAAGTATTTCATTCAACCTTTTTAAATTGTCGGGTACAAGTAATTTGACAAAAAATTAAAATAAATAAGCGATGACTTTTTGTCACTTAATGTTCACTTCATAAAATGAAATTTAGTAACCGTGTTTATATTTAAATAGTGTCGAAGTCAATCGTGTGTTTTAACAAATTGGGTTGCACTTACGATCCCTTGATACAATTAAAAATGGACTTAATTGTTTTTTTTTCATTCCTACTTAGGCTACTGGTGGTGTACCAGTTATCGCCAATATAAGACGGGCTTACAAGAACGTGAGCATTTTCCGGACTCATGTACGCTATAAGTGCAGACAATTATATTCCGAAGCTAAATATACATGTATTTGTTTGTCTTGAAATGATACGAAATAATGACAATAAAGACCCCTTTTCTACTTTTGAGCCCTTATGTACTTCTACTTCACCGAGGACATCGGTGTTCACGAGGATTTTATTCGGTTATAGGTGTGTTTTTGGAGTCATCAATAACATTCTGGGGCCCGACTGGATACTTATTTCCACATAACGAAAATATTTACTTATGATAAATGGCGATAAAAAGTGTTTTTGGTCAACTTCATATACTAAAATTATCCTTTGCAAGTTATATATCGCCCTGATATTAGTTATCATCACTGTCCCAATATTATACTTTGTTAGATTATGTTTATATGTTAAATATTACAACTACCTTATTTTGTATTCAAGATACAGAGCAATCGTTATGATACGTATTCATTATTCGCTTTCTTGTGATCATGTGAATTGATTAAAAAACATACCTTGTTTCTTTAAGTCCAAATACAATTTTTCCTACTTAACATCACACTCTGCACATACTGTTCAACAAATAAATCTAAACCTGCACCCTACCACCACCACCTCAATACGAAAACGGTTTGTTCCTTGTGATATTTTAGTATTTTAATAGTTGGCGGCGTCAATCTGTAGTTTCACTATTGTTTGAGTGGTTTCGTTAACTCTTAGACTAACTTTGGAAATTTCTTAGAACTTAGATTTGATTTAAACTCTTTTATCATGCTTTCTATGGCATTTTGCCGTCAATTTTACTTTTCTTTGTGTCCAAATAGACACAACGTTACATTTATTTCGAATTACCAATACACATATTTTTCTGTTTATTTCAGGGACAATCAAAAGGTGTGATAACGAAGGAGAAGCGATATATATACCAGGCATAACTGGACCATGTATACGCTGTTTTTGTAAGGTAAACAACTTTTTCTTTATACCAGCCCCCTCCCCCCCCCCTCAAACAAAGACTTAATGTCAAGAATACCATGTCTATTATGTTCCTTTTCTTTGCTTTTTCTTAATTATTAGCAAAATACTTTGAAAGTTTATTGTGTAATTTGAAACTCTTTTGAAGGAACAGCAACAGAGCCTATATCTCTATTTTGAGGTGATGTGATAGATCGATTGTTCGGAAAGATTTTGTCTTCCATAAGTAAACGTTTACCCAAACTGTAATTACCTTTTAAGCAGTTTATCTCGTTTTTTTTTTGTTTTGTTATGTTTTATTTGTTTGTTTGGTTTTTTTTTTTTTTGGGGGGGGGGGGGCGGAGTTGGGTTTTTGTGTTTTTTTTGCTTTGTGTTTGTGTGTATGTTTTTGACCTGACAAGACAATTAATATTTTTTAACCGCTGACCCTGTCCCCACAGAAAACAAAGATCCCTAAATTAATTTTTCTTTTACATTTCTAAAAGGTAACAAGTCTTGTCATTAAATGCACCTAAATAACACCGTTTCCCATCATAACGAAATTATGCACTCAAATAACAGCAATTCCCGCCAAAATAAATAAAAAATTCTAATCATTTGTGATCTCCTTGTTACATTATTCTCACACAATAGAACGCCGTAAGAAAATGCACTGTTATCAAAAAGCCATACACCGTAATCTAAAGAAGACAATTTATTTAATCTAATATTAATTTAGGATGGTACCATTAGGGCACTGCTCAATAAAAATATGAATTAATTTATTCACACATAACTTGATACGATTGTAGCCATATACAATGCTTCACACCGCTAATAGAATTTTGAAAGACGATAGTGTCGTGTGATTCCGTACTGACGGTCTGGAGGAAATAATAAGTAATTATTATATGGTTGAGGGGTATAATAAATAACTAATCTCTATTTAATATTGAGTAACATAGAAAAAAAAACAGAATTAAACAATTTGGTTATTTTCAAAATATTCTAATGCCCCCTCTCCAAGATAAAGGTAGAACATTATTGCTCTTTCATTAAACCCAGAAAATAAGTGATACAACTAAAAATGTAATAATATGGCTTAAAATCTGCTTGTTTTTTTTTAATGATGTTAAACGCCACAGTCAGAAATTTTTCAGATATATCATAGCGTCCAGTTTTTATACGGAAAGGAAGCCGGAGTACCCGGAGAAAATCCCGCACCTTCGTTAGAAAAACTGGCGGTCCTTATCAATTAAAGTGGGTTATCAGGTCAAGGGAATTTAAAGGTCGTGTAAAATAGTACTATTATTAATGAAACATTTAGAGATCATGTATGCAACAAACAAGGAACCAAGGCACCAAAGCGTTTGGAAAGGGGGGGGGGAATATTATATGTCTCAAGTCTGAAAAGAAAATGTAAAGCTACAACAAGCTCGTTTTGTAAATATATCTGCAGTGCGAACAAGAATTCACCCCGAGACGTCCCCTAATGCAAAACAAAAAGTTGTGTCCGACTTCAAGCTCGCCCCCCACTCACCCGTCCCGAAAAAATGATATGTTTCTGATAGAAAAATCTTATTATCCTTCAACGAAGTTATAGTAGATCCTTCTTACTCTGTCTGTTTCAAGCCGTTGGAATCGGACTACCATCTACGAAGCGATAGTTCTAGACTTGCCACAAGTCCCTTTGAATTTGCTATTAGAGAGATACACCTTCATTATCAACATTTCCTATACTATCAGCTTGTGGACTACGCAAGTGGATAATATAAGAAAAGTTGAAATCTATCACTCTAATAGCAAAATTTTCAAAGGGACTTGTTGCAAGTCTACGATAGTTCTTATGATCTAACTATACATTATGTAGACCTAATTGATTTGACCTTTTTGTACTGTGGGTGATCAATTATTCCAGACATAAACAAATAATACTACATTTTACACCCCTGGATGACATTTTCTATTTTATATGCAGTCTTAAATATTTGATCGACAGAAACTGTCATCTATAAATATCAAAATATTATTAACCACATTTATAGCTAAATACCACTAGGTCATTAGAACAAGTGATTTAAGACGTAAAGTACGTCGAATGAGAATGGCGCTTGTTAACTCTTGTTACTGGCTGATGCAGGATTTGCTTTTAGAATTGATCGATTGATTGATTGATTGATTGGTTGATTGATTGATTGATATCATTGGGTCTGTTACAGGGATAAAGGGAGTTAGTTGAAGGGGTGGTGTGATGGCAGCAATGGAGGGTAGTGGGTTTCGTTTTCAATTGGATTAGACCTTTGTTTACCTCATTTCCCGCTAAAATAGGAAATACAATACAATAATTGGCATTCACTTTGGAAATTTATAGGAAAGAGGGGGCGCACGACTAGTCTTCGCTTAATCAAATATGCAGACTGTTCATTTATTATAAAGGTGTCAAATTTTCTTTCATGCAACTGGCGTCACGTCAAGTGTAAGATCACTATATTACTTAAAAAAACACGGACTTATCAAAAAATTTATGTATCAAAAATATATACAAATTAGATCATTTGATTATTCAGTTTACCAGGTTAATGTAGAGAATCGTTTATTTCGATCTATTAAATTTGGTGTTAGAGCACTGCGTCGAAAATAAAGGGAAATCATGTTTATCTAGTATCAGGCAGTGGCGTAGCTACAATTTACGCAACGACGCACCTGCGTGCACAAACGAAACGGCAATTTTTTTTAAATGAAAGGACAAGGGAAGAGGAAGAGGTTTACTCATTCAATGCTTGTGACTGGATCAATTTCATTTGAAAAGTAAGCTTCCATACACTTAAAATTTAGTTTTTAAAGGCTATATCCGCGGAGCGTCCCCCAGACCCCTTGTCGCAAGTTTTGCGTGCACTGCAATCAGAACCTAGCACGCCACTGTCAGGTGTAGCTCTCTTGATGCGAGTATCGTAAGATGCAATTATAATGTAAGAAATATTAATTGACCCTTTGAAGATTTTTAAGATAAGCGTTTAAGATTTTAAGCCAAGTTCCGCATTTTAGCATTTTAAGACTTCTCACGAGGTAGCAGAATGGACTAAGTACTGAATATATATTCAGTTTCCCAAATCTGGCTTTCGCTTTCTGAGAGCTTTCTGCGGAAATGGTTTATGGGTGACACACCATTTCATTTTTTAGTAACCGCTGTCATACATACATCTATTTGTAAGATAAACGTGTTCTTCTCTTGCAAATTAGCAAAATAATTTTGCTGTAATAGCAAATATTCATTATTCTTTTTATCGGTTAAGACCCTCATTTAGGTATGACAATAATTAATGTTGACTGCTAATTGTGATCTATTGACCATCATCTGTCTTTAATTATTGTTTATTCGTGGTTAAGTCTAATGTTACGTGCACTTTTATCTGTGTTTATATTTACATATTTAAAACAATACATGGGAAGGTGACACAGCAAAATAGGACAAACCCGAGTCGATCGATTGAATGATAGGACAACCCAGAGTCGACCGAATGTTTCTGTGTTAATTCAAAGTTACCTATACATTTGGATATGTAACCAGTAAATAACAACAAACAAATTATGAATAAACAATTGTCAGGGTCGACAATTTATAACTTAAGTTACCACCTACAGACTTCTTATAACGATCTTCCTGTTCCGAAACTTTTACATGCGTGGCATTCTCCATCCACTTGAGACCGGCTAGACTCTAACGCCCACACACGATGGGCGTTCTCAATTAGCCACATTACCACACCGCTCAATGTGTTACTGGTTTGATTATCCGGGGACTTGACCTAACACCAAAGTACGAGGTCGGGGGTTTTCTCCGGGTACTCCGGCTTCCTCCCAAAATAAAAACTGGACGCCATGACATAGTTGAGAAATTGCTAAACAACATTCAAACGAAAACGATATAACTGTGTCAGAAGAAATCGACGCATGTCTCAAATTTATTTGCTCGTTGGGTGTTTAATTAGACTGCAGTTCAAACAATTGTTTAGTGCTTTAAACTTAAATCCCGTGTATGATACATTCCGGTCGAAAGTCATTTGTTTTGTCAGTAACCTATAAAGATCAAAAGTCTTCGCCTTGTATATAGTCAGATAACCATACAACTCCATCGAAACAGGTCTGTCGGATGTCTTTTGCTTATGGTGCGTTAACTACGCGTATGTAGAAAGTAATTTAAGCTGATGGTTAATTCAATATAGAGGTCGGTTGAAACAGATGTGTCTGCATCTTTTAAGCTGATGGTCATGTCAAAAATATACAGGTCTGTTGAGTAGCTTAAAGAACTGTAAGAAGCGAACAAGTCAAGACTGACACGTTGCTGTTAACAGCCAATAAAAAACTGCCAATCATTGACAACTTTTGACTTGAAGCTAGCTATTGACATCAATTTTAATCTGTTACTTCCGCCTACGATTGGAAAGTGACATTTTGCAAGAGATGTCCCGATACATGTTGTATTTAATCAAATTAAATTCCATTTCAAAGAAAAATATTGTTTAAGAATTATTTGCAAGTTATGGTTTTTAGTGACATCACATTATGGATATTCTTGCATTTGTAGTTGAACCGAAATCCGCTATCCAGGATGAGAGCGAATTCTGCATTTGAGATGTAGTGTTCGTATCGTTCCACTTAATTCGCGTTAGTTTACGTACCTTTTTCACAGGTCGGGCGAAACTAGAAGTTTCTCAAAAGTTATACCAAATAATAGATTATAATGCCAACTTTAAGGGAAAAAAATCTTCCAATAAAAATCTCAGCCGATACCGAAACGTCGAAATTGAAAGTATATCAATATTAAAAGAAAAAAAGGTCAAAATAACATTAAAAAAATATCTATAAAGACAATCAACGAGAACATTACAGAAAACTAACGACAAGCAATAAACATAGGTTTTAACGAAGAGTAGGCGTGTCCTGCTCCATATGTGCAACTATAGTAAGTTTCGAAGCGGTCATATAGCGTTTTTTGGCTGACAAATAAAAACTGCTTACCGCGTTTGGTCCAGCTTATGCTCCTTTTGTAGATAGTGATAGTCGGCGGTTTGAAATGCAGCAGATTTTTTCATTTTGATAGAGCACTTTTCTATAGTAAAGTTTGACCTAAATTACCACGGAAGTGTATGTTTGGAAGAGTCAGTTGTTATCTATTCGAAATCCTTCGGGTTATGTCGTTTGCAGTTAAGGCGGGAAAAGTCTCGCGGTTTGTCCGAATACCATTGAACGTTACGAAAGCAGACGATCTTTTTGAAAACAACGCTAGGTCTCTTTAGAAACTCAAATGGTTGACTTCCTATGTAAAATTCCCGTAGCAAATGTCAAGGACGATTTCGACATTTCAACAACAAAAGCATAATATAAAATATGGACGTGTTATCGTGTAGATTTTTTTCAAAGTGGATTTTAGCACTATAAAGGTACAGTATGGAATAATAAAAAAATGCAGGCAAAACGCTGAGCGCATGGGGGTGTAACATTTAGTATAGTTAATGATCTTTGAGTTACTCCAAAGAGGTAACATGCCTTACTGTGATCTGTTACTTTACATGTAGCACTTTAGCCGACATTTTCCTTTACTCCACTCTAACTTTTTAAGCGCACCACATAGACAAGTATATACTCCTCGCATACTAGAATATATTATATGTAATTAAACACTTTATAATCCAGCTTTTAGTAGAAATATTACATATTAAATTCATTGATACATTATAGTACCATAGTTTTAAGAAAACAAAAATTCTGGAAATATTTGTTTTTGTTTTTGTTTTTGTTTTATTTTGTTTTGTGTTTTGTGTTTTTGTGTGTTTGTTTTTCTTTGGTGGGTGGGGAATAGACTAAAGATTATGTGAAAGATAGCCTTGTGTTGATCTAGTGAAGAACAATTTTATTTACTTTAGATTACCCCCTTAATTTTTTTAGCTACATGTAGTTAGTATATGAAATGTTGATAATAAAGATGTAACTCTCTAATAGCAAAAATATTTAAAGGGACTTACGCCGAGGCTATTAACACACAAATCTCTCTATGTGATGGCCTAAAAAATACTCACTTGGCGTTCAACCTCACACTTACTGCTCAAACATATTCTGGTCTTTTTTATGAAATAGCAGTATTGTGCAAATGTGTGATGTCGACGTCAACATTTTTTCTATAAAATGCAGTGTGCATATATTTAATTATCAAGGTTCTTATTTAAATTTCCAAAATAGAATAGATGTCATGATAACGTACCATGCATACAAAAACTTATTGTTTGGTAACAATGTCGAAAGCTTTTAAAATTACTTAAAGAGACAATTGTTTACCTGGGACGATCGTGGATTAATCTAATGGTGTTTGCACAACAGCATGAAAGTCCTCGAGTGTTATCGAGCGCCACTTGAGATACCTCAGTATTTTATGTTTATCCAACATAAAGACAAAAGATTCCTGCATTAACAAAGAGAGTCAACTGTTTTGAAATCAATCAAAATTTTGAAGAGAACGGAATTTAGATTAATCATTTCAAAAAGAAGAAAGGATTTTTGCTTAATACGAGATTCGACTTTATGAATTTTAATGTCTTTTAAAGCCTTTTAAATGCATGAAAATAAATTATGTCAACTGTTGTGTGTGGAGATGAAATAATTCAGATAAAACCGTGGCTGTAAGAAGGTCGTATTAAAAATACATGTATGAAATAGGAGTATCTTATTCTGTTTATTTTCATAGTTTTATAGGAAATATTGTTTAACGTGATGAAAATCCACACTTTGTGATAAATGGGGTTGGGGGGGGGGCTATTTATTTTATTTTGCTTTATTCTGTTTTATTTATTTATGTTCTGGTTAATTTCTATCTTCTGCTTTTAGGGGTGGTGAGTGGATTAAAGGGATACGTGTTGACGTGATACATGTAGCTGGTTTCTACATTTTATTCTATACCTAAATGTTTACTTTTATGTCTATTGCAAGGACGCTGGTGTTGAACAACAGCGATTGAAACACTGTATATGTATCGAACATAATTTCTATCTGCGGAATATGATCAAAACTAGCCATTGTATTATCGTCTTGTAAGCAATTGTAAATTAGCCATACATACAAAACTACTTAGTACTGGTATGCACTCTTTTGTCATATTTGATTAATGGCTCTACAGGACCCATTATCATGACCATTACTTGGATCAATTTTTCATGTCGACAAATGCCTATATCATGCTCTACTCGCCTTGTGAATTTTTCTGTCACAGCTCATCACGTTTGTCAATCTTCTAACGTTACGTAAAATATTTTGACATACAAATGTAATAAGTTAGTATATTTTATATAGAAATTTAAACAACAAAGACGAGTGGACAGCGTTTTCAATAATAGAGTTGAATCGACCGCTCATCAATATGCGTAAACATTGCAATCGACCTTATTTATGAAAACAATATAATGTATGTGGGGATTTTCTATAGTTCCGACGTCAATCTGCGATTTACAATCACAAATATTCGTTTGAACGGCCTTGCTAAAGCACCTGCAAAATCTTATTTACGACAGTGGCCAAAATTAGGATTTAATTTAATAATAATCAGTAGCCGCTATCTTTGTATATTTTATTGTTTCTATGTCGTTTAGCCAGTCAGATATAAAAGGCAACCAACTGCGTGCCTGAAAGTAATTTTACGACCATGGACGGTAGTTTTTATTTTGATTTATTTTGTCAAATTATAGATCAGTTTTCTGCCAATTTCCGTTATCTAATTGAGATCAGACAAAAGCGGAACTAACTTACTGATACTTGTTAAACTGATTGAGCACTTAGCAGGAGGCAAGATGAAATATAATTTCCTTTGCAGCGACACTTCTTAAAACGAAAGATTTTCTAAGAGTCCGACAATCACAAAACCTATTCTGCCAAGTATAGCGTGATATTGAGGCTCAGTTGAGCTATGCATTTAAAGTGGGAACTGAAGAGTCAACAGAGCTCGACCCAAAGAGTGGCTCATCGCATGTCAAGGTGGCAGATAGAGGAGGGTTTCTCTTTGAACGAATCTCAAGTTTTAATAGGGAAAACCAGAACATAGTTACGAAACGTGTTTAGGGACTACCACGGTCCTTTCACGATAAAGACCCCTTACGTAGATTTCGAAAAAAGTACAAAATCATTGAAGACAAACGGCTAAGTTCTCCGTCCATACCAAATACTCCATAGTTTTCCAGTGGTAGTAAACATTTTCTTCCTGTTGCATGGCCCATTCTCTTTACCCATTGATTGTGTTATCCTCCTGAATATAATCATCCCGACGAATTGTTTTATTGAAGTAGTGATCGACTTTGAGACACTAACATGAACTAAAACTATCAACCCCTTTCTTGGACATGTGCAATACAGTCACTAATAACTGCGCATGTGTATGTACGACATGCAATTATTATTTTATTCTATAATTTCTTCATCATTTTACTGATTTAGATGTTTATTAATTATTACATTGTCAAAATATTATTTTTCAAATTTAGTTGGTATTTTGACGCAAAATTAGACACCATTTAGAAATTAACTTACATGTTTAAATTGACCAGTATAATTTAATTATAAGGTAAATGTTTAAATTATCATTAGGATAAGTACCATTGATATACTTCTTTTCCGCAAAGTCGTAAGAAATCGTTAATCTTCGGCACGAGTCGGATTACATGTTGGGTTTGTTTGTTTTAGGTCGTTGTTCAGTTATAAATGGTCGTTTTAATAAGAATGTAAACAAAATTATTTGTGTAAATTTACAGAGGAATGTTTACACATGATAACGAGACGGTTATAAATTGTTTTGATCTTATCAATTAGCATATCGTCACATTATAGTCAAGTATACAAAACAAACCCGTATGTTTTAAAGTTTGTATTGGATTGAAATTGTACACTCGTCTTTGAAATGTGAACACAAAATTTTAAAAATGCCCCGAGGCCTAGAATATTTTTAAAAATGTTTTTTTCCTATTGTTTTGCATTGATTTGTTATTTGTTATCAGAGCTGTATTATTAGCGCAAGGCGTCTTGTTTCTTTCTGAAATACACCTCTCCCCCGAAGAATACATAGAAAAAGACATTTTCCCATGATTCAAGATTTAAATATGATTAATTTATTAAATATTATCTCGATATTAAATGTGGAAAAATTATGTATTACGATCTGTGATAAAATGTCTGTTTTCATGTTTATCAATTCACACTAAACTGGATTTATTTCAAATTTTATTTTTAACGTTTCCTGTATGCACTCACATTTGCTGTCTGAATATTGTACACGAAATTTAATGTATATTTTCATACAGTCATCTAAGCTACCGAATAATGCAAAAATTGTATCATAAATATCGAAAGTTGTTATTTTTTCGATGTCCAGACTAAAAGACGGCAAAAAATTTCCTTATATAATAGCGACCCGTCGACCAGCGCCGAACTTTAAGTTATATAGCCATTGATAACTAGTTTAAAAACTATTATGTGACAAAAAGTAAACATTGAAGTCGGCGTCCTTGTCTAACCTCAGATAAGGGGAAATAAGGGATGCTTTCATAGAGGTTCGCATTTTAATTTACATATTATAAATAAATATAGACAATTGCATCTTGTTTTAACTAGACAACAAACGAATAGGGTTCGCAGAGAAATTGACGATGTCCATTTTAATTGCATGGTTTAAAACTGTGTCAAACCCAATTGATCCCCATGTTTCATTTTCTCTCATGTCAATTTACTGATTAAGTACTTTAAAACATTTAAAGGAGTTTTATTTGAGATACAACATCATAAGACATCAGTTTGTATAGTTCATTAAATAATATTGAATAATATGCCGCCCCATTGACTGTAATCTAAGTGTTTTGTATACAATTTAGATAATTTGTTTTCTTGCTCCCGAATGTAGCAAATGTATAATAATAATAAAATAATAATAATAATAATAATAATAATAATAATAATAATAATAATAATAATAATAATAATAATAATAATAATAATAATAATAATAATAATAATAATAATAATAATATTATTATTATTATTATTATTATTATTATTATTATTATTATTATTATTTACTATGGACACCAGTAGTAAATTATAATTAAGATAATAGAAGCAATAACTTTTTTTTTCTTACTGAAAACTGCACGTGGGTAAAATAACTCTCTTGGAATTTGTAGACACGTAGACAAAATAACTAGTTATTATTATTATTATTGTTATTATTATTAAAAATCAATCAAATTATAAATGTATTAATTGTGTGATATTTCTATAATTATTTGCGTTTTAAATTACCTTTAATCCTTTGAAGAACATATAATATTGTAATGTTTGATTTTGCTTTAGGTTTTGGCTGTTATCAAGGAGAAAAAGACACCGTTCATACTGTCAATCACATTGCTGACGAACAGTTCAGACTAAACAATTTATTTGTTGCTGTTGCAGATTTTGCAGATGTTGCGAAAATTGGGAGATATTGGGGATAAGAAAAACATTTTGGTCAGGCTATAAACATTTTTTTAACTTTCGTGATCTCTCAAGAAATCATTGGTGTGATCGCTTATAAATTCGAAATTACATCCATTTAAAAGCATTTAAACAAACTTTCACAAGCTAATGAACAAACAATTTATATTTTGTTGCAGATATTCTGCTAACTAAAATTTACAGTCACAATGACATTTTATATATTCACACTCAAAAATTGTCCACACATTTAATAGTAGATTCTATAGAACAAAAATGTACAAGCCAATTAACTTTCCAAAAGTGTTTTCCCTTACTAACGATGTAAAAAAATGTTCAATTGTTGGAATGTATACCAAATATTTTAAATACTTTAAATATTGAAAAAAATTAATACCGCGGTCCCGCCCCTACCCCACAGAGAGCGGACTTTTAGTATAAGACCACCAAAGACTAAGACATAAATAAATAAATATAATTTCACTGGTTTGACTATAACAAGCTAAAATGGCTTCCGTTATCTTGTTCAGCGTAATGGAGAGTTTTTATTTCATGGCATTATAATTCCATTTCTGGTCTTGTCATTTGACTGTATATTTTATTACACGTGGATAGTATAGCAAATGTCTGATGGTTAATATTGAACTCTCTCATAGCAAAAAGATCAAAAGTAATTTTTTCAACTTTATTCGATCCAGGTATAAAACAGCGACGCCATTCTGTCCTGCTTTCTATAAAATAAAAATCGTATTCTAAAACAAAGATGTGAATAAAAGTACCGTGCTCCGAAATGTCGTCTTAAGTAGTAAAAAGTACCAACTATACAAGTGGAAAACTCGTCTTAGTAAAACGTATTAACTACAAGTGGAAAAATCGTCTTAGTAAAAAGTTACTTAATACCAGTGCATTACTCCGTACATTCTCCCAATGACCATGAACATCTATCACTTCTGATTTCTTTGTTTTTCGTTTTCCTTTTTTGCTTGATATCAATCAATTCACATTTATATAATTTTTTTTAAACCATCAATGATGGACTTAATAAGTATACTTCCACTAGTTGAGTCACAATACCAGTATATATATATCTCAGTATTTTCAGCGTTTATTCCGGATCCCTTTTTTCCAATCAGGCTAATTATTTCTTCCGTATAAAGCTAGTTGTAACTGCCTTGATGTATCTCCTTTATAAGACTACTTATATCTATCTACCTTTAAGCTAGCTATTTCTTCCTTGTAAAGCCAAATGCATCTCCCTTTAAGATTAGCTGTGTTTCCCAATACATGTAAGACGTGCCTTCCTTATAAAACTAGCTGTATCTTCTTTATAATAAGACTTCTTGTATAAGCTAGCTCTGTCGTCCTTATAAAGCTAGCTGTATCTTCTTTATAATAAGACTTCTTGTATAAGCTAGCTCTGTCGTCCTTATAAAGCTAACTGTATCTTGTTTATAATAAGACTACTTGTACAAGCTAGCTCTGTCGTCCTTATAAAGCTAACTGTATCTTGTTTATAATAAGACTACTTGTATAAGCTAGCTCTGTCGTCCTTGTAAAGCAAGCTGTATCTTCTTTATAATAAGACTACTTGTATAAGCTAGCTCTGTCGTCCTTGTAAAGCAAGCTGTTTCTTCTTTATAATAAGACTACTTGTACAAGCTAGCTCTGTCGTCCTTATAAAGCTAGCTGTATCTTGTTTATAATAAGACTACTTGTATTAGCTAGCTCTGTCGTCCTTATAAAGCTAGCTGTATCTTCTTTATAAAAAGACTACTTGTATAAGCTAGATCTGTCGTCCTGATAAAGCTAGCTGTATCTTCTTTATAATAAGACTACTTGTATAAGCTAGCTCTGTCGTCCTTATAGAGCTAGCTGTATCTTCTTTATAATAAGACTACTTGTATAAGCTAGCTCTGTCGTCCTTGTAAAGCAAGCTGTTTCTTCTTTATAATAAGACTACTTGTATAAGCTAGCTCTGTCGTCCTTGTAAAGCTAACTGTATCTTCCTTATTCCTTATAAGATTAGCTGTGTCTCTTTCAAAAGACTATCTGTATCTTTCTTTTTTTCTTTCCAGTAAAGCTAGCTGCTTCTTCATGAAATGAGTAGCTGTAAAAGACTGACTATATCTACCTTTAAGCTAGCTCTGTTCTTCCTTGTTATAAACAAACACATTTAGAAAGAAAACCATTGAACAAACGTTTTCAAAGTACCAAACAAAATAAATCAATGTTGTTTATAATTATAATAGTCTGCCAACTAAAATTTAATGAAGTCATGATAACTTCTTATACATTCATGTTCAAAAATTGTCCACACATTTCACTGTAGATGGTATAAAACAAATTAACTGTCCAAAAATGTTTTCCCTTATATATTAACTAAATGTTCCCTTGTTCGAATGTATCCCAAATATTTTAAACACTTTAAATGTTGAACAAAATACCGAATTCTTCTTTGTAAAATTAGCTGTATCTTCCTTAAAAGACTAGCTGTAGCCTCTTAATAAGACTAACAGTGTCACGTTATAACACGTACTGTTTCTTTATGTAAAACTAGCTGTATTTTCATTTAAGCTAGCTCTGTCTTCCTTGTAAGCTTTCATTATAACACAAGCTGCATCTTTCTTTTATGACTTGCTGTATCTCCTTATAAGAAAGGTTGTTTAGCCCTTATAAGACTACCTGTATCTTTTTTCTAAGCTAGTTCTTTCTTCTATTTAAAGCTAGCTGCATCTTCCTTCTATGACTATCTGTATCTTCTTATTTATAATACTACTTCTATCTGCCTTATAAACTAGCTCTTTCTTCCTTGTAAAGAAAAAAAGTAAGGAAACTGACCGAAAAACAAGAGCTGAGAGACGATTACAAAATTCAATGTACGATTACAATTCGGATTAGGACAAACATGTACAACATGAAACAAAAACCTAAAACACAAAATGTTAAGCCGAACACACAAAAAAAAAACCTTGGATGCACTCAAGTTCTCCGGTCGATTTAGCTGACTTTCTCTTAAAAGGTTAATTTTAGCTATAGCTGCATCTTATTTATGCGACTATTGTCTCCTTATAAGACCTGTTGTTTCTTCCGTATAAAACTAGCTGTTTCTTCCGTATAAAACTAGCTGTATCTTCCTTATAATCCAGCTCTTTCTTTCTTGTAAAGCTAGCTGCATATTCCTTAAAATACTAGCTGTATGTTTCTTATAAAAGCTAGTTGAATCTTCCTTATTAGACTAGAGGTCGAGTTTAATATAAACTGTCCTGTCTTCTAATCTGATTCGCTTTTAACATCGAACATTGATATATTATCAAATATATTATTTATTGTTGAATTTTGCGGTTTTCTTAAATTATAGTTTAAACTACTTTTTGGTCATTTTAAATCGCAATAGTACTAAATTTGCATCAAAAAATGGTTTTATTTTTGTCACCTGCACAGTTCCATTGCACAAGTGGTAGAGCGGAATCCAATATTGACCTGTTTTGTGTATGATTCATTTATGGGTGGGTAACATAAATATACTGTCAAGAACATTGTACGCGTCTGCTGCTAATATATTTGCTACGATAGACGATAATTTTATGGTTTTCTTCATGAAATAAAATAGTAACTAAGTTTGATATAGGTCGATATCGGTATTTCTCAACCCTCAAAATGTATATTAAGCTCGCCTAGCGGTTCGGTGAATATTACATTTTTTATAGTCGAGAAATTCAGATAGCGACCTATTTCAAAGTCAGTAATTAGACTGCAATAGGTGAAATGAATGTAAGGTACCAGACTTTCTGTATCTGCTACTGTTAAAGTAAGCGCTGACAAGTATGAATCTCTCTTGCGGACAACATCGTCGTAAATTAGACCTGTTTTCGCGTTAATAAAAAGCAACAGTCCACTAATTGCATATAATATTGAAATTTTAGACGTCTCTTATGAACAGAATTTTATCGGTAGAGTTTAAAATGAACACTGTTACCATCTTTAAACGATATGATTAAATTAATTTTATGCGCTCGTAAATTTAAGGTAATTTTTGTCATTAATGGGTTTAAATGCTCGTAAATGTACGAGAATTCGCATCTCTTGAATATCAACATCAGTTAAAGACGAAGTGAGGTAATTTATACGAAACTAAACTCTATAAAATACAAGTTTCCTTTTTCTTTATATTGTTTATTTTGTAGATATTAAAGACATTTTGAATAGATTGTCATATTCTGTATGATTTTATTTATTATACTTAGATAATTTGCATAATGTTTGCATAATTTTGATAAAATATTTCGCGCTCAGTTTAATGTTACATAAAGACAAGCTTGAAAAACTCTTTTTAGACTCGATTACTTCAGTTATTCTTAATGAGGCTTTTTTAATACGTTTGAAGTTTTTTTATTTTAACTTTAGGATGTCGAGATCGGGTCATGTTTTTATAAACATATCTATAGCATATTAATACCTATTCCTAAAACAATGCTTCACTTACTAACCTGCAACTAGTTAACAAAGTTCCAGGAAATAATTTTTGATACGCCTGACACGCGTTTCGTCTATTCAAGACCTCAACAGAGTCGCTCTACCCAAAAGATTGAAAATGCCACACTATATGAATATGAAGAGCATATAAAAATTAAACCAAAATATGCCGAACTAGAAACCAAATTATGACTAAGATCAGCCTATACCTGGGGTCGAAGACCCTTAGGGTTTTCACAATTTTGAAATTTAATAGCTTTGATGTGTTCTTCAACACAAAAGTGTTGATACCTTAGCGGGCTAACCTCGGGGAATTAAAAACTCCGCCAGTCATACATTCAAAATACATACATGTATACATAAAACATTTACTTAACATATAAGCACGCTTGTATTTATGTGTTTGTATTTTTTTTTCAGAACGGTGAGATTGCTTGCGAACGAGAAGTTTGCCAGAGTTTAGAAGGCTGTTATATGATTTTATTTGATAACCCTTGGCAGAAACAGCAGTGTTGTGAAGTCTGTAAACGTTGCCAATATCACGGAAAGACTTTTGACAGTGGTCAGTCATGGGTGGAAGCCGATGACCCCTGCGTGACATTACATTGTAGGGTAAGTCAATGTGTAAAATACATAGCAACACTATTTCGTTATTGTAAACCCGTGTTGCTAATGGTTCTTTTAATTTGTACAAGGAAACGAAAGTGTAAATTAAAAGCAGTATGGATAGTTTCATTTTTGTTTCTAAAAGTCTATATTTGTATTAAAGCAGAAAATAAAATTGCAATTTCAAAAGCAGTAGTATCAGACTGGATACCAAAATGTAGACTAGATACTAGAACGTAGTCAGACTGGATACCAGAACTTAGACTGGATACCAGTACGTAGTCACACTTGATATCAGAACGTAGTCAGACTAGATTCCAGGACTTAGACAGGATACCAGGACTAGGTCAGACTGGATACAGAACATAGTTTATACTGTTTTATGTGAATCAGCAATTTTCAGCTATATCTTAGCGTCAAATTTGTATTAAGCCAGAAATCCGTGGAACACCATATAGAACCCCTGATATTTGACAAGAAAAATGGAAACATTTGTCAATTAATGTATGAGTCAAGCAGATCTTGACCGAAGTTAGGCACGAAGTTGACCGAAGTTAGGCACGAACTCACAACCACGTCGTTTATTATTATTAAATGTTTTGTGACGTATTACGATTCTGTAATCCCCAAAAGAATAACTTTGTTGGAATGATGAAGTAATCTGACACTAAAATCTTGACAATTTTAGTAAATATAGACTGTCAAGTTTTAGTTTCTTTATTGCAATTTGTAATATTTAATTCCTTATTTTTAATTTGTTATTTCTAAATTCACAAAACTGACTAAAGTTGGCAACGGTAGCGATTGGTTAAGTTAGTCTACAATTCATCACGTGCCTGATGGACGGGGGTTTTCACTGGGTACTCCAGCTCCCCCGTTTAAAATTTGAAAGCCATGATATAGCTGAAAAGTTTCTGAAAGTGGCATTACACACCAAAATAAACAAGCACAATCTTTCTAAAGTTTTAATTTGAAACCCTCGACTCGAAGACCTCTGTGGCGGAGTGGTGTAGATATATAATCATATACTATTAATGCGTGCCTCTCAATACTTATATTGATGGTTCAATCGATCCTTACGGTGGGCAATAGTGAATTCGTCTCTAACCTTATTTTACAATGATTGCTATCTTTCCAGTCGACGATAATGAGGTTTTCACATGATATAGCTGAAAGTGGTGTTAAACTCTAAACAAATAATCCAAGTAATACTAATTATGTCATTACACATATATATGTCTAAAAATTTAATAAATAATTCATAAAAACAAAGACAAAAACATTTCAAAGGTTTGTTGATTTAAAAAGTAACTAACGAATTTGTAGGCTTTCACCGAAAACAAGAACAGTCGTAAATCGTTTTAGCGCGTTCTGTATAGAGAATTTACGAATATGAGTCGTTTATAAGATCGTATTTTTCCACAAATAATGGGAAATTAGGCTTTGAAGTTGAATACAATATGTGACTAGAGGAATGTTGTAATTAATTTTGTCATTTGAAGGACTCTGAGTTAATGAAACATCATTAATCTATGAGTCAAAGCCCTTTAAATGCTTAAGGACGCGAGGTCCATAACAAAAGCCTTTCAGAATGGACATATCGCTTTCTTAATTAACCGTGTACAAGTCGAAAGGTCTCTTTATAAGCCTATTCAAGATGATTATTGAAAAATCAAACTTTTTAGAAATTACTTTCACTGACCCTCCTATAATTTACTTCTGTGTAGCCTTTCGCGACACCCCCTGTCAATTTAGTAGTTAGCGAAACATTAAAATGATTGTTTTCTTTCTTTTTATGGTCACTTAAAGATCCTTTAGGGCTTGAAAAGGCCGCGGACTTGAAATTTAAACTTAATTATAATTGAACGTATTGTGTTTCTGCATGATTTAAAGTTTGGAAAATCGGCAGCGTTACCTTATTATCATTGTGTGCGAGATTCCTGCATTGTTATGCGGCACGCATGCGCTATAAACGTTTAGTAAAATTAGGTCAGAGTTAACAAATTAATTTTATTCGGAATTGCTTACGGTTTAAATTAAAAAAGAAGAGAATAATTATTTAAAAATTAAAATGAGAATTATCTCCACTTTCCACCAAGACTTCGTTTCTTATAGCCGAACATTTATTGTTTGGACATTGGTTTGATTCGCCAGGGAACGTTACGACACTTCCGGTGAACACGTTAGAACTTTACCAAATACGTTAAGTTACCAACAAGAAAACTTTTGATGCAAAGCATCAGTTCGCCGCCGATTTATTCTGCATTCTGCACGCGTTTGTCAAAGTGATTTCTAAAAAGAAGGCATTTGAACTAATTCCCCATTATAAGTTTCTGTGTAAAGCCAAGCCCTGCGGTTGTGGCTAGTTTCAATTGCCAATTTCTAAATTTGTGCACATGTAATCTTTTGTCATATATTAAATCATAAATATACTTGAATTAAAACTTATATTCACGTGGTTCAATTAAATTATTGACATAACATTTATTTATTTATTGAATCTTACAAATGTCGGCATACTCCGGAATTGTCTACACAAAATAGCCTTTTATTCTGGTTTCCGATTTTTCAAAGCTACGCTCGTCGATAGAGCTATCAACGAAAGACTTAGTACCAGGATAAAAAATGGTCTCCCTCTATTATTAACTTCCGTAAATAGAATACTATTACATGAAACTTTGATATCACCCAAGGAATTTTGAAGTCGAACCTCATACATCATCTTTATTTTTCACTCAAGTTAAATGATAAACATTCTTTTAGCAAAATTCTGTTCATTTTTGGTAACTAAGTGTACTTAGAAATATTTTCTCCTTTATCCATCGTTAGCAACGAAAGTGAATACAAATAACGTTACACGTTACAGATGTTTTGACCTTATATTAATGTTTTTTTTCTTATAAACATTAAAAGCTTTAGTGACAATAGCAAAGCTTGTCGTAAAGATAAACCATACTGGACACGTTCTTTTTGATGGGGAATTTTTATAAAGGCTGCTGAAAGATATTCAAATAATGTACCTTAGTCAAGTGGACTTCCGAGTGATATAAATTTTACAATTGGGCCTCGAATAATAATAATAATACGGTCAATTGGGCTTTCACAAAGTATTTAATGGTCAATTAGGTTTTCGAAAAATAAATATTAGTTAGTTATGTTTGTGATATATGTATCTTGGTTAATTGTGATCAGAAAACTTAAATATGCATATTGACAGTCTGTCATGTCTGTAGGAATATAGACATTTTAACATAATTTTCAAAAAATTAACAATTGACAAATGTTCTAGTCGTGTGTATATACTGTTACACAATTAAGCGTTGTATATATAAAATCAGTCAATGCGTTTTGTTGAAACAGTGAAGTAAATAACTTACATGGAAACATTTTTTATTGTCTCAAGTAAACATTGTGTTTGACGGAAAACATACTACATAATAAAATTAAACAAAATATAGTAGGTAAGTAGCTTTTAACTTTTTGTGTTTTATTTTATTTCAGTTTTTTTGTGTGTGTGTATTTATTATTGCAAGTTTTCCTGCCGGCGGTTGAAATGTGCCTTCCTCCGCCAATAAAAAATGGATCTCATAATACGTACAGTTAAAAAATGCTGAATTAAGCGTAAATTCATACTAATAAAAATCATATAATTATAACAATAACAACATCAGCAAAATGTCAACTAAGTTACAGCTCAAGTAATTCAAGGAGCTGCTAAATTTACATAAGTAGGATTTTTGTATGTGCGTGATAATTCTTTCAACATAGATGTGTGAATAGGACAAGCCTATCCTTCCGCGTTTTTTCTGTTATGTAATACATTCTATCCTTAACTATATAACGACTTGTTTTTACATCAATTTTCATTTCGCGTGAAAGTGTATGGTCCTCGAAATCCATCGAATATATTATTTGTAATATATCAGCGATACATAGTTTATATTTAATATGCGTTAATAATATTCAAACACATCAATTTTAGTGCACTCTAGTAAGTTAAATAAGATTTTTTTTAAATAAATAAACGAAACATGTTTAAAGCAATATTCATAAGAGCAAATATAAATGATTTTTCCTTTATTTTTTAAATCAATTTCTAAGATGTTTTGTTTTCTTAAGCGCTTGTGATGCGCTGAAACTTTATCATTATTTTTTCAAATTTTAGGCTGGCGTTGTTACTCGATCTGAAATGAAGTGTTACACACCTTGCTCAAATCCTGTCTCCGTACCGGGTATGTGTTGCAAGTCCTGTAAAGGTGAGTAAATGAACGCAATACACGTGTTAAGGGGTTAAGTTTTTTTATTTTATTTTATTTAAAAAAAAAGGGGGGGTGTTATTTAGTTTCTGTTCTGTTTTTTTTAAGGGAAGATGGTCATTCAAATGTTGACACAATAATATTCGTATTCAATAATTTCGACGATTTTTTTCCCATTTGTATTTTTTAACAATCGTGGACTATAAGTTATAGTTAAACTTTGGTTTGATTTATTTAGTTGTTTGTTTGGATGGTGTTTAACGCCACTTACAGCAATTTTTCAGCTATATCGCGCAGATTTTATTGGGGAGGGGGGGGTTGGAGCCAGAGAAAACCCCCGACCGTCGGTAGAAAATATGGCAAACCTTGTCAATTAGGGGTTGGATTAGAGCGCAGCCTGCCCCCAGTTAGACTCGAACCTGCAACGGCAGTGTTGACAGACCCGTTATCAATATAGACTAACTACCTTAATCACTTGGCCCCTGGAGACCCCAATTGACTTAGTAAAAATGAATGAAACATGCTGTTATGACCAAATTAAGAATTTGTTCAACTTGAAGTGGGTTTAAACTACATGTAGTACTGATTTCTTTAACAAATTATATCCCATGTATAGCATTGATTAAAATTTGCTGATCTGATATTCTCCGGGACAAGATATAAATTTTACACTCAATTAACCTCCAGACTAAATTTTAAATATTTAAGCCTTAAAGAAGTTATTTACCACTCTATAAGTTCGGGTTATTGAAAAATCTTTAAATATTCATCTCCTAGTATAAAATGAAACGTGTATTACAGACATGATAAGGACTTCGGTACATGTTAGTTGATCATAACATTGTAAACAAACTCCAGTTGAAAGGTAAACAAATCGTTTACAAACTTGAACGTAGAATTTCAAAGCCCATTTTCAGCCATAATCTCAAACTAAATTATATTCTGACAGCAAATGTAAACACAGAGTTATTGATACTTTTGTGATAATTATTTTAGCATGTTGTATATAAAAGGTGTATTAAATCATACACTAGGCATCTCAAACCGAGCAAATATTTGGAATTCAAGTTAGGCGCCCGTTGTCGTTCTTTTTATAAAGAATTTCAAATATCTACTCTAATGAATTTCATGCTGAACCATCATTCGATTGTATAACTATCTCAGTGGTTTGTAAAAACTTTAAAAGGCTTTTATTCACAAGATGAAGGGTGAAAAGGTATTCTAGTGATAGAAAAATAAGAAATGAGGTTATGTTATACGTACTGATTGAGTTTAAAGTCACATAACTTGAGTAAATTAGAGAAACAGCTGACAGTGTACGATTTGACAGGCTATTTAGGCAATAACAAGATACATACAAAAGATATTTTAATAGCAAAGAAATCGTTTGCAGTTAGACCTTCACTGTTATCCCATAAGAGAAATGAGGTACGGATTGGAAGATCATTACACTTGTCTAATGTATTTTTAACTTACGCAAAAAACAAAATATATCATTATAAGGTTTTAATATAAATTTAATTTATTGCTGTATTCTTTTAAATATATCTCAGTTAGTATTGGTCTTCTCTTGTTGTAATGTAGAACTTTGTTACTGAGATAAGAACGATAACTCTAGTTAGTTTTAATGATTTTTTAAAATTAACAATGATCGTTATTTCGCGTAAGAGACATACAAGTAAAACGTGAGCTATGAGAGATAGAAATTATGTTGAAATGCCTTCCATGTAAGTTGCATTTGGTTTCGTAAATACTAATACTGGTTCTTTAAGGATGAGTACTGGTTCCGTAAGTGATAGAACTGGTTCCCTGAGTATTAGTATTGGTTCCATAAGTACTAGAACTGATTCTGTAAGTATTAGTACTTCTTCCGTAAATACTAGTACTGGTTCCGTTAGTGATAGGACTGGTTCCATAAATATTAGTCTTGGTTCCATACTAAGTGATAATCTGGTGCGTAAGTACTAGTTTTGTGTAATGATAGAGTAGATATAACGACATCTTCACTACCGGGGATCGAACCCGTTATCTATATATCTACTATCTGCTACAACGCAGATAGGCTTCCTGTTACATATGGTTCCGTAAGTACTAGTGCTGCTTTTGCACTTGCTGGTACTGGTTCCGTAAATACTAGTACTGGTTACCTAAATACTTGATTCCGTATGTACTAGTACTAGTTATATAAGTTCTAGTACCGATTCCTTAAGTATTTGTACTGGTTCCATAAGTACTAGTACTGTATCCATAAGTACTAGTAATCATTCAGTAATTACTACTGCTGGATTCGTAAGTACAAGTAATTGTTCCGTTAGTATAAAAACTGGTTCCACAAGTACTTGTAATAGATCCGCACTAAAGGTATTTATACTGTTTCCGTACTACTGGTTCCGTAATTAGTACTACTGATTCCGTAATTACAGGTATTTTGTTCATTAAATTCACTCATGTATTTTGTGTTTAGAGTTTGTACACGACTGGCTGTGTATCTTGTCAATTTGTTGTTTGGGTATTTGGTAAAAAAAACCTTTTTTGTAATAAAGATATTTGTACACTTTTTGTTTCAGGATGTGAATTCCAAGGTAAACACCTAAGTGATGGAGAATCGTTCACGTTAAACAGCGACATCTGCACAAGATGTTTATGTCAGGTAGTATTAGTTGTAACCATGACACCTATAACATTTTACTCAATAAAATGATAAGTTGATAATCACTTAAGTGGAACAGATCTCAACTCCACATCAAAGATTTCCATTTCATACGTAAATGGTTGATTTCGGGTTGAGATGACCAGAGAGAGGAGTTCACACTCTTTGTATATTTTAAGCTAAACGTCTGCAACAAGCATATTGAAAAACAACGCAGATGAGTATGTTGTCGCGTACTCTAGTACCCCATTCGTATTTTAAAATAATTGAATATAAAGACCCACCCCGTGTGTAAAACAGTACAACAACATAAAAACCATGAGTTATTTCTAGGCTAATAGGGCAAACATTGTCATTTTCTGATTTTTTTCGGCCTATGTACACGGAATTGATTTTACTCAATTACTGTTTCATGTTACTCGCCTATATATGTTTATGTGGGAGTGTTACAATATTTTTTAAATTTTGTATCGTAAAATCACCGTAAGATATACCAATGTATTTATAACTATTTAATGATTTTATACTCCCACTCGTAATAGAGGGAGCTATATTGCAATCACCTTGTCCGTCTGTCTCTCCTTCCGGTGCAAACTTTTGTAACAGATTTCTCGGCTTCTACTAAATGGATTGATTTCAAATTTGGTGCACAGCTTTGGCATGAGTACCGTACCTCCGCTTTCCAGGTCATTCAGTTATCTACTTTCTGAAACCACACTTACAGTGCTATTATAAGTGGTCGAGTGGGAGTATACTTAGCACGACTTACTGCTGGTCAATGTTGGCACAACAAACCCACTCTAGTTCGTGAATAAAACGGAAGTACTCTATCACTTATTCATTCATATACTGGAGGTATTCTAGATCATCCTTGTTAGTAGCGACAAGGTGTACTTGTAATATACTTAAACAGATGTTAATATTGTTTGAAATAGTTTCAAGTAATGTTTTGCAAAATAATTATATAATAGTTGCTTATGTAGAGGGCATTGTCATTATATCTTGACTGCACAAGGGAGAGTGGTATTGCCTGAAACATTGATAATGCCCGAGCCAAAGGCGAGGGCATTATCAATGTTAAAGGCAATACCACTGTCCCGAGTGCTGTCAAGTATCATGACAATGCCAGCTATATAAGCAACTATTATATTTATTTTATTGAAGAATTAAGAAACCATGTGTTTAAGACTGTATTATGTATTTGTAGCTGCTTGCTGTATAATTTGAATGTTTGGCCTCATGATTTATCATTGTTATGGATTTTTTTGGCTATACGCAGTTAGTTTTCTAAACTTTATGTCATTTTTTTCTCATTTGGGTTGTACATGTATATATATTTTTTCATAAATTAAAAATAAACAGTTTTATGTTGCTTGTTACTGGAGAGGGCATTACCACGACGTGATAACGCCCGTGGGCGTTATCACGGCGTGGTAATGCCCTCATGTCATATTACTGCAAATTAATTAATACCAGCTGACCTTGTTTTACCCAATTGAAACAAACATAATTTTACTGATATGAAATATATATAGTTACTGCAGAAATAAGGTTGAGGTCACTTTTAGACGCCATAACGTTTGAGAAAATACGCATGCGTTAAATGAAGATATATCAAGAAATATATTCGTTGCCAATAATTGGGAGTTATTTATACAATATTTGTTTATATAGAGGGCATTGTCATGATATATTGACTGCACAAGGGAGAGTGGTATTACCGTAAACATTGATAATGCCCGAACCAAAGGCGAGGGCATTATCAATGTTAAAGACAATACCACTGTCCCGAGTGCTGTCAAGTATCATGACAATGCCAGCTATATAAGCAACTATTATATTTATTTTATTGAAGAACCAAGGAACCATGCGTTTAGACTGTTTTATTTATTTGTAGCTGATTGTATTATGATTTGAATGTGGGCCTCATGATATATCATTGTTTGGCATTTTTAGACCGAATACACAGTTAGTTTTCTAAACCTTAGTATTTCATTTTTTCTCATTTAGGTTGTACTTGTACATACATGTATATTGTTTTATAAATTAAAAATCAACAGTGTTATGTTGCTGGTTACTGGAGAGGGCATTACCACGACGAGATGCCCTCATGTTAAATTACTGCAATTAGGATCAGCCAGTCTTTTAAAAAATTTAAGACTCGTAACAATATAATAATTAGTATATTGCTCACAAATTCATAAAGTATTTTTGACAAATCTTAACTGAGTTTTGTCTTTGTGTAAAGCGTCGCCAGTAAACTCAATTTGCGACCATCAAATCACTACTTGATGCAGGCCAATCGTCCAGTACACTAAAATTATATCCTAAGTGACACGATTTTTTTAGCTAAATCATTCAGATGATAATGTTAGGATTCGTGTGTGTCTTAGCGACTTGGAACACGTTGTTATATTCGTTATTTATGTGGATTTGTTTTTGTTTGAATGGTGTTTAACGCCACATTCAGCAATTTTTCAGCTTTATCATGGCGCCCAGTTTATATTGTCGAGTGCACTGTGCCCGCAGTGAGACTCGAACCCGCAATCTCCGTGTTGACAGGCCGTATTTTTAAAACATGTCAACACTTAAAATGACGTCACAGTGTATCTCTTTCCCTCTATATGGCAGACCTTTGTGATTGTTTAATTAATTGATTAATTAGAAGTTAATAAAATGTTCAGATTTAAATTTTGAATAATTTCTTTCTACACTTCTGCGTAGGTACGAAACTAATGTTTAGCCTATGAAAAAAAAATTTAATCGAATTCGTGCGCCAATATTAAGGCGCACAATAACCAATGATCCATATGCAATTAAAGCATCTAGTTGATCTAGGTTAATGCTAAAAGTAGAAATGATAATGTTTTCGTTAATTGTTTCCTATTAACACATCTACAAAGTAATACAATTTTTTGTTAATATTTTACAGAAAGGCAGCATAGTTTGTCAGAAGCAAGCATGTCCTGTACTGAATTGTCCTTCAGATGTGATATTTACTCCAAATGGAACATGTTGTGCTGAATGTTCAGGTATATGGTATTGATGTTTACATGAAAGTAATCTTAGCTGGGTGTACTGAACCGTCGGAGTTGTGAGAGGGGTTGCTATATCTAGTCTGGTGTTATTTTTATAAGAATCGAAAGTAGTTTTCAGAATTTAATAAATCTGATTAACAAAGACGGTTTCATTTGCGGATGAATGGTTTTTCCCTATATTACAAGTGAACGTGTTTGGTGAGGGTTTTTTGCGTGACAAATGAAAACTGCTTACCGCGTATGGTCCAGCTTGCTGCTTTTGTAGATCTAAAAGGTACTTTTTAAAATCAACAATTATTTCCTCGATATTCAGCGTTTTAAAATGTGGCGGTTTTTTCATTTTGATAGGGACATTTAACATAGTAAAATTTGACCTAAATTAGAATGGAAGTGTACGTTAGGAACCGTCGATTGTTGTCTGTTCGAAATCCTTCGGTTAATGTCGTCTGCTGCCGAATACTATTGAACGTCACGAAAGCAGACAAACTTTTGTATAAAACGCAAGGTCCATTTAGAAACAAAAATGGCTAACTTACTATGTAAAATTACCGTGGCAAAAGTCAAGAACGATTTGTACCAAGTAATCAACAGAGTCATAGTATAAAACATGGACAGGTTATCGCAACAAAATTTTTTCAACTGGAGTTTTGTAATAAAAAGAAAGTATATGGAATAATAAAAATGGCAAGCAAAAAATGCACTCCACGGGGGTGAGACTTATAGTATAGTATAGAGCAGTCGAGCGAGATATATTTTAATCAAAATTGATAGTAGTCCTGTTAATATTGAATTGATTTTTTAATGTAAATGTACACAATTTAATTAAAGCGTTGCGTTTTATTGGGGGACCGGGTGGCCGAGTGGTTAAGGTAGTTCGTCTACGAAGAATCACGTGGTCTGACAACAGTGAGGTTGTGGGTTCGAGTCTCACTGTAAGCAGGGTGTACTCGACTCCAATCCTAATTGACAAGGTTTGCCAGTTTTCCTACCGAAGATCGGGGGTTTTCCCCTTGTATTCCGTCTTCTTCCCGCAATAAAACTGGACGCTTTGATATTGCTGAAAAATTGCCGAAAGTGGCGTTAAACACCATTAAAAAAACATTCTTTGATTTTGATATTATGCATGTATTTATACGTATGGAATTTAAGATCCAATTGAACGGTTCCAACATACCACATATTGTTGTATGTGTCAAGGCCAGTAATATAAGTAATATTAGTCTTTTCGGTTCTTTATTTTTCGTTATATTTTGGTGCTTTTAGTGATTGGTTGAATTGTAAAATAAGTGTTTTTTCCATTTTATATATTTTTTTAAGGAATGACTAGCATTTTTATTTGTTTATTTTACAACCCAATAAAATGTTAAAGAAGCGTTATTCCTTATAAGTAAATATAGGAGAAGTTAAAAAAACGGAAACAATGGAATAAACAAAACAATTAAAAAATTTGGAACAATTTTTAGCGATGATTTTAATGAATGTTGTATTAATGCGCAGGCTGCGAGTTCTGATCAAAATGGGCGTGTCCCCATTACTGTTTTTTTTTGTTGAAAATAAAACAATTTTTTTACCAATCAAATAACACCGTTTCATTATACTGATTTATACTATAAATAAAACTATTTTTGACAAAGATCCATGTAATTAACAGATTATAGAGGTAAACATCCAGGAACCCTTTAATCAAAGAATTTTATTTTTCAACAATATGTATGGAAAGTAAATCTTATACTGTTGAGATGGAAAGGGGATAACTCATGTTACTAGGAGACGTTTACTTCAGTGAAACAATTATCAATGGGCGATAAGAAAAATAGCAAAGAAAACCGACCGAACAACAAGAGTCAAAAATCAAGGGTCAATTACACAAATCCGTATATAGACAAACACAACACAAGAACCAAAAACACAAAAAACAGAAAGAGAGTAACCCGAACCCAATAAAAACCATGGTTGCACTCATGTGCTCCGGACGAGTAAGCAGTGCCTGTCTCTAATTAGACACCAGTCGAGTTACTCATTGTCATGTAAGGGAAAAGTCAAACCCAGGAATAGGAATCTTTACCTATGACACAGAGAAAATGTCAGATCGTATTTGAGACACTGATTTCCCATAACGATCAATTAAGTCATAGTGACGACCATAACTTCTGGAGAGATAACATCAGCCTAGTGCAACAAACCCTTGTTGAGTAGTTTAGCAGTCAACAGCAGTGATCGGTCTAGAAAATCGGAATACCGATCGCAGGATCTAGAATAACATATAAGTTATGAAATGTACATATACGCTGGAGCTGCTGGAATGTTGATGTCAATGAACGGGAAGTTGACAATTGGAAAGTTGAAGTCATCACGTTTGTCGTAGAGTCTAGTTTGTAGTTTTCCTGAGTCAATTTCTAGAAGTAGGTCTAAGTAAGAGGCTGACCTTAGTGTATTGGTGGTGTCTTTAATTTCAAGCTCGCTAGGGTAACTTAAATGTAAATAGTCACCAAATTTAGCATTGTTGAGGGACAAAACATCATCAATATAGCGGAATGTTAAATTTAAGGTCTGGGCCAGTGTCTTTTCTTTCTTCATCAGCAGGCCTTCTAGGAACTCAGCCTCATAAGAGTACAAAAGCAGGTCGGCGAGGATAACTCTTGTAACGAGTGATGTTTGTTTCATTTCCCTTTATTCCGTGTTATATCCCGATACTTTTGAGCTATATTGCTCACTAGACGATACCATTCTGGTAATTAAAACAAATTACGTCTTCGCGTTATTCATTTAATTGTGAGGTTTGTGTTTGCTTCGTATTCCCTGTTTGTGTTGATCTGCGTCTGCGTGTGAGTTTTTGTTGGATTATCTCCCCTGTTTTTTTTTTACATTTCTTTGACTTTAACTTTTTTACAGGGGAAAGAAGAATATTTAATTTGCCAGGTGGAAGATGTTTTTTCCAGAACAAGATTTATAAAACTGGACAAATCTTTATGCCAGGAAACTGCACAAAATGTACATGTATGGTGAGACCTCTTCAAGAATTATATTGCCCGTGTCGTTTTTGTTGTAAATGTATTAAGAGACCTGCTTAAGCAGTATAATCCCCGTGTCGTTTTTATACATGTTTGGTGAGACCTTTACTAGCATTATATTGCCCGTATCGTTTTTATTGTACATGTATGGCGATGCCTCTTCAAGCATAATATTACCCGTGTCGTTTTTGTTGTAAATGTAGTGTGAGACCATTTTAAGCATTATGTTGCCCGTGTCGTTTTGGGTGTATATGTATTGTGAAACATTCTTAAGCAGTATATTGCCCGTGTCGTTTTTATTGTACATGTAGGGAGAGACCACATCTATCTTTCCATTGTCGTCCGTCGTCTGTAAAGTAGCCGTTCTGCTTTGACAGTATTACATCAAAACTTTGGTTTTATAGTTTTCGGTGAAATTATTCATACTTATCTGACCCAAGCTACAAACTTGTGATTAAACTGATAAAAAAATTGTTAAAAAATCCTAAAAAGTATGCTGCTACTTTAAAAGGCCAAATTATGTTCTGGAGTAAGCTCCCCTGTCAATAACACTGTCAGGCAATAACGGAAATTTTCCACTTTCTGTGTAATTTTTTTCATTTGTCGATTTCGAATGGCACAATACATACTGTCAAAAGTGCTCATCAATGCTATTAATAAGTTTTCGCTTGTTATTTAAGTCTTCGGTTAAAGAAATTAAGCAGTTAAAAACGCGTACAGAGAGAAAACGAATTGCTTTTGTCGTAAAAATGAGACAACTGTTATCGTAACACTGATTGGTCGTTTCTCTGGCTCAAAAAGGAAAGTGGGGATTTATTGTAGTGGGTTACTGAAAAATGAACTACTTATAATTAATGTTGAAGCAAGGCCAAACGAAGCACGTGTATTAAAGCTGTGCAACCGCTATTAGGGAATTATTCTAGGATTTTTTCAAAACACTTGCAGAAGTAACTATTTTTTTGTAATCAACTCCTACTACACTTTTCAATCACAGAAACCACGGTGATATAAGACACAACTTCCTAACTAAGTCATATTTAGACCAAGTTTTTCAGAAGAAGGGTACTCGTTTATTAAGGCATTTGCTTTGCAACCCAGCTATTTGTACACTTTTGCGATTTTTTTTTTGTTATATTGTAAAGAATTTTAAACTTTTGAGACAGCTTTTCAAACTTAATTTACGATATGTATATACACTTAGTTTAATAGCTTCGATATGTATATACACTTATAGTTTAATAGCTTTTGTTTGTTTTCTTTCTTTTTTTTGGCGTAAATCTCTTCTGCAAACACTTTCAGCTATATTATAGTTTCTAGTTTTTATAGGAAAGGAAGCTTAAGTACCCCCTCCCCCCCAAAAAAAAAAAACAAAAAAACATTCTTTTCAATACAGATTGAAATAGAGTAAGATCTGCTCGGAGTACGACTCGAATTCGCAACCTCAAACTTTTATAATCATGTTTCATGACACAACAATCCTCTTCAGATTAACCATAACTTCTCTTTCATTACTTGTCGCAAAATAAACATTTATGGTCAAAATCTAATTATTTCTGACATAATAAAGTGTTCATTTTACCTTAACATTGCTTATTATTTTCAGGAAGGGACTGCCGTTTGTGATAAAGAATCATGTCCGCCATTAACATGTTCCATTGAGAGGGCTTTTCAACCGAAGGATTCGTGCTGTAAAGTCTGCCCAAGCAAAGATTCATGTGAATATGACGGTTTCTATAAACAGGTAAAATGTTTCATTATTTTGTCTATCTCTGCTTATAAAACTGTGTTAATCGGGATCGTGTAAAGTCGGGGTAACTTATATATTCTACTTTAGGTATATCGGTATTGATAGTCTCAATCATCCAGACGCTTAATTACATTTGTGCGTCTGGATTCATCTCTATATTAAACTCGTTATCATTACGCCCAAAACTGGGCGTAATTTTTGATTGGATGATATTTTTATTGTCTACAAAATTACTTCCGTTCATATCAAGAAGTGTATAACAAATTGTACCGAAGTTTACATTTGAATATTTTTATAAAATATTACTTTATCAATTAATTAAACAAATATTAATGTTATGCATAATCAAGAGTGAATCTTACTGTGACGTCATATAATAAGTATAGACATGTTTGCATGGTTTTCCTGGTTTAAAAATAGGGCCCTAAAAATAGAATTATTGTTTTGTCTCCACCTATTGGTAGCGAAATTACAATAAGGTGATCCCAGACGCTATTATATATGCGTCTGGGGGATCGAGACTACGGTATTGAATGTGTACTACTGGTTACCAGATTGTTTACCCAGCATTCAGTTTGTTTAAAGGAAATACCGATGTAGTGTTATGATTTAGTTAAAGTTTTAAAACGTTGGCATATATTTGTCTTTTTTGCAAGATGACATTCGATGATCTCGGCAAATTAATTTATTATCAATGCTCTCATTTTACTAGAAAGCTGAGGTAAAAGTCTTAAAACCGTTTTTAAAACGGACTTGAACACTAATACAAATGTATATATATATATAGCATATATTTTTTAATGTTGCATGTATGTTTAAAAAAATTTCATAGTTCAGGTAAACATTTAACATTAGAAATGTAAGCAAATTATATAATGTCCGTGGATTTGTAAATAAAAATGACAAAAAATTAAGTCCCATAATCCTACATAAGTAAAATCAACAGACAAGAAAAAAGTATTTAGTTTTAAATATTATCTACGTCCTTACCATAGGTTATGCCGATCATTTGCCAGGACAGTGAATCAAATGAATTGCAGGAACGCATAATATATTTCACGCAAAAATATAGCATAATAAATTGAAGGTATCCGATAATAATTGAAGTCAACGTTAAATTTTATTTTTTGACCAAGAAATACAACGTTATTAAATCAATGTATTGCTAATTAATTATACAAATAAAATATATAGTTTTATTTTTAGGCAATGCTAACAATGTCTAATGACATCTATTGAACGGTTTACAAAAGTTTGAAATAATCAAATAAGAATAACAAATATTTATGTTAGAGAGTAAGCATTAAAGAAAATATTTCTGATATCTAGGATGGACAAAAATGGCAGCCAAATGTATGTATGTCGTGTTATTGTGATGATGGTGCTACACGATGTCGGATGGAAAACTGTAAAAATACTCTATGGTGTCCTTTGGTAAGTAGTAGCGATGCCAGGTGGCGCTGAATGGAGAATCGTTGTTTGACTGGTTGAATTATTACATAATGATAACAGCTCATAAGTAGTAGCAATGCCAGGTGGCGCTGAATGGGGAATCGTTGTTTGACTGGTTGAATTATTGCATAATGATAATATTTCAATATTTTTGAAACAATTTCTCGTCACAGTGGCTCACATAGCGTTAGCCTATGTTGATATAAATAATGTAGAACTGCCTACTAGTGCAAACATTTAGGTTACAGGGAACCAGTGCAAATAACAGAGCATAGGTTTGTTTGGTCCCTTAAGTCACTTTTTGCTCAATGATAACTAGTTTATTTTGAGTTTTTTGTTGTATAGGTTTTTGATATAAAACGCTATCAAAACTCGGGAACATTTTGATAACAATATACAAACTACCTCTTTTCAAATGACCTTTTTATGTAGAGAACGATTTCATGCATTGTGATGTTAATTGACCTCCAACTCTTTTGTCAGGGATACAAGTTACAGTATGTCAAAGAAGAGTGCTGTCCACGATGCATTGAAGGTGTGTTGACATTTTTCTACTAACACGATTTCCCACTCAATGACATCATATTATTCTATGTCTATTTGCTAATACTCTGCCATGGTACAATGTATTTAGTAAATTATTCCGAAAAAATAAAAACGTAATGTTTCCCTATCTGTTCAATAACCGATGCCTGCGGATATGAAAGACAACTCTTGCAAATAAGTTATAAAAAATAATGGAATATTTTGTAAGCATTTTATGGCAATTGTCTAGGCCGGTACTGTACGATGCTTGCTACCCTAGCCTCGGTTTCTAGCCAAAGGGAACAAGACTGGTCAATAAGTTGAAGATAAAAATGTTCAGCTTTAAATTATTTTCTTTCTTTTTCAGTCGAAGGTGTTTGCACAGTGTTCGGAGATCCACATTATCGAACATTTGATGGGAAAATTTATAATTTTCAAGGACCATGTAAATATCTGTTAGCTGAAGATGAATCGGGTAAAACATTTACAATACGGGTCAGAAACGAGGCTCGAACCTCGCCTTGGTTTACATGGACTAAGATGCTGTCTATTTTCCTAGATGGGTACAAAATTGGTCTTCATCAAAAGCGTGTAGTCAAGGTGAACCGAAAGCGAGTCAAACTTCCGTTTCTCCATATGTCTCATTTTAAAATTTACCGAGATGGCCAGTCTGTAGTTTTTCAATCAAAAATAGGACTAAAAGTAGTTTGGGACGGACATAGCTATGTAGAGGTTTCCGTTGCTAGTCGATATAGAACAAAAATGACTGGATTATGTGGGAATTATAACGGAAATGCTGACGATGACATGCGTGGTCGAGATCAAAGAATTTATAAAGATAGCGAGGAATTCGGTGATACTTGGAGAGTAGGTAGCAAGGCCGCATGTGCGCTTGTAGATAAACATAAACAAGAAGTTTCTGTGTGTGATACAAACAAACGTGCATTAAAGCGCGCCAAAACTGAATGCAGCACGATACTAGGAAGTATGTTTACAAAATGTCGACGTCACGTGGACATTGGACCATATTATAGGTAAGACTATATTTATTATAGTATAAGGAAAACAACACGTTTATTGAGTTTATCTTAAATTCTGATTGATTTTTTAAATAAGATGTTTAATCACTTTGAGTAATTTGTCAACAGTATCATGCAGTACGGTGTTTATTGAAGGTGAATGCAAGAAATCCATGTAGAGTTGGAGTCGAGAGCACCTCGTCAGTCTTCAACTCACCCCTCGGTCCGTGTTAAAACGCCGGCGATTAATAGTAAACGGTTAACTAACTACACAACTCAGCCACCAATGCCCCTTTATTGGCCTAGATAGTGCATAAATTAGGTGAAGCCTTGGATTCCATGCTTCCGCCTGACCATGCCACTCTATTCTAGTCTCGGTCATCCAGACGCTAAATTACATTTGTGCGTCTCAATATTGAACTCGTTATCATTTCGCCCAAAACTGGGCGTTAGTTTTTGATTGGATGATATTCTAAAAAATTACTTCCGTTCATATCAAGAAGTGTATTAAAAATTGTACCAAAGTTTACATTTGAATATTTTTTTTAAATAAAATATGACTTGATCAATTAATTAAACAAATATTATTGCTATGCACAATCAAGAGAGAATCTTACTGTGACGTCATTTTATAAGTATAGACATGTTTGCATGGTTTTCCTAGTCTAAAAAAGGGCCCTAAAAATAGATTCATTGTTTTGTCTTCACCTATTGGTAGCGAAATTATAACAAGGTGACCCTAGACGCTATTATATATGCGTCTGGGTGATCGAGGCTACTTTATTCTTATCATAACCCGAAATTTACGCGTAATAATTTCGTATAGAGGGTTATTACTGTCTTTGGGTTCAGTTTACACCTTTTGTAAATATTATTGTGCGTAAAAATATATTCTTGCAGAAATTATTGCGGAAAGTTAATTTATGAACATAAAAAGTTAATGTTAGTAATTTATTTATATATAATTTATTTATTTATATATATTTATCAATTTATTCCAACTATAACTTTGTATGATAATATTATCAACTATTTATGTACATTGAAGTTATGAAAAATTATATATAGTCCACGAAGAAGCTTCAGATCATTCATCGCCATTTTAAGAATTTACGTTTGCACTGTTGATGGTTAATTTTTTTAAATTAAACTGCTCAGAATGTGGTACGGTATAATTTTTTTATGTACTGTGAACAACTTGACTATAAAACATGGCATTATTTGTTTTGTTCTGTGATTAGACGTAAATAAGTGATGGTTTCGTCACGTGTGATTTTCCCGTAGTTATTTTGCTATTGTTGATAGTCATTCGGCTGATTCTTCTTTCCATTGGTTTATGGAAACTCACGAGTTTCATTATTAATATGTATTATTGCAGCAGATCTAACTTGAATTTATATCTAAAAATAAGGGGGGGGGGTCATGGTTTTGTGGCGGTTAAGGCCTGCAACTAGATGGAGTTACCTGCCTTGGTGGTTATAAATTATTAATACGGACATTATTTCAATAATTATTAACACGTTTGTGTGATAAGAACTTGGACTGTAATGGATAATGGACTGTATAAATGTATTTTGATGTTAACCAATAATTTGTTAGATTGATTATGAAAAATCGGTTTTTTGGCAATTTATGCATGATACCTTTTTCAGGTGTTCAAACTGATTCTGATTTATGTTTAAAATCCTCTGTATAAGATTGTATTTTAATTGAATCGTAATTTTAATTGCCTTATTTTACATCATAAATAATATTGCAACATTTCTTTGTATCATTTGGCTGTGTCCAACGATGAGAGTTCAAAGACTCTGTGTTCGAATCTGAACAAATTTTGTTAATAAGGGGTTGTGATTTAAACATGTTCCTGGAGTTGTGATTTGTTAATGCATAGAAAGTAGCCCACTGGATAAAAATACTGCAGATTGCAGAAGCATGGTACAAAATTTGTGGCTTAGCAGCTCGCACTTCAGATGATTCAAAACCCCTCCTGCTACAGTTTTATTACCAAAAAAAAAAGTTTCTGGTTTTTTTACATGAAAAACGATATTTTTGCTGATGTGAAGAAAATTTTTCTGAAAGAAGTTGTGTTGTGTTAAAATAATGTGAGAATGCACAACCTGTTTGAGGGAGGTAAACTTGTGACTCATACAATATATACATGCATAGAGACCAGAAGGCCACCACCGGGATATTCAGAAATATATCAAGATCACAACGAAAAAAACAAACATTTGAAAATTTCTTTTAAAAATGGTTTGCAAATAATGACTCGAAAACTTTCCAACTAATCTTAATGAAACTTTGATATATGTTAACATACTACTACAAATGAAGGAACCCAAACGGTGACTATTATTTAAACAGAATACTAATTAGCAAACCATAGACATGTATATTATTCAATAAACAGGTCTATGAAACAAACATACACATCAGTAAATTCTTCACAGTCCTGATCGGGTTATCACTGGATATGGTGACAACCATATCCTCTCTTGTTTATTCTTACTCTGTGAATGATAGACACGTGACTAAGCAAGGATTTACTTATGATTATTCTTTATGTAAGTTTCATCTCCTGTCCTCAGATTAGATTACTTTCTAATGTATCAATAAGGTGATATTTACAGTTGTCACAATTTATTAAGTTGCTTTCTTGTTATATTTTTATATTTATTTGTATACAAGTGCATATTATTTTGTTTAAACTCCTACTTAAACAGAAACAAGAATGATTATACTAAACAATTAAATTTTGACTTCAGAATAGTTTTGATTGATTGATTGATTGAATTATTGATTGAAATCGTCTATCGAACATCATTACAGCTACTTTGTAGAAAATGAACAGGTAAACAAGCAACATATCAATCTGGTGCAGGATATGATGGAGGGGAATTTTTTTATTGCAGCAGAAAAATTGGGAGAATTTGATAGGAACAAAACCTTTTGCCTTTTGCAGCAGCTTCAATGCGCTTACTCCTTTTCGAGATTTACACCCCTAAACGATAGTGCATCACATATCCGATCCACGGGGACCAGCTAGGAAGCTGTATGTGTTGATCCTCGAGAAACGTACCTAGGTTTTGTTTACGTATGAACATTTTACAATTTTAGATCTTGTATAGCAGACATGTGTGATTGTCCTCAAGATACTGAATGCGCATGCGAATCATTTAAAGCATACGCACGTGCTTGTAAACAGAAAGGAATACCGACAAGATGGGATGAAGAAATTATCTGTCCACGTAAGCCAACGTCTTTTTGCTTGTTTTTCTTCTGTTCTTTGTTTTGTTTTTGTTTGATTGGTTTTTGCTACTTTCGCCAAGTGTTTAACTATATCTTCATCCAGTTGTTTTGGGTGACCTTGTATTATTCAATCCTTGTCGAAGATAGGATGATTTAAATGATGAATCTATAGCCGTTTGATAAAGTTTTTTTTCAGAAAAATATTTCAGTAAAAGATAGATTAAAAAATTGTGGTTCATGAAAATGTCCCCGTTTTAAAACGGTAAAAAAATTGTGTTTACATATTTATTTTAATTGATGGTATTTAGTCGTCTGTACATTATAACCCAGATACCTGCCACAACATTTTTTTTAATTTACAGATCAATGTCCAGATGGCGCCACATTCAGGAAATGTACAAAAAAATGTGAGAGGACGTGTGATAATCTGTATACAAAAAGAAAGCAATGCAGAGAGATCTGTGCTCCAGAATGTTTCTGCCCAAAAGGACATGTGATATTGAACAAGAAGTGTGTTCTTAAAAAGGAATGCCCGTCACGAAAATGATTAGGGCGGAATTCCACGTTTCAGTGACGTATGTTGCTGTTTTGTCGCTCCTTGAGTTCCGTTTTTAAACAGTGCAAATGGGCCTCTTATCCGGAATTGATTCAATTCCGTCCCGCTCAACTTTCCGATGTGCAATGATAATTATCAAAACTATGGCCAGTATATATGTATGATATTTAGGTGAAATATATATAACGCCAAATATATTTATTTCAGCGGTGTTCTGCAATCAGAACGCCTCTCGACCATTTCCCTCACTTTTCATCGGTGGACGGAAATAGCCGAGGATAATCCGATTACCATGGCATTTCTAACAACTACAGTAATATCAGGTTTAGCATTATTATTATCAATTTTTTACATGATAGATTACAACAAACTTTCAATTGTCATTATTTCTAATGTTGTCACTTTCATGTCATATCTGCAGTTTAACGAAATCCCGGAACAGAGTTATTATCCGCTCCGTTCTATACTCCGTAACACTATTACCAGTTCTGCTCCAGATTTACCGTTTACCTCTACCATTTGTTACGTTGGCTTATTTCTTTTAGAGGATCTTATTCCAGCTTCTTTGAAGGGCGGATGGTTATAAGATGCCATTGGAGAATAGTAAAGCCGTCAGTAAGCCGCTTGATATAGTGTTCATGTTAATAGCATGTATGGGCATTGTTTTGACGAAACAGATTAATGTCTTACATTATTCATGATTCAAAATCCAAGGTCCATGGTGGTCTGCATTCCTTTCTTTCTGGTTCTCGGTTGCAGCATTCCTAAGTAGAAGCAGCAATTCATTATACATATACAAGATGCAGCGACACCTGTTTTAAGAGAACTTTCCGGGATCCAGTAATGGGATTTCATTATTAGATGTTTGGTGTTTAAATTACAAAAATTCGGTACAGAGGGATTAAACAATACTTAGCCGGGGTCATAAAACATCTAAAATTTGAGGATTTCCTAATCTTTTCTTCAACTAAAATATTGACCAATCAGATTAATGGAAAATTTTAATTTGAAGAAAATCTCAAGGATTTGAGGAAAATCTCAATTTCAGAAGTTTTCTAAAAACTATGACCTGGTCGTTAATGCAGGTATTTTAGTAATTGATGCATTATCTTGAACAGGTATTTTCACCCCATGCGAACATGATGAAGCATAGATGCTAAAGTAGAAAATTGTCTTATCTTATTTATTTACTAATGTGTTATAATGTCTTTCACCAGTTCCATAAATAGACGTGTGTTATTCAATAACCTTAAAATAAAATTTATTAAACTATAACAACTAAACCCCTGTTTTACTGTGGTTTCTATTGCTAACCTAGAATCTCATTTTGCAAATGGTTTTCATTGTGTATTCTTTTTCTTAATTTTCGCATAATTTTTACACAAAATACGTTATTTGTAATTTCTTGCAAGTGACAGAACAAAATGACAATTTTATTCTGCTAAGAAAATACCAGACTAAAATTCCTTGTCATTCTTTTTAAATACAAATAGCATCAGCATATTTAACCTTCTTTAAAATTTTGTTACATATCATCCACCTATTATTCACACTATTGTAAATCCAGGGATAACCTCAGGTAATAATTTAATGGGTAAACAGTTTAAAATTATACCATGCATAAAACGTTTACTATTTAATACCTGGGACCACTAGTTAAACATTTGTAAACTTGAACCATTAGTCTATAGAATTACTCCACCACACGAGTTAAGTTCTTAGGATTTAATGAACAGCAAGTCAAGATCTTAGGTTGGTAGAAAGAAGTGATTGTTAGTACTGTTAGTACTTTGATATTATTTACTATCAACATGGCTGAATGTAATGGTTTATTGCGTTAGTTTTATATACTCAATGTATTTCAGTTATGCCAAAGCTCTTTCAGAACATTGTGTGTATTTGTAGTAATGTTAACTTAATATTTAATTTGGTTTTGTATTTTTTCATAAAGTATTATTTAAGAATGCATTTAGGTTTTATTATCTGACGTGACCAACAACACTGAAGTTGCGGGTTCGCGTTTTACTGCGGGCAGTGTGCTAAACTCCAATTATTAGTGACAAGAAATGCCAGTTGTGCTACTGAAGGTCGGGGGTGGTCCTGAGTACTCCAACTTCCTCAACTAATATAGCTAAAAAAATTGCTGAAAGTTGCGTCAAACAAACACAACCTTTCCAAGTCCATCATAGTTGCTGAACCGTGTTACCAGATATCCAATGCAGGTAGCGGGAGTGCATAGAAGTTTATTAGGATAAGATAACACTAAGCAAATTTTAGGCTATATACATAGGATAACACTAAGCCAATCTTAGGCTATATACATAGGATAACACTAAGCCAATCTTAGGCTATATACATAGGATAACACTAAGCCTATCTTAGGCTATATACATAGGATAACACTAAGCCAATCTTAGGCTATATACATAGGATAACACTAAGCCAATCTTAGGCTATATACATAGGATAACACTAAGCCAATCTTAGGCTATATACATAAGATAACACTAAGCAAATCTTAGGCTATATACATAGGATAACACTATGCCAATCTTAGGCTATATACATAGGATAACACTAAGCCAATCTTAGGCTATATACATAGGATAACACTAAGCCAATCTTAGGCTATATACATAGGATAACACTAAGCCAATCTTAGGCTATATACATAGGATAACACTATGCCAATCTTAGGCTATATACATAGGATAACACTAAGCCAATCTTAGGCTATATACATAGGATAACACTAAGCCTATCTTAGGCTATATACATAGGATAACACTAAGCCAATCTTAGGCTATATACATAGGATAACACTAAGCCAATCTTAGGCTATATACATAGGATAACAGTAAGCCAATCTTAGGCTATATACATAGGATAACACTATGCCAATCTTAGGCTATATACATAGGATAACACTAAGCCAATCTTAGGCTATATACATAGGATAACACTAGTCCAATCTTCGGCTATATACATCGGATAACACTAAGCCAATCTTAGGCTATATACATAGGATAACACTAGTCCTATCTTAGGCTATATACATCGGATAACACTAAGCCAATCTTAGGCTATATACATAGGATAACACTATGCCAATCTTAGGCTATATACATAGGATAACACTAAGCCAATCTTAGGCTATATACATAGGATAACACTAAGCCAATCTTAGGCTATATACATAGGATAACACTAGTCCAATCTTCGGCTATATACATCGGATAACACTAAGCCAATCTTAGGCTATATACATAGGATAACACTAGTCCTATCTTAGGCTATATACATCGGATAACACTAAGCCAATCTTAGGCTATATAAATCGGATAACACTAAGCCAATCTTAGGCTATATACATAGGATAACACTAAGCCAATCTTAGGCTATATACATAGGATAACACTATGCCTATCTTAGGCTATATACATAGGATAACACTAAGCCAATCTTAGGCTATATACATAGGATAACACTATGCCAATCTTAGGCTATATACATAGGATAACACAAAGCCAATCTTAGGCTATATACATAGGATAACACTATGCCAATCTAAGGCTATATACATCGGATAACACTAAGCCAATCTTGGGCTATATAAATCGGATAACACTAAGCCAATCTTAGGCTATATACATAGGATAACACTAAGCCAATCTTAGGCTATATACATAGAAAACACTAAGCCAATCTTAGGCTATATACATAGGATAACACTAAGCCAATCTTAGGCTATATACATAGGATAACACTAGTCCAATCTTCGGCTATATACATCGGATAACACTAAGCCAATCTTAGGCTATATACATAGGATAACACTAAGCCAATCTTAGGCTATATACATAGAAAACACTAAGCCAATCTTAGGCTATATACATAGGATAACACTAAGCCAATCTAAGGCTATATACATCGGATAACACTAAGCCAATCTTAGGCTATATAAATCGGATAACACTAAGCCAATCTTAGGCTATATACATAGGATAACACTATGCCAATCTTAGGCTATATACATAGGATAACACTAAGCCAATCTTAGGCTATATACATAGGATAACACAAAGCCAATCTTAGGCTATATACATAGGATAACACTATGCCAATCTAAGGCTATATACATCGGATAACACTAAGCCAATCTTAGGCTATATAAATCGGATAACACTTAGCCAATCTTAGGCTATATACATAGAAAACACTAAGCCAATCTTAGGCTATATACATAGGATAACACTAAGCCAATCTTAGGCTATATACATAGGATAACACTATGCCTATCTTAGGCTATATACATAGGATAACACTAAGCCAATCTTAGGCTATATACATAGGATAACACTAAGCCAATCTTAGGCTATATACATAGGATAACACTATGCCAATCTTAGGCTATATACATAGGATAACACAAAGCCAATCTTAGGCTATATACATTGGATAACACTAAGCCTATCTTAGGCTACATACATAGGATAACACTAAGCCAATCTTAGGCTATATACATAGGATAACACTAAGCCAATCTTAGGCTATATACATAAGATAACACTAAGCAAATCTTAGGCTATATACATAGGATAACACTAAGCCAATCTTAGGCTATATACATAGGATAACAGTAAGCCAATCTTAGGCTATATACATCGGATAACACTAGTCCTATCTTAGGCTATATACATCGGATAACACTAGTCCAATCTTCGGCTATATACATCGGATAACACTAAGCCAATCTTAGGCTATATACATAGGATAACACTAGTCCTATCTTAGGCTATATACATCGGATAACACTAAGCCAATCTTAGGCTATATAAATCGGATAACACTAAGCCAATCTTAGGCTATATACATAGGATAACACTAAGCCAATCTTAGGCTATATACATAGGATAACACTATGCCCATCTTAGGCTATATACATAGGATAACACTAAGCCAATCTTAGGCTATATACATAGGATAACACTATGCCAATCTTAGGCTATATACATAGGATAACACAAAGCCAATCTTAGGCTATATACATAGGATAACACTATGCCAATCTAAGGCTATATACATCGGATAACACTAAGCCAATCTTGGGCTATATAAATCGGATAACACTAAGCCAATCTTAGGCTATATACATAGGATAACACTAAGCCAATCTTAGGCTATATACATAGAAAACACTAAGCCAATCTTAGGCTATATACATAGGATAACACTAAGCCAATCTTAGGCTATATACATAGGATAACACTAGTCCAATCTTCGGCTATATACATCGGATAACACTAAGCCAATCTTAGGCTATATACATAGGATAACACTAAGCCAATCTTAGGCTATATACATAGAAAACACTAAGCCAATCTTAGGCTATATACATAGGATAACACTAAGCCAATCTAAGGCTATATACATCGGATAACACTAAGCCAATCTTAGGCTATATAAATCGGATAACACTAAGCCAATCTTAGGCTATATACATAGGATAACACTATGCCAATCTTAGGCTATATACATAGGATAACACAAAGCCAATCTTAGGCTATATACATAGGATAACACTATGCCAATCTAAGGCTATATACATCGGATAACACTAAGCCAATCTTAGGCTATATAAATCGGATAACACTAAGCCAATCTTAGGCTATATACATAGAAAACACTAAGCCAATCTTAGGCTATATACATAGGATAACACTAAGCCAATCTTAGGCTATATACATAGGATAACACTATGCCTATCTTAGGCTATATACATAGGATAACACTAAGCCAATCTTAGGCTATATACATAGGATAACACTATGCCAATCTTAGGCTATATACATAGGATAACACAAAGCCAATCTTAGGCTATATACATAGGATAACACTATGCCAATCTAAGGCTATATACATCGGATAACACTAAGCCAATCTTAGGCTATATAAATCGGATAACACTAAGCCAATCTTAGGCTATATACATAGGATAACACTAAGCCAATCTTAGGCTATATACATAGAAAACACTAAGCCAATCTTAGGCTATATACATAGGATAACACTAAGCTAATCTTAGGCTATATACATAGTGTCATAGGCGGGTCGAATGTTGGCACATAATAAACTTCCGTCTCCATAGCGATCCAAATCCGAGACCAATCAGGTTTCATAGTTTTATTTTTTACACAACAATGCGACAAGTTGCATACATCATTATAAAATATATACATAATCAACAAACAGCAGAATTTTTATGACAAATCAAATATTATGGTTGGATGCTAGCCTTCCGTAAAAAAACCTTAGAGTAGCGAAACATATTTAAATCCCCATAACGTAATTTAGGCTTGTGAGTCATGAACTACATGTATATGCAGGTTGAAAGTCGATGTGGTGGGATATCGTTCCCCTTTCCTGTTCGAAAGCTTAATCATTCTAAAGAAACTTATATTTACACTCCAAAAATGATATTGTATGTCCACAATTAAATTCCATTACTTTGGATAATTAAAGAAAACTACGTCAGTGAATATAACTAATATTATAAGTCGAAGAAATTATCTTCATGTTAACTATAGAGAAATTAATTTCCGTATCAAAATGCATCGTACCTAAGAATTATGCTTGTAGCGGGTTTCGACCTTACGTCAGCGACGCCAGAAACGATATGACGCCATCACGTCAGATGCCCCCTTTTTATAGGGTCCTAGAAACTCTTACGCTGGCACAGTATACTTTTATGATTAATAACTTTTCCTATACTTTATAAACCCTGGCTCATGATACACCAAAAGAACCAGTATAAAAATTCTGAATCTAAAATTATATGAAATGCACTTTAACTGTACTTTTAAAGATAAAAATAGACTTTAGTGACGTCACTTTGTGAAGTGAAAGTAGCTAGCTAAAAAAACATCGTAGTCTTCCGCGGAAAATAGTTCCACGGGTCCCAGCATCCGAATAAAATATGTACAGTGTTTTTAGTTAATAATTATAAAATAACAAACGGAAGGCTAGACCTTAATTACTGATGGTTTAATTGCAAGCAACAATAAAACGATAATGATCTTGTAAAAAAATGTAAACAGTCATGGCCGCCAAATACAAACGAAGAACCCAAAAGAACCAGTATAAAAATTCTGAATCTAAAATTATATGAAATGCACTTTAACTGTACTTTTAAAGATAAAAATAGACTTTAGTGACGTCACTTTGTGAAGTGAAAGTAGCTAGCTAAAAAAACATCGTAGTCTTCCGCGGAAAATAGTTCCACGGGTCCCAGCATCCGAATAAAATATGTACAGTGTTTTTAGTTAATAATTATAAAATAACAAACGGAAGGCTAGACCTTAATTACTGATGGTTTAATTGCAAGCAACAATAAAACGATAATGATCTTGTAAAAAAATGTAAACAGTCATGGTCGCCAAATACAAACGAAGAACCGGCTTATGCCGTGAATGGAATTTCTTAGATTTTGGCCGCATTATTAAGTATAGTGAGTATTCCCATTGAAGAGATATAAACAATTATTTAAACATTATATGATTAAACTAATTTTAACTTGAATAAATCAGTGTACATAGAAAAACCCACCAAAATCAATGTTGCCAAACACGTGTTGGCAAACAAATGCTAATACGGGCCTATACTATAGGCTACAAATATATCACCCTCCCTACCCTATTTTCAAGTAATTCTCCTGAATTTAGTGATACTTTCATATAAAGTAATGTATTATGATAAAAAATGCAAATAAATTATTATACAATATTTTTGTCTTTGTTTTTAAATAGAGTCCAACTTCATCTGTGTCTGTGTCTTTCTCATGTCCGCTTTCGTCCGTAGTGGTTTTACTTTTTAATGCTACATGTAGTTCCTCACCCTCTCTAGTCCTCTCAGTTACTGCACGCTCAAAACCGTTAACCAGGAGTCCGCTTCTTCCCCTGTAATTTCCCCTTGATAAATTTTCATGACTAGATCACAATTGGCTGCCCTAGTGGTAGTTACATGTATCTTGGTCTTGTCCTGAGACTGTTCAACCTTTGTGCCCGGAAGTGCCAACATGGCATACTTATCTAAAATGTCTCGCTGTCTTGTACAGCTAGTTGCTCCTCTCTCTCTTTCCAGGGCAAATGCCGCGAATTGTCGCTCTTTAGAGGAGAAGGTTGTCCAGTTCTTTGGTGGCCAGTACATGATGGTTGGTGATTTTGAGATAATCACCCTGCTTGTCTCTTCCCACTGCCGTCTTCCTGGTAGGAACAAAGGCATATCTCCAACCATCAATAAGGCTTTAGCTCTGGTCTGAGCTTCTGTCTTTGCTAGCATACTGGTTGCTGTTTCGACTCTAGTGTCTGCCTGTATTCCATTGTCACTGGACTGCCACATTTCTCCCTAGATGATGTTACCTCTAACTCCTGCTTTCCGCTTTTCTCTTCCTGAACTTCCCCTATACTATTCCCTCCTGCTGACCTATCCTCAACTTCCTTCACTGCTGGAACTTCCTCACCTAGACCTATCTTCTCTCCTTCAGATTTCTCTGTCTCGTCTGTCCTCATAATTACCCTCCTCACCTCTGATGTTTCCTCCACCTCCTCCATGGAATCCCTTATCTCAAACTCTGGTTCAACTCCAAAATCCTGTTCTTCCAATTCTTTTACAGATATCTTCTCTACTCTTACGACTCCTCTTGATACCCTCTTTATATGTTTTTCTCCTACTCCCAATTTTGTTGTTATCTGCTTCATAGTGTAGTTTGCCTCATCCATTTTCAGGTCTGTAGGGAATTCACTAGGTGGCTTGTACGTGTCCTTTACTACCGACATCCTGCGGAGGAGGTTGTCCATAGCTCTATTGTCCTCCACCACACGTTGCTGAAATACCAAATACCACAGCTGTGTCCTAGTTTCCTCCAGCTTGAGGTAGGCTATCTTCTCGCTGGAAGTTTAAGATATACTGGCGATTTCCAGGGTTGGGAGGTTCACTTCTGGTCTTTCTGAACTGTAGGCCACTTTCCTCTTTCTGTTAGCTGGTGTAGAGTGGATGGGTTGAATGTCTAGAGCCTTATTCCATGCCGATTCCCACTGCTCACGGCTCTTCTCCTGTTCCCCTCTTTTCTCCAGCCAACCAGTAAGAGCAGCTCTTGTTCTGATCGCAGTTAGGTTGGGCCAGTCTGATTGCCTAATAGCCTTTGCGTAGTTCATAGGTCGAAGGGCTAACCAAAATCCATTCGCCTCGCTAAAGAAATCCCCTTCTTTTAACTCCTCCACCAGGTTAGGATGCCTCCTTCTACAGTGCTTTGCCATCTCGCTCATCCTTTTGAAGGTCTCCCTCTTATCCGTACACCATGGACACACTAGGCGGCACACTTCATGTCTATCAATTGCATGATTCTTCAATTCCAGACTTTTCTCAAAAGACTCTGGACATAGCCAGCACTTCAACATCACCTCTGAAGTCATTCTGAAAATACAAATGAATCCCACCTTTACTATTTATATCCTTAAATCTTTTGTTAGTAAAATCCACCCCCCGGGTCCCATTTTTTTTTATCTTGTAAGTACCACAGCGGAAGCCTAGCATCCATGTTATAAAACTAGTTTATACAAATAATATCAACACAAAGCAGCAAGAGTCACACCGTAACAATTTATACTCCATTTGACCAGCCTCTGCTGATCCTCCAGGTAAGATTTAGTACATGGTTGGCCAGACCACTTGCTAAATCTTGCGACGGCGCCGTCCTCCAATAGTAATAACATACAAGTAAAAATTTATAAATAGTACGGTCTAACAGTTTGATCATCTTCTTTTCATGATCCTCCGACTCGGTTGTTTTGCTCTTTGACGAGAGCTTCCTTAAATCGTAAAGCCCACGACGGTATGTTTCTACCCTGATTGAGTCATAAACCCACACGGCTTGGCCTTTACAATAAGTGTTCTTCCTTGCCTTCAAATCGTATCTCTTTTTCTGGTATACGGCTGCCTGATTAAGTGATTTTCTTGCAATTTTATAATTTTGCTCCAATTTATTTTTCAGGTTAAAGACATACTCTGAGGAGCTGAGATTACTTGTGTCCTTTTCGGGTTTAGGTATGAGGGCTTGAAATGGGAGTGTAATTTCACGTCCAAAGACCATGCAGTTTGGTGTTCTTGAGGTTGAAGCCTGAACTTAGGACCTGTAAGCCATCATGACTTGCTGAAGATACTTGTCCCACTGATCCTGGTTTTGCTCACAGTGCATTGTTAACATAATTGCCAAAGTATTGTTAAATTTTTCTACCCCGCCATTTGATTGTGGTCTGTAACTGGTGGTCCTTGTTTGATCGATTCCCAACAAGGAACACACGCCTCTAAAGATTTCTGATTGAAAGTTACGCCCCTGATCTGAATGTATTTGCAATGGGGTTCCAAATCTGGTAATAAAGTGCATATGGTTTTACTTTCTTGGTCTGGAATGGCCATGGCTTCCGTCCACTTTGTGAAAAGGTCCATAACAACCATTATGTATTTATTGCCTTGTCCTGTTACTGGCAATGGCCCTAGAATATCCAATGCTATTCTTTCTATGGGTTCTCCACTTATGTATGTCCCTAGAGGAGCCTTGTTGGGTTTGGTTTCCGTGCAAAGCATTTGTAGCAAGAACGACAATAATTTTGAACAAATTCCCTCATGTTAGGCCAGTAAAATGAGTTTTTCAACTTTTCCAGAGTTTTTTCCACCCCCAAATGTCCAGCAGTTGGTAAGTCATGAAAGTGTTTCATGACTTCTTGTTTCCTGGTGTCTGGTAGAAGCAGTTGTTGTGGAGTTGTTCCATCATCACTCTTCTGTACATTACCCCGTCATGCAATTCTAGTCTTTCCCATTGCGCCCACATTGTCTTTAGAGCTGATGATCCAGATGAAACAGCTTCCCAAGATGGTCTGTCCTTTCCTTCCTCCATAGCTTTTATCAGAGAACATATATTTGCATCTGCTACTTGTTCCAGCCTGATTTCTTGTGGACTCCACCCTGTTAGAATGCAGCTATTCTGGGGCACATCGATTTCGTTTTCTTGATTTCTCCTAGTAGTGACTCTTACTTCCTGATTTTCTATGTTCCGGTTTTCAACTGAAGGTGGGAGTGCACTAAGGTGGTCTTCATATCTTTGGTTCATATATACTCTATCCTGCCTCTTGGTATCTTTCCCTGCATCAGTACCCTCTTGTATCTGTTGTTCTTGCTGCTTCCAACAGGCCTTACATGGGTTCCTACTTAGTGTATCAGCATTTCCATGGCTACGGCCATGTCTGTGTCTTAAATCCAGGTGATAAGATCCAAGCTGTTCAATCCATCTTGCTACTTGCCCTGTAGGATTTCTAAGGTTCGTCATCCAGCTGACAGCAGCGTTGTCTGTTCTTAATATTACATTTTGACCATTAACATATGGATGGAAATTTTTCAAAGCTGTTACTACGGCCAGTAACTCCTTTCTTGTTGTGCAGTAAGATAGTTCATGTTTGTGAAGGGCCTTACTCATGTAGGCAATGACATGCCCCCTCCCATCGACTTCCTGCGAAAGTACTGCCCCTACTGCAAAATTGCTGGCATCGGTGTCCAAGATAAACTGTTTTCCGGGTATAGAGTAAATTAAAATTGTAGATGTGGTTAAGGCCTGCTTTAAGTTTTCGAATGATTATTGGCAAACATCGGTCCATGTGAATTTGGATCCCTTCTTACATGCATGATGCAGTGGTCTCGCAATATCTGCAAATCCTTGTACGAACTTACGGTAGTAAGAGCAGAGTCCCAAAAAGCTTCGGACTTCTTTAACACTTCTTTGCACTGGCCATTCTTGTACTGCTTTGATTTTGTCTGGATCTGTACTGATTCCTTCCTCAGAAACAACGTGTCCTAAAAATTTGACTGATTTTTGAAAAAGAATGCATTTGGAAGGCTTTAGCTTTAGATAAGCCTCACGTAACCTGATTAATACGTGTTCTAATCTTTCTAAGCTTTCGTCTACGGTTGACCCAGGAATGATTATGTCATCTATATATAGTAAGCATTCAGACCATTGTAATCCTCGCAAAACATTTTCCATTAGTCTCTCAAAAGTGGAGGGGCTATTTGCATGGCCAAAAGGGGTGACTTTGAACTGGTAAAGACATTGACTTGTAGAGAATGCAGTTTTCTCACGGTCGTCCGGATGAAGGCCCACTTGAAAGAATCCTTAATTTAAGTCAAGGCATGAAAACCATTTCCCACCTGCCAACGAGTCCAAACATTCATCTGTCCTAGGCAAAGGGTATGCATCCTTGACCATGACTTTATTGACCTTACGGTAATCAATACAGAAACGTGTACTGCCATCACGTTTCTTAACAAGCACTACGGGACTGGACCACGGGCTTTTGGATAGCTCGATAACATCCCTTTCGAGCATTTTTTGAATTTCGGTCTTTTCAATAATTTTCTTGCCTAATGGAAGCCTCCGCGTTGGCTGGCGAATCGGTGCTGCCGTTCCTGTGTTAATCCTATGCAAAATTCTGTCCGTCCTTCCTAGGTAGTCCGCCGACTTGGAGAAAACATCTTGATATTTGATTAAAACGCTTTTCAGTTTCGATTTGTCCACATCTGATAAATGCACAGCGCTCCTTTCCCATAGGTCAGTCAGGTGTTTTGGAATTTCCTGCGTAGTACCGGTAGTGTCCATTGGCTCTTGTTTTACACTATTACACAAGCTAAATTGGGGCGCCTCTTGTTCATAGTAAGACTCACAATTTCCAACATACTCTTGGGCATGTATGGTGACTGGTTCCTGGCTCAAATTAACCATCTGTATCATAATTCCCTGGTGGTGGGGGTCCAAGATTCCTCTGGTTAGGTAAGTTCCGCTGTCGTTCCAAAAGTTTCTTTGTCGGTCTACAATTCCAAAACTAGCCAAATATTGAGAGTTTTCCACGTTGATTTCTAGGAACATTCTTGATCGTGGTGGTATGGTGACAGGATATCGTGATATGAACCTGCTTATCATATTTGCCTCTCCCCCAATCCAGCATTGTATCTGGTCATCCTTTGATATAAGGAGCTGTTTCCTGTAATCAATTTTATCTATGTGTTCTTAAAGGAAATCCTGTCCTAGTATAGCGTCCTGTTGATGATAATTTGAAAACGCGTCAACATATATTTTTTTTAAAACTTTTTAAAGCTGTTAAGTACTATAAAATGAAGATCATGTTAAATTTTCAACACAATCCCATTTGTAGTTTTTGAGTTGTGTTAATTTGAAATATTTTGTATTGGTCCAGGGTCAAGGTAAAATTGTTTTCTGAGATGGACTGTTATGATTGCTCAGCTGTTCCAGTAGGCTGATTTGCAATTCAGTTAAATGTGTTCATGAATATTATAGACAATGCAGCGTGGTTTGGTATCATGTAATGTCCCATTAATGCCCTATTTTTATTTATGTCACGGACAAAAGCAACGGGAAAGTGTAAGAACCATCAACTCTGATTCTATTCAACTATGGCACCTCAGGTCATGCGATATCGTGTTTTATGGCACACTTGAAAGAGATATCGACCGAGGCCAACGGCCGTGGTTCATATTTCGTTTAAGTGTTCCATAACACATGATATTGCATGCACTAACCTGCCATAATTGTTTTATTACATTTCACTTTAAATTTTATCTTCTTCAAAATTTGTTTTATAAACAAGTATTGATATTCATGGCTTTTGTTATCATGGTCCATATCTGATTTTTTTTAGTGTTAAATTTTGTCATTATTTTGATGCAGAAAACAATTTTAAGTGAATATTTCAAAAACATTAACATATTGTGATATTGCACGACTGACGTTATTACAAGTGATATTGCACGGCTAATCTTTGATTACTAGTGAGATTGCACGGCTAGTCAATTTTTAGATGTCATAGTTGTACCAAATTGGCCAGCCGTGCAATATCACTTATAGTTAAAACGTCACAATCGTGCAATATCATAAAATATGGGTTAGTGAAAGATACATTGTTTAAATGGAAACTAAAATTACGGGAATATTAAACTTCGCGTGTTCATAATTCCACATATGGACACGTCAATTTTTCAAGATACTCAGTAAGACTCTTCATGTTAAGTTTATGTTTTATTATTAATTTCCATACTTGATCGAAAGGTCCATATCACAAAAATTCTCAAATCAAAATACATGATTAAAAAATTATTATATGGCGATTTTCATTTCACACCCATATCAACTCTCTACCCATATCTACCCTCTGGCCTAAAATCCATCTGGTAAAGATATCTCGGGTTGATATGGGGTGTGATATGAAAATCGTCATGTAATAACATCTTATTATTGTTAAATAGTTGTGCAATATAATGAGATTAAGTGGTTAAAATATAGAACTGTCTTAGGTTTTTAACGTCTTTTTATGTTTTTTTAAAATTATTATCACACAATTTTGAGATTGCAATGCATTCAAAACTAGATTTTTGGATACGTGAAGATTTTTAATATATTTCGAACGACTGCTGAAGTTCAGGAGTTGTATTACATGTAATGGCTACCATTGTAGCCCCATTTTAGTAGCGGTGTATCCTGTCAGAAAGAGAACTGTAGGCCTTTCTCTACACTATGGGCGAAGATTCTTGTAGGAGAAAACAACTTCCATTGTTTGAATCATAGCACGGATATTTCGAAACTTGACGATATCAATACATCATGAACTAACAGCAACTATAGGGGTAGGTCGTATTAGAGAAGCTTTTGCCTATTACCACATCATTATGGACCAACACCACATTAAACAAAGTGCATCCTATAGCTTTATCGTGTGACTTCACTAAAGTGGATTTACAAGATTTTGAAAGAAGAATACTAATGAAGAAATGTAAATAAAGTCTAATTTCATATAAGCAACACTATAATAAAACAACATAGATTTGATTTTTCGGTAACTATCAGCACTAACAGCTTAGTTGTTTTCACTTATAAATTGATCCATTTTTAGTAAAGCTGCAGAAGTTATAAGGGGGCCTCGCAGGCCAAATGGTTCAGGTAATTCGTCTACTATTGATCACGTGGTCTGTCAACACTGAGGTTGCGGGTTCGAGTCTCAATGCGGGAAGAGTGTACTCGACTCCAATGTAAATTGACAAGGATTTCCAGTTTTCCTACCTAAGGTCGGAGGTTCTCTTTGGGTACTCCTGCTTCCTCCCCCAATAAAAACTGGACGCCATGAAATGGCTTAAAAGTGGCTGAAAGTGGCGTTAAACATCATTTAAATAAACAAACATAAGTTATAAAACCCGAAAACGAAATTATTAGTTTAAACATATTTTATTTGTAGAAATGCTACAAAAGGGAATTAGACACAAGTACCTCGTACTTATGACGTCATTTCTATAGATGAAGTATAGACATAAAATAATATAATAAAACATAGTATTGCGACGGTGAATGACGGAGAATAAAATATATACACAATATATACGTATACAGAAATTAAGGAAATTAGAACAGTGAATATGTATTTACAGCATAATTCATCATTTGTTGTGTGTATGCAGTACTTATGGTCATCTCTACACGACGAGGAATCTCTTAGATTTTTTAATAAATTCCAAAACGGAACTAGGGTATTTAGAAATGACGGTGCTTTTTCATGAACCATTGAATAAATCATTTGAAGTTTTCTTTTTTCCCTTCGTTACATACCTGTCTGTTTGCATGAAAAAATTACATGAGGTTTTTTTTCTGAGACTCCTCTTTTGTGGTGAACGGATGTTTTTGCCGTGTGCAATAATTTTCACCGATCTGTGGCATACAACAAATAAGTTAAATGAATGGTATTTATTTGCATCTCGATTCCATTTTTCTTTTTTTTAGACACGAACACAACCAAGTCTTATCCATAAAAATATTTTCAGTAAAAATTTGTCAAATTTATTGAAAAAATTCAAAGCCTTATTGGGCACGTGGCGACAATAAGATACTTCATTCTTAAATAAAAGTACACGTTATATCACGAGAAATGACAGACACTCTTTAGGACAGTAAAGTAGCGAAAACAATCCCTAAAGTATTAGTGAGAGAAAAAAAGGTATTTTGTCGGTATATAAATAATAACAAGAGTAATATAACAAATAAAACAACTATTTAGCAGTGAATATTCGTGAGCATTTGTATGGCACGCCGTGATCGTCAAAAGTATGATTCAAAATATTATCACAAATTATACACTCAAAATTTTAAATTACGCGCTCAAAATTAAAATAATATGCACTCAAAATTTTAAAATTTCGCACTCAAAATTAAAATATGCACTTAATAAATTAAAATTTTAATTCATGCACTCAAAACTGAACATTACGCACTCAAATTTGTGCGCAAAACTCATAAATATTCATAAAGATATAAATAAATAAAATTTGATATGGGTTGGTTTTTCAGTTTTAAAGCGAACCGGAAGTGCTGAAATCCTAATGTAAATCCACGACATAGAAGATTTGCTTGAGTTTTTTCAATCCTTGTTACACGTGTGTGAAAATACAATGCAACTTTTACACCCCTTAACCCCTTATTACCTTTGGATTCAGAGAGTACCGAAAGTGTCCCAAGTTACAGTAAAATAAGAAACGAAACGAAACAGGCATTTTGATAAACCCGTAGATAAAACTATTTGTTTTACCATAAAACATAATTCAATAATGGAATAAATCACACTCTATAGTGAGTCTGAGATACAGGGCCGAGGGTAGGAGTAGAAAATTAAAAATCGGTCAAAGACAGATATGGCCGGATTTCGTTATTAACTAAGTCGGTTAACAGGAAGTAGGTGAGCTGAAATCCAATCCCACGTTATGGGAGGCCATGCTGATGCTACATACCAAATTTCAAGAGAATGTGATAAGTAGTTGCTGAGAAAACTGTTACGAAAATTTTCAACCAATTTTCATTAAGGTAAAAAAATTAACTAAGTCGGTAAACAGGAAGTAGTTGAGCGACATACCTGAAATAGAATCCCACGTTATTGGAGACCATGCTGATGCTGCATACCAAATTTTAAGAGAATGTGATAAGTAGTTGCTGAGAAAACTTATACGAATTTTTTCCCCGCCCGCCCGCACGCCCGCCGCCCGCCCGACATTCAGCATTTTCACTATATGAAATCCGGCAAAAAATTGTTTCTTCTGTTTCGTTCGTTGTTTTACAGGGACCCGTTTCACGCTTAAAAAAACCAGGACTGAAATATTCAAATCAATTTAATGAATATTTATAAGTCCTACGTAAAAAAAAGGTGCGCACAATTTTGAGTGTATAGGTTTTCTATTTCGAGTGCATAATTTAACAATTTTGAGTGTTAATTTCAATCTACCTGTGTTTACGTAAAATTTTGCGCGCATATTTTAATTTTGAGTGCGAAATTGAAAATTTTGAGTGCATATTTTAATTTTGAGTGCGTAATTTAAAATTTTGAGTGTGTAATTTGGGATGATATTTTGAATCATATAACTTCTGACGAGAACGGCGTGCCATACATTTGCTCTGTTGGTTGCTAAATTTAGAGTGATGAAAAGGTGCGGTCCGTAACAAGTTGGGGTAATTTCGTAAATAATAACCAATATTGAGGATATAAAAGATTTAACCATTAAGAAATATGTAGACGTAGAGTCGAGTTAGCTAAATTTGGTCACTCAATTTCTTTGGTATTTGCGTTACCGAGCTTTTTACATTGAATGCGATGAAATACCGAGATTTCTCAGTTAAACAATTATGGTAAATTACATTTGACATAAATTGAGTTCTTTACTCCCTGGAAGTGACGTCAACATGAATATACTTAACGACGTCGGTAGTAAACATTGACGCGCAATAACATTCTAAACACAGTTACTCTAAGTTTTCGGCGAGATATTAAATACTCGTCAAAATAATAAACAAGATAATCAATATTGAATAGTGAATATTGAAAATATGTTCACTCGTGCCGAAACGCAGATTAAACGCCGTGCGAAGAACAAGCTCCGAGCACTTGTTTAATCTGATGTGTTCTACGGCACTCTTGATCATTTTTCAATATTCACTCTGCGCAATTGATTTTTCAATAAATAATTGTTTATTTTTTTAATTAACCCTTGTAACAAGATACATTTTGTTTTTATTTTACCAAAACTATATGAAAGTATCCGTATGGTAAGTGACATGTTGTTATGGAAAAGAAAAAACGTTTCGGAGATGAAACCATTGAAAAGAGAGGATAGCTAAGACCTTTTAATTTCTGTATAAAATTCCAAAACGGACTGTAAATTTGAGGCACATGTTTTAACATTTTAAACTATAGATCAACATACTATGGAATTTTGTTTGGTATTCCAATGCAGAAATCGTGATTTTATAGCTTGTGTCTTTCAAGTCATTCCCGTAACAAGATCCGTCATTACCGTACGTTGAAGCCTTGAAATTATATTGTTAACACGTTGATAAATGGACTTTTTATGTTTTGTGTCTTTGTCCTAACAGTATAATTCATTCACAACTTGTATTTCTAATCAGAAATAGATCTTGCCATCAGCGATACACTTTTTTTTTATTACCGTAACTAACTCTTGTCAGTAACCGTAACTTCCTCGTGTCATATGATTTTTCACTACCGGAACTGTGTTACTATGACGCGCGTTCCTGTTTTCACTTTTGTTAGCGACACGAGTTGGCTTGTGCGAGGAAATGTGGTATGACAAATTACCTCCTAAATCCATTTTATTGTTTGCAGTTGAATACTAAGGCGAATCGTAATAAACAACCTTAGAAAATAAAGAACGGTAATAACACTTATTAAACATACGTTTGCTAATCTGAGAGTTAACATTAAATTTTAGGCACTAACCAATGTTGGCGTTCATGCTTACATTTACACTTTTCTTCCCTGGCGTACATGACTTCACAACGAATGACGACACAACGAGTACTGCATTGTTCCCCTTAGTTAATATTCCTGTAATGATGCGGTTTACAATGACGACCAGATAGATATTTTTTTATTTGTAAATCTCTTTCAATGGACTCAAATAGAACAATTGTGCTTTATTAAAAATATCGATAATTTGCATTCAAACTGCTATAAAAAATTCGCAAATTTTTTGATAATTATAAAGATTTGAGAATAAAAAAAAACGCCATGTGTAACAGTGTAAATCAAGACATAATTTTAAAAGTAAAAGCGCTATTTTCATACAGTTGACATCAATAACGGGTCATCCATAATTGTCAACATTTTTCACGAGTTTGCAAAGAGCACTATAGGGGGGAGGGGGTTTCAATTTCAACATTTTTTCGGTACGTTCTTTAACTTCCGGTAATGTGGATATGCAGACTTGCAAAAAATCTTGACGTACTCTTTTGGAGGCAGGGAGGGGGGTTTTCAAAAAGAGTGCTCTTTGCAAACTTGTGAAAAATGTTGACATTATGGATGACCCCTAACCGGAAAAAAATTGCTAACATTTTTATGATGATGTATATTGTATCATATTCATAACAAGACTATTATCAAGTTAAACACCAACTGATATATTCTTAAGCTGAAATGTATGTGACAACGTTATGAAATTCACTTTCGGAATGACCCATATATGGCTGTGTTCTGATCTACAAGGTCACAAATGACGCATTTGAACTGTTAGTGACATTCAGGTACAATATAAGGCCTTTTCAAAATGATGATTTATTTATTTCAGTATTTTAATTTGGGTACTGTTGCAAATATTCTAACAGGAGCACCACTGCCATCATAAATGTTAATAGCTGGAATAAAGATGATCGAACCATGTGCTGGAAGTGCGTCAAGGTTTGCGGCGAATAGGACAACAGGTATGTTCTTCTTGAACAAAAGGATATAACCATCAAAAGAAGTTGGGCTGTATAGTGACGGGCTGTCAGTCCCGACTACGTTCACTGATCTATTCTCAACTAGCCATCGCAAGGCGTCTATATGCCAAGAAGGAAATTTATACGTTGAAATATCTGCTAGGTTTTTTGAGTTAAACACCTGATACGAATCAGGATATCGTTTGTACCACCCCGAATTCATAATTACTATTGCTCCATTCGGAATTCGTCCATTGTCTGATTCCCATCGTTGAAGATCCGACACTTGAACTTGATATAATGGATTTCTCGATGTCTGTAGTTTTACATCAATTATGACACCTGGTCCTACGAGTTTATCTAGTGGAATTTGGTGCATGCGCAGTCCACCTTTGTGAAAATGAGCTGGAGCATCTAAATGAGTACCGCTGTGTTCTGATGTACCAATGTGGTTCACTTCAAACCTGACAAATTTAGAAAATAATTACTTAATTTAAATTTAATTGCAATCTTAATAGCATGGTTAGGTTCGGTTTATTATGTAAAGCGTAAAGGTATACAGTGAAATATTGTCTTTAAAACCTAATTTTATATTAGTGCAAATCGAAAAAAAAATAACGGCAGACGACGGACTCCAAGTGACGAAAAAGCTCACAGGTGATCTAAAAATTGGTAAAGTTGACGTTAAACAACATTCAAAAAAATAAAAATTCAAAATACGCCTAGATTAACGATTAGCGTCCGAGTTAATAAGATACATTCTGATATGACGTGCCTAAAACGCTTAGAATACACATCTGTGGTAGGTAAAACGACTACTCTTTATGGCTACTTCATAGTAAGATACTAGTACATCACATTTAAGAAATAAGTCATTGGGGTCAGGAACAAATACCAATTTCATCACGTGTTGGCCCTTTATACCCACGTTTTACCCCGAGCGTCTTACGCTTACGCTCGGGGTAAAATATTAAGCATAAAGTCCAACCTGCGGTAAAATGAGTATATATTCGTGTCCCAATGAAATATTTCTTAAATATATAATATGTTTAAATATTAACATGTGCATTGCAGACAAATACCTGTAACTGGTATGTTCGATTTCTTTACCTATTTAAACCCAGACACAGTTAGCCTATCATATAAGCAGCTAACCGATGTTTTCTTGGAGAAAACTGGACACACTAAAATTTAAAATGAACTAGTTTTTCTTTCCAATATGAACTAGTCTTTCACTTCTGCAAAAATCATTAATTTTGATGTTTTAAGAGGTATAACTGCTTCAAGGAGTCTTCCAACACATACATGTATACACCGGAAATCATTAATGTAGATCTTGATGAGTTGAATAATTTTGTATTTTGGCACCAATTATTGAAAACAACATAGTATAAGAAAAAAAAACTAGACTTACCTAACTTCGTTTTAGAAGACAAAAATCTTCCTATAAATTTTGATTTTTAACAAACCCTAAATTCGGAAATATCATTCTGACAAGCAGAAATTCGAGCCAATCAGCACGCAATAACAGCATTGGCAGCCATGTTTAAATTCTAATCAGCACTGTATTATAAGAGACAAACCTGGCTTTATATAGCATATTCTTTATAATGTGACGGGCGGTGTTTTGGTCCTACGTTAAGCTATGTTGAATGGTGGTGGCCACATTGGAAATTCGGATCGGCAAAAAAATAGAACTTTGTAGAGGATCAGGTACAGTTCTAATTGTTTGTCCAAACAAGGCTCTTAAAATTTCAACTAATCAGAACACATTAAAAATTCATAGCAGTCATATTGAATATTTGATCAGCTAAAAAATTCAAAAAGTTTTAAGAATCGCCAAATGAACATTCCTGCCAAGTTTGCTTCTTAATGGTTTTGGAAAGAAGATTGAAATGTTAAAAGTTAGACTCTTTTTAAAAATACGATGCACAATTAAAAGAACTTTTGGTGGCCGCTTACGGTCGCTGCTAGATCATCGAGCTAAACTTAACTTGTTCTTTTATGTCGTTTTGCATTGGGTTTTACTTTCCTTTGGCTTTTTCGATTTTGGTTAATGCGCTTTCTTTTCACAGAAGGTTGAGCAGCTTTTGTTTTGCGGCATAATTGGCTTTGCGGGCTTCATAGCTTGTAGTATTTCACGAATTCTGAATGAGACAGAAGCAGCGGCACAGCATCTTTACTCAACCTTCAAAGACAATTCCAAGTTGGCCTTCACTTGATTCGCATTATCGGCCATAATGTACTTAAATAATGCTTAAATTTTTTTAAAATGGTAAAATCTATTTGTTTCCTTATCCATTTCAACAACAACAAAAAAAAACGTCCGAAAAAACATGCCAAACTTGTCATTAATCATGTATTATAGATGTTTAAAATTTATATTTCTATGATATTCCCTGTTTTCTTCTTCTGATAGATTAAACATATTTTTTTTGTAAATAATACAATTGGATTGGACACAAGTTATATCAACTTAGCAACGTCCGCTCCAGGAAATATATTACATTATTATACATTGTTTATACATGAATCAGCAGTAAATATATGAAGAACATTATTAATTACATATTCAAGCATGAATGTACACACACACACACGCACACACCCAAACTATACACACAACCATAACACACACACACAAATCACATACACCCTAACATACACCCTACACACCCCACACACACTTCAATTAGAACTATACACGTAATAATTATATGGAATTGTCATTGTGATCTTTGAACCTTTTCGTTTGTTTGATGTACTGTTGTACTGCTTTAAAGATGTTCTTATTTAGATCATCAGTCAAGGAGTCATCGCCAAAAAGCAAACATTCTATATTTAACTGCTTAAGAAAACGAAGTTTGTTTATTAATAATTGTCTCGCTTCATAATATAGTGGACATTCCAAAAGGTAATGAATTGAATCTTCAATAATCCAACCACAACTGCATTTAGGATCGGTTTTGAAATTAATACGGAAGAGATCTGCATTTAAGTTACTGCACCGGTGTCTTAAACGAGTGTGAATGATATTTAAATATCTATTACCAATGTCCAAGTACTTAGGTGGTTTAGTTACATTGTCACGTGTATTCATTTTAAATGAGTTTATAGTAAGTGAATTTCTAATCTCAGAGCTCAATTCGTTCCATAAACGTATAGTCGACGGAAAAAACGAATTTGAGTATAACTGGAGCGTTGTAATTGGGATTCTATAGTCTTGTTGATTTCTTAACTGGTAATTATTATTTGTTATCCTAAAAGTTTGAAGACAATCAGTTAAGTAAGAAGGGGCATTATGATTGTGTATTTTATAAAATAAATGAAGCTTTCTTCGTTTACAACGAGAATGTAAAGGTTCCCAACCAGTCTCAAAATACAAGGACTCAATACTACAATACTTGGGAAGTCCAGTGACTATTCTGGCCGCTTCGTGCTGTATATGTTCAATTTTTAAGAGATTTGTTTGACCACACTCATCCCAAAGTTCACATGCATATTCCAAAACAGGGAGAATGTAAGTAAAGTAAATTTTTTCGAGATTGTTTCGATTTAATGTGAACCTTAGTTTACGTAGCATTGACAATTTATTGGATACATTGCTAACTGCATAATCAATATGACAATTCCATTTACAATCACTTGTAAAATATACACCAAGATGTTTGTGCTCATGAACAAATTTGACATTAACATCGTTGAATTTCACTACAGGTTTGATAATGTTTTTTTGGGAGGTGAAAAATACGCATTCAGTTTTTAGAGGATTAAATTCTACTAACCATTTCATAGACCAGTTGTATAGTTCCTTCAAGTCCTTGTTAATTTTATTTTCTAATACTTGAACATTTGAAGCTGAACAGAATAGGGATGTGTCATCTGCAAAAAGTCTAGACAGACAGTCAGTGTTGTCAACAAGGTCATTAATGTAAATAAGAAATAATAAAGGCCCCAGAACTGAACCCTGAGGTACCCCGCCTTTAATCATACTTTCATTAGAAACACAATTTTTAATAAGAACTCTTTGATTTCTGTTTGATATATAATTTTCAAGCCATTTTAGCAATTTGCCAGAGATTCCATATGCTTCCAGTTTTTTAACTAAGCCCCGATGTCAAACCCTATCGAAGGCTTTTGATATATCACAGAAAATAGCACAAATTATTTCCCTGTTTTCCATTGCTAAACAGATGTTCTGAAAGATTTCTAAGAGCTGATGTACAGTTGAATGTCCGGGATTAAATCCAGATTGATATTTATATATCAAATTGTTATCTAGCAAGAAATTGTGTATATGTTTAAAAATTACTCTTTCGAAAACTTTCCCAACACAACTCAAGAGCGAGATAGGTCTATAGTTAGATTGATCAGTTTTATTTCCCTTTTTAAACAACGCAATTACTATAGCTGACTTCCAGAGAGAAGGAAATGTGGAATTATGTAGAGAAAAATTAAATATTATGTGCAGAGGTTTACAAACAGTATTTGCCGTATATTTTAACATGTGGTGACTAATCTGATCGCATCCTATTGCTTTACCAACTTGTAAAGTTTGTAAAATATCCCTGATTTCATCGACGGTCACAGATTCAATGTCAAATAACAAGTCAGTTCGTTTTTCAAAATTGGGGAGAGAATTTTCGGCACCTTGAATATTTGATATAGTGCAAAAAAATTGTTGAATATGTTTGCCTTAGTTGTGTCGTTACATTCAATTTTTCCAGTTTGTGTGTTTAGTAAAGGAGGTATGTTAGAGGAAATCGAACTTTTACCCATTAACATCTTAACTATTTTCCAGTACGACTTCGGATTAACATTCCGATCCCGATATAGTAGCTCATTAGCGTTTATAAAGAACTGTTCTTTAGCATATTTCACCATGTTATTCACTTTATTTCTCTGAGCCTTGTACCTATCTTGATAATGAACATTTGACTGCCTGTTTACGTAACCTGTCTCGTTTTCTCGATTCCGCCATTATTTTAGAGTTATACCATGGTTTATCGTTTGGTCTTATTATGACCGTTTTAGAAGGAATGTATTCTTTTGCGATTTGAATAAATTTTTCCGTAAAATTGAGGGTCATTTCGTCAATATTTGAAGATGATAGTAGATAAGAACTCCAGTTAAATTGATCAATAGCTAAATTAAAATCGTGAAAGTTTGCTTCCCTGTAAAGCCAAATATCTCTTGTATATGACTGGTTTAAATTTAAAGGAATACTAATGGCAATACATGTAGCCTCATGGTCACTAACTGACGTGTCAACTTGTATTACTTCAGAGAAGGTTAATTCTATTTCATCAGAATACAAAACTGGGTCGAGTAACGCTTCATTTCGTGTTGGTGCGTTAATGGCATTTGTTAAGTTAAAGTTATTCATGATATGCATAAGACGAGTGTTCAATTAGACATTTAGAAGATTTTCGTTGAGGTCACCTGTTATAATTATTCTAGAATTGTTTTCAAGGGCTTTTTCTATAGATATTTAAAAATTTTCCCAAAATTCATTAGTAGCACCAGGAGATCTGTAAACAGCACAGATAAGAATCGTGTACTGAGGAAAGATAACCTCGAACCAGATCAGTTCGACATTTGGAAATTCCAAATCACTTCTACGCCGCGCATGGAGGAAATCGGCAATGTATACTAAGACCCCACCCCCAAAACAGTTTCTGTCATTTCTAAAAATTTCCGAATGATAACCTGGGATCAAAATATCACTGTCACTTATTTTATCGTCGAGGTGACTTTCTGTAATACACAAGATCTCAGCATCAGATATAATAGTTTGCAAATATGAGATTTTGTGTCGAATGCTTCTCGCATTCCAGTGGAATATTCGCATTTCACCACATGCTGAATTTGGTCCCGGGTTTTCGGCTATATCATTACCGAGCAGGATTAGTTGCAGTAGAAAAAGAATAAAAAAGATATTTCCACTGAAGTTTGAAACAAAAAAACGGTTGATAAATACCGACAGAGTTTTAGAATTTCTTTTTATACATTTTAATAAAGTAACAAATAGTGTGAATAATATATTTGGGTAAGTAAAATAAGTTTTGTAAGCGACTGGTCTTAATCTGATGTAAAATAAACCTATCGCCATTCTATAGGAACCTAATTCATTATCCATTATCGAAGGCAAATGACATTTTGGCAAACCTGGCGACAGGTACTGAAAAAAAGTACATCAAATGGATCACAGAACAGTAAATATTAGGACAATTCAACAAAAAAGTATAGGAACATAAGTACAAAGCAAGATATGTATATATATAAACAACATTAAAAAAATTATACCATGTGTACATAGCTTTTGTTTTTTTTTCCTTCTGTAAAAAAAACGGCTAGGAATTCTACATGGAGTATTTAGTTAAGGACAAACAAATGATAATGGATTTGTTGATGATTGGATCCTTATTAATATAATAATAAAAAATAATAAATAACTAAGTGAATAATAATAATAAAAAAAAAAATTCAGCGGAATTTCATCTGAATTTCAATTTAAAGAAAATACGATTGTATCTGGAAACATAGATACAAAAAAAACAATGTGTATTAAAACAATGTAACAAAAGCTGAAAAAAAATGTTGACGTTAAGAATAGTTTAAGAGCAATAACTAAAGTCCCACACTATGAAGATTAGGAACTACAAACAGCGATACGAAACATAAATAGATACCAAACAGAATTGCAGCAAGAGTTAAATGTGCCAAAGTAATATGAAAATCTACGATGTAAAACTAGGAGTGCGCAGTTGATTCCGCTTCATCGACTCTTGGAATGGTGCCATTATCTGGGACGTTAGGAGGACTATTCTGTAGTAGACGACGAATGTCATCAAACGATCTGACAAGCGTTGTGGCACTACAGTTTTTACCGATGGCGAACAATCTTCCATCCATTGACCAGTAAGCTTGAATTTTCTTATTAAATCTCAGATAGTTTAATTCGTCCATTATGGCTTGTCTTTTACTGGTAAGATTTTCTGTTATAAATATGCCGTCTTGATTGTTTTTAAGTTTACTCTTTGCTCCGAAGACTGCACTTCGCTGTCGATAGCTCAGAAAACGAACGATCACTTGTGTTTTATTTTTGCGTACCTTCCCAATAGGGTGAGTTCTTCCGATGTCATTAAGCGACATGGATAAGCCTAAGTGTTTATTACAGATATCAAGAACAATCTGATCTGTGTTCATCTTTTTAACATAAAAAAACGTCCAAAAAAACATGCCAAACTTGTCATTAATCATGTATTATAGATGTTTAAAATTTATATTTCTATGATATTCCCTGTTTTCTTCTTCTGAAACTGAAATATTGATGGTAGTGGTATAGTGGTAGTGACGGCAACGATAATAATAATTATTATTAGTATTTTCAGTTATTATTTATTTATTTATTTATTTATTTATTTATTTATTTATTTATTTATTTATTTATTTATTTATTCATTCATTCATTCATTCATTCATTCATTCATTCATTCATTCATTCATTTATTTATTCATTTATTTACGAGACCTTCTCGGAAAACGCTTTAATGGAAACTCTACGACAAGCGTAATGACTCCAACGTTTATTCAATGATGGTAAAATTCCAGAAGCTTGGTTCCGAATTTACATATCATAACTCATATGCAATCAGCTATTCAAACAGGGACTTGTTGCACATTGGTTTATGACATTTCTTTTGAAGTTATATGGCCGTCATCAAATCTTTGTTGGTTGTTATGTAAAATCAATCTCCCAAATGCGACCAGACATTTATTTTTGAGCCATGGGTAGGATTTTCTTTTTCATCGAAAGACCGTGTTATTTTAACCAAGATAAAATTTTACAAACACCAAAGTTTCTTAACGACTGTGTCTAAGAGCTCCGCAGTAACTTGAATGACTGGGACAGAGGGGTCCGCATTAAACGTGCAATATACGTACTGTAAGACTTAGGGATACATTATTTGTTAAATAATTTCAGGATCCTACTAGATAATATAAAAGTAAAGAATCATACTGACCAGATACCTCCTAGCTGTTCGCTGATAGATCGGTTAACAATGTTGAAGTTATACTGTGGAAAAAATGGCGCCGTGAGAGGTTTCGGTCCGTGCACGTGTGACAGGTCCACCACATGGAAGTCCATACAGCAAGAAGTACGAAGAATCAGGTTTAAAACGATGCCAAATGTAACCATCCTAATTGTTAGACGCATTTTATGCATGTTAAAAAGTTAAACAAATGAAAATCAAAGACGTTAGATACTTCTTATTTTGATTTAAAAAAAATCCCCTAAAAATCCAAATGATGAAATAAACAAATGTCTACAGATTTTAACCACATAATTTGTCAAAAATATGTTTGTTGTTTTACGTGTTCAGGATGCACATTTAAAAGTGTTGTTTAACAGGTGATAGCCGCATAGAACATTATGGTCCAATTATGTGCGATTTTAGTGTATTTTATTAATTACTTTTTACACTATTATTGAAATCTCTTCCTGAACTGGGACATTATTTCAAAACGAACATTTATAATGGTGACGACAAAGCGAACATTTGTTTTATTTGAAAAATAATTATTGCGATAATTGAGCGCCATACTTACAAGACTGTTTATATGATACCCCTTTAATGACTCAAGGACCATTACATTCTGTCATTAAATGGGGGATCATAAGAACCATGATGGCGAATAGAATTCCACTTTTTCGACTTCAGCTTTACTCTTTCAATCTTCCTTTCTGGTAATAGGAATATAGGCTCCTAAATGTGAGATTCGCACATTTTATTGTTCATGACGTTACTTCAGAGCACCCTAATATCAAAGCCTGTATTCCATTGGTGACGTGACGTCTTTCTTTATATATTAAAATACATGATAGGGAATTTTCCAGGATATTAAGGGCTTTTTATACACTTTTAACACTTTTGCGTGCTGAATCTGCTTAGAAGCATCCACTGCAGGGGCGGATCCAGAAAATCGGACGGGGGGGGGGGGGGGCAAAATTCGGGCAAGGGGTCTTGGGACCGCAGCGCCTTGTGGCTGATTAGGGGGACGAAGCTCCACAGAAGATGGTGAGATTTAAACAATTGAGAGGGTGTCGAGGACTACAAACAAATTTTAACACATTCTCGCTCGCTCTTTCTTTTCTCTCTCCGTCTTTCCTCGTTTTTCCGCACACTTTCTCTTTCTTTTCCCCTTTTTAGGGTGATCCGCCGCTTCACTACTGTGACATAATTGTACCGTATAAACATTTTATTCTGTTAATTGCAGCTTATTTGTCATAGACAGTGATTAAAATAAAAAAATATATATTTATAAATTTTGAAAGAACTTTAATTTTAACTCTTAATTTAATTCCGTTTGTTTATTAATCGGTTTCGATTTTTCATTAAGGGCCGTTGTACTTGTAGTTAGATCCATTTAAAACACGCAAAACATACGAAAAATTAGTCAATTTGCAATTCTAATATGACGTCCTTCAAAAGCTTTGGAAACACACCTCTATTTAAATATTCAACAAAATACGGCTGTTCCAGCCATTTCAAAAACCCCCGTGTGTTGATGTTTTTGCTTTAAAATTTATTTTATTTTGTACCTTTGTAAGAAAATCCAATAGATAACATGTATTCACGATAACAAGTCCATTTTCTATTCTATGCCTTTATTGTTTGCATGTTACAAGTCTTGACTTTAGCTACGTTGTGTTTTCAAGGGACGTTGCGTTGTTTACAATGACGTTCAATGCAAACCGCGAGACTTTTCCCGCCCCCACCACAAACGAATTTACCGTTACGTATCAAAATGAAAACGCAACCGAATTTCAAAATGTTGATTAATTGTGGAAAATAACTGTCGATTTAAATTTGCACCATTGTGGATCTAAAACAGGAGCATAAGATCGACCAAATGCGGTAAGCGGTTTTCATTTCTCACGCAAACACAGCAACACATGAACAGTCCCAGACACGCCACACGGCGACTGATGTATCTATCTATCTATCTATCTATTAATATTGCTTGACTCCCCTTTCGGGTATTACTAGCAGGTGCGCGTCAGTGCAAAAAATAAAAGATATAAATTTAAAATAAAAGGGGACATCTAGGGACTATTGTTGGTGAATAAAAGGTCAGGGAAATTTAATTAGTTTTAGTATTGGGATTGATAACGAGTTAAAAACAGGATAAAAACAGGGTTTTGCTATCTAGGCAGTGTTTAGTTTATTTAATGCCTGCCTGAAATGATCAGGATCAGGCTGCAGAACGACAGTGGTAGGTAACTGATTCCATAAAACAATAGTTTGTGGGAAAAATGAGTATTTATATGTATTTATCTTAGTATGAATCTGTCTATATGTGAGGGGGTGCATATGTCTAGTTCTTCTCAATGGTTGTACAAAGTAGGGCGGGACTGGGATTTCAACAAAACCATAAACAATTTTAAAAAACATACAAAGTCTAGCAGTTGATCTTCTGGATTCCAGAGTCTGCCATTGTAGGTCATTTAACATGGTTGTAACGCTGTCATAATGTGAGTATTAACCTTTGACCCAACGGGCTGCTCTCCGTTGGATCATTTCAATTTTATTGATGTTACATTGTGTGTGGGGCGACCAAACAGTAGATGCATATTCAAGTTGCGGTCTGACTAGGGATTTGTACGCAAGTTGGCGGATTTTCGGATTTTTAGAGGGTATATTTCTGCGAAGGAAGCCGAGAGTTTTGTTAGCATTTTGTGTAATTCTGTTAATGTGTTGATTCCATGACAAGTCACTTGAGAGATCGACGCCTAAATATTTTGCACTTAGCACTACTTCTAAAATATGTCCGTTGAATTTATAATCAAAATTGGTTTTCTTTTTGTTTCTGGTAATGTTTAGGACCTGACATTTTCCGGGGTTGAATTCCATTTCCCATAATTTCTCCCAAGCTTCTAGGGTTTGTAAATCTTTTTGTAACACAAGACAGTCTGCATTATCCGTGATGACTAAGTATACTGCAGTGTCATCAGCAAATAGGCGGACTTGGGATTTTATATGATTTGGAAGGTCATTTATATAAAGGAGAAAAAGTAGCGGGCCCAGTACTGAACCTTGGGGCACACCTGACATTACTGGTAATTCCATGGAATTAGCACCATCCAGGAGTACAGTCTGTGATCTACCTATCAAAAAGGCTTTGATCCATTGTACTGTGTGTTGGTCTACTCCATGTTCCTGCAGTTTGTAAAGTAGTTTCAGATGACTTACTTTGTCGAAGGCTTTGCTAAAATCTAGCAATATTAGGTCAGTCTGTTGTCCTGTGTTGAGGTTACGTGATAAGTCGTCAACAAGTTGTATCAGTTGTAATGTAATGAAGCATTTAATTTTGTCGTTCTTTGTTTTGATTGTTAAATTTTATTGTAAATGTTAATAAATATGTTTGTTTGTTTTTAATTTATATTTCTTCGTTTTTTTCTACTAAGTTTTACACGAGAAATATAATAATTTCGAAACAAGGGAGGTTCTCGGAAATTGGAACAGCCAAAATAAACCTTTACCTAGGTAGTCGCGAAATGTAAAATTTCTGTATTTTCATATCAGAATCGAAATAATTCATGGCTGCTAACGCTCATGGCAAAATATTCATGAATATAATGCTTACCCATATTTAAATAATCCAGAAAATTGGGGCAGCCATGAATTATTTCTTAATTAATTTCGATGCGTTTCAGAAATAACAAAACAAACTTTTGCCATAATTGTTGTCAAAATTATGTTTGTCTACTTTTAAATTAATTTTGGTGCTCGTCCACAATATTTTCTTCTAACACCTTTGCTATCATCTGAAATGGGTTTATTTATATGGATCACGTGACCTTATTTACACACGTGATTTTGTAGCTCGCATTTGCGATGCTGGTTATTCGATAATGTATTGTAACAGGAGGCCTATCTGCGTTGTAGCAGGTAGTAGGTATATAGCCAGTCAAAATCGACTGACCTAACGAGTACTTCTTTAGCTCACTTGGTTAGAGGGCTGGCAGGCAAAACTGTGATCCCGGGTTCGATCCCAGAGGTGGCATGATGTTATTTCATGCTCTACCGTTACATTTGGCGCCCAACTAAAAAACCCACATGGAGGACTTGTCGGTTTGTTGTGAATCATCATAAGTATGATGAGTCTTCGTAAGGTGGGAAGAGTGTAACAGGAGACCTATCGGCGTTGTAGCAGGTAATAGGTATATAGCCATTCAAAATGGACTGAGCTAACGGAGTACTTCTTTAGCCCACTTGGTTAGAGGGCTGGCTGGGATCCCGGGTTCGATCCCCGGAGGTGGCATGATGTTATTTTATGCTTTACCGTTACAGTATTATCCATGCAGTCATGTTTCAACAATGAAAAGATTTAACAATGTATAAAAGAGAAATATCGTATATCTCTATCCTAGGACTGAATATTACGCTAGTACAAGGTCACATAGATTATTATTATTATTATCACAGAGATAATATTCGAAATGCATTGATCACGATCTCCTTCACTCTACGTTTCATATTTTAAATTATAAAAAATGTGTTTAATTATTGATCGATGTATGTGTTTTTCTGTCTTTCAGTACGGGCGAGCGGGTTGCAGTGCGGACGATGTTTTTATCATACCTATCTAGTATGATAAAAACATCGTGTTAATAAAAAAGGAGTTTGTAGAGATGCATGTAAAAAACCCGTAAACTGCAGTTGTATCCAGAAGGTCTAGAAGTGGTTTACAGACAGATACCTCGACATCAAGATTGATGAAACACTCGTAGTCTTCATCCTGCGCATGCCTAACTATCCATAGCTTCAGAAAAAAACTACATACAAAGTTTGTTACACTCAAACACTAAGGGCGGTAATATGCAGGAAAAAGAGGAGCTACATATTTTAAGAAATTCAACTGTAACTCAAGGTTTACTTACAACATTTTTAAAAAGTGTAAACAAAATAATATTGTTCATGTACTATGTTATCGTCACTCGGGATTTCGTCAGCAACATATTTATGTATACTAAGTAACCTTAAGTGGTATATTTGAGATGTCGTCCATAAGCCCATCTACACAAACTCATTAACAAATAGCGGCATTATTCTGGTGTCCACAAATCCATCTACATACACTAAGTAACCATCAGTCTTAATACTCAACATGTCTCCACAAACCGATCTACTAATACTAAGTAATCGGTAGTGGTATTACTCGAGATGTTGGCCACACATCCATTTACATATAGTAAGTAACTATTCGTCATGTCCTCCACGAACTGGTCTTCATCTTAAATTGAAAGGAGATCATCAATATATCTATACGTGAAATTAAAGGACCTAGATTCTTCTATCTTCATGTCTTGTTTCATTAGAATACAGGAACAAATGGCAAGGATTGGGGCACAGTTTAAGTAAGTATAAACGTACTATAAATAATAAAGAGTTTGTTAGTATTTTGCTGTCTTCCTTTCACTGCAGACAATATCTTTTTAGTCAACCGTTGACAACTCTTTGGTAGAGCACGTAGATGAGCCGGGTAAGGATTTTTTTTTGTAATTTTAGAATCCAATACCAGTATGGAAAGTCTTAAGACTCTTCGTCATAATGAATATGTAATGACGGACTAATGGTTAGCTAGGATTTCATCTTTGTCAAATTTGGTACTTTTGTATGTGGAATTACCATGAAGTTATCATTGATGCCTGGCTCTTTAAGCTCTTTAATGAGTCATTCATCGTAATGTGACTTGCATGAAAACAAAATGTTAATAGAAGCATTTTCTGCAGTGACGACAACATAATCGTCACAGATGGAAGTTAGGCACCTCATGGCATCTTCTTCTTTGAATACGGATTTAGGTCGATCATTAATGCAATGTCTAGGATTCTTAATTCGACGTTATACCAAAGACCTATTGTTCTTACACAGTTAGACAGTGCACCTAGTTCTAGGTATTGTTCGTTTTCTCTCTTAATCCATTGTCTGGCATAGTCTTTGAGTGCATCCATAAGAGTTTAGTAATTAAAATTTCAGTTCTGAGGTTCTTGAATGTTTGACCAGAATGATTTTATATGAAAGGAGAATGAGAACAAGTGCATTCAGTAGGTAACTTGAGTTATGTTTCAATGTCTAGGTCCTTCAATACTTGTTTGTAATTGAAGATTGGTGTTGATATATTTATAAGACACGTTTATAAGATTTCGTTCACAAACCCATCTACACGTAGTTAGTATCTATCAGTTGTATTACCAGATTTGTTTTCCACAAAGCCATCTACACAAACAAAGTAATCATCAGTTGTATTACTCAGTAGTGTACAAACCCATCTACCCGTCCCAAGTAACTATCAGTGGTATTACTTAAGGTGTCCTTATCAAAATCAGTGACACATATCAAGTAACCGTCAGCGATAATACTTGAGTTGCGTCAACAATCCAATCTAAACATACTAAACAACTATCAGATGAATAAATCGGGATTTTGTCTACAGACCCGTCTTAACCTACTAATTAACCATCAGAGGTATTACACGTCCACAAACCCATCAATATATACTAAGTATACTAAGTAACCATAAGTGGTATTATTGATGATGTCGAGCTCAAACCCATCTTTACATACTTAGTAGCCAATTGATAGGAATTATGAACAGCAATCAAGTTAGCCAAGTAAATAATAATTAAGTAGTAAATCTTAGACTCAGACTGTTGAACCAATTCAAACAAAACAAATGCTATCATTATTTGTCTAAAAATGATAATCCAATCGAAACTTATCACAGTATATTTCCATTTGAAATTCAAAAGCCAGGAGCGTTATAATTGCAACAATGTCCAAATGACCTTTCTCGAAAACTGCAAATCCGATTCAAGCAATACACGTATTTTGGACAGTTTTTTAGAAATATTTTTGTTTCATTTTCTATTTAATTAGCAACAGATTATTCTGGATACTCTGGTTTTATAACTGTATGCAAACCAAAAGGCCAACAAGAATAAAAAAAACAGGACAGAGACAAATTTCAGACTGAGATGGTCACACAACAAACCTACTACATTAAGAAGTAAACCAAAAAGAACAACAAAAACATACAATGAGTAGCTGAAACCAATTAAATACATGGTTTGAACTCTGGTGCTCCGGACGAGTAGGCAGTACTTAATTAGACACCTGTTAAGTGATGCCTATTGAATTTCTTATTATGACGTATAAATACAATAGGCATCACAAATTGCAACGCTCTTGCTTTTTTGTTCAGGTTTGATTTAAGATTCCATTGATGAAGACGTTAACACAATATGTTAAGTTGTTGCCGTGATATAGAGATCAGTTCTGGGTTCTGAGCTTTTTGCGGATTGCGAACCATACCGTGTGACATGTTGTACGAGTCAATCAAAATTAGGGTACATAGAAAAAGCGCATTGATATTAACGAAAAAACTTTAAGTTTTGGAATGTGAATTGCTACCTTTACAAAACAAAAACATTTCTCTATCACAAGTTACAAAGCTACAATGTTTACGGCAATCATGATTTATATGTGATTAATGATCCTATCGAAATTTTTATATTAGGTACTGTTAGGACCATGTTATTTATATCAAACGTATACAAGGCCGATGCGAGTTTTAGAAACCTAATTACATTACGACGCCATTACAAAAACATGACTTTTGTGTTGAAAGTTTTCCAGACGCAAGTTTGTAATTGTCGTCCATATTTCTTTTAAATGCTATTTATTTCAATAAACTGAATAACTTTTGTACATAATATAATATATATGAGCCGTCTCATGAGAAAAGGTACAAAAACTTCGTGAAGTTGTTATCGAGAAAACGTCCTCGGAATGATCGAACGTTATGATTTTACCGTAGTTCAGTTGCGAGTTGTTTTTTGCAGATGACGGTCTATTCGTGAAAAACTTGACAATGGGTTGTCAAAACTTTTCAAAAGTTTGGAAAAAGATTATTTAAATATGGATTTCTTACTGTGTAATATTTAAAAAAAAAACTTACGATATTTTTAATTCCATACAAAAGAGTTTACCACAGGTCAATAATCAGTACGTCAGTCACTGGAAACCCGCCTTTGAAGAATTGAACGATTTCCAGATGCAAGCCTGGTATTTTCAGAAATTTGTCATTTATTTGACAAATATGTACAGAGTGAAATGTTTATTTTATCATCCTTGTACTATGTAGTTGTATCCCGGGATCAAGTGAAAGTGAAAGTACTATTTACGGAATCACCACCCTTTCATGTACAACATTTCTAAAAATATCTCGAATCAATAAAAGATCGAATTGTTTCTTTTATTATGATCGGATTTGCTATTTGCAGTTTATAAACCTTTATTTTAACAAAACAATTATAGAATAATGGGAAAAGTCTTTAAACGCGTTAACAATCTTTTGAAAAATTATTTTTGTCACACACCTACACAGGAATTTGAACCCATAATATTTCGGGCGATTCATATATTTGCAACAACGAAACTTTTTCTAGGACGGAAACACTTTCGTTACTTCCCGTGCACACACGCACACACAATACTTATTAAAATTGACTTGGGCATTTATCGACAACACATAAACTATCTGATTTTAAAATGTTCTTTTTTGTTTGCCCTGTAAGCCAAAATTTGTTTTACATCTCCCACCGCCCCCCCCCCACCCAAAATCAATTAATGAAATCAGTAAAAATGATAAAATAAAATAAAGTAAGAAGTCATATACATTGATTATGAAATTAAGTCGAATTATTTCAATGAGGTGCATTTCAGTGAAATTATTTACTTATTTACGCTGTTGATAAAACTTTACATCCTCCCAAGTCTGCTCAGGGGTTCTGAGTAAACAATTCACACTACGGAAAAACTACGTCTCCTTTCAGCTGAATTAAATACTTAATCTGATAATAGGTCTATTTAAAGTAATGGTGGTGTTTTGACAATGACTTAAAGGATGTAGAAGGGGCCTTTTACTAAGGGTTGTTGTTCAAGTAAGCCCCAAGAATGCTTGAATCAATTGATTGAAAGGAAATAAAAGATTTTTCTAGTTCTAGTTATGGAATCCTTATCGTACGAAAATAATAAATATTTTGATAAGACGGAAAGTAAAAGAAAGAGGAGAAGTAGTGCCGACCCACTCCAAAAAGCGTTCGACAGCAGAGGATTCTCGGAGTAGAGGAAAAAGTGCTCATTAACTTTTAAAAGCCGTTCAGTATGCAACGAATGTTTTAAACTTTGTTTTGACATTGTTGAAAAGTGTTTCCGAAATTTAAAAATGCATATGGATGAAAATGGTGCTGTTCCTCGTGAACATGAAAATGTAAGTGTTACACCAAAACTATTTTTTTTAATAGACTATGCAAATGAATTCGGACTACCCCAACCTGCAGCTCCACGAGGACGCGATGAAGACCCTCCGATATTTCTTTCTTCGTCAGCAACTATTTTAAATTAAATTTTACATAGAGTTTTAGGTGTATCCTCTTTTAGAGATATTTGAAAAAAATGTTGTCCACAAACCAAAATAGCTGCACCAAAAGATGATGTAAGTGAAAAGTGTGAAAAATTAAAATCAACATTTATATGATTTGTGACAGATAATACACAAATAATAAAAAAATGTGACAAAATAACAAGCATATGAGACTCCCGTACTCATTTCCAATGACTGTTTTATGAAGGAGGAACGACTATGAATTTGCCAAAAAGTTGTGGGGTTTACTTTTTCATTTAAACATTCAAGGTCGGGATTTTGGGCTAAAACATTGAAATGTGTTAATAAAGGGTCTCTATAATTTTTATTTTTATTCAAAGTGTAAACAAAAATGAACTTCATCGTCACTTTTAATTGGCAACAGTAGTTACACATACCGAGTTCCCGAGGAACCCACTTTTAAATCCCTTTCTTTCTTCCCTTTATTCGAGGATATGATCAGACAAATCTAATGTTTGTTATAAGTTATAAGCAACTGATTGTGTATCCTACCGATAAAACATCGAAATTCAAGCAAAATCCTTTAATTTTTATGTGTTACTATGTAGCTGACTCTTGCCTACTATGTACAGAACATATGGGGTCACCACGTGACGTCAATCATCAAATCAAAAACGCAGGTATTTACATTCACGTGCGTAGTGTATTAATAGTATGTATCCAAAATAGGAGCTACAATACTGTATAGTATTCCTTTTGTTATACACTTGAGGGCTTGAGTTCAGGGAAGATCCAGGGTGGTGATGATCGCATACACATACATGTAGCAACTACATGTATGTATTTACATCCATACTGAGTCTCATTTTAATATGTTACCACGTTATATGTGGCCTGTATTTAATTGTTGTTTGACAGATGGGTCAAATGTACATGTTATATCAATGTTAGATCATGCACTCTCTACTTTTGGTTACGGTGCGAAGGAATGAGGCATGCATCACGTGCATGCATGCAGGTAATTGCGCAGGTAAAAATTTGAAACTGCTTATTGCTAACAGAGACTCTGTTGCTAAACATCGGAACCCGCTTAAAATCAGGTACCGTAGTAATTTAACAGTTATCCATGATACGTACAATGTCACCGCTGATAAAGTTAGTAAAATTGTTTGTTTGTTTGTTTGAATGGTGTTTAACGCATCTTTCAGCAATTTTTCAGCTATATCGTGGCGACCAGTTTTTATTGGGGAGGAAGCCGGAGAGAACCCCCGACCTGCGGTCGGAAAACTGGCAATCCTTGTCAATTAAGATTGGAATCGAGTGCATCCTGAATGCAGTGAGAATCAAACCCGCAATCTCAGTGTACAGACTACGTGATCAATAGTAGAAAAACTACCTTAACCACTCGGCCACCGTATCAGCGAATTTATTGGGTCATATATAGCATAGATATAGCATAGGTGTAGTACCCAGAAAAAAAAGTGGCAAGGTCGGTTAAGGGTCGTCAACCTATTTAGCGTGAATGATCAAATATAGATAAGGGTTTTTATGTGCTATTATTTGTCACGCACAAATTTTTTTTAATTAGATTTATGTTTATGTTTATTTCAATTTATAAAAATTTCGATACATTTTTATTACACTTTAATATTTATGTTCATTGTGCCATCACATTTCGAAAACGGATTGATTGTTTTACATGTATTTGTTCTATATATAACTGACATAATTTTCCGACGGACATAAATCAACCATTCAATCTATCAATCTCAACGATTATATAGATCATTCTTTTCTGTCATTTCCATGATCTTGTATATGTACGATATTTTCAAATTTTATTCTTTACATGATGTTTTATTCTTGTATATAAAGGAATTTTTTCCTAATTGTTAAATAGCAAAAATGTAGAACAATATATTTGTAGAAACTTAAAGACTACACACAGTCTCGTAATATTTACAAAGTAACTAAAACTATGCAATATCCTTGACCTTTTTAATTCAAAACTATGGCAACATCCCTAGACTACGCATTTATTTAAATTTGATAATAACTTAAACAAATGGTCCAACGAGTCAAACTGGATAAGATTACTAAATTTAAACCTATTTTCAATATCAGGTATGTGATAATTCAATGGTGTTTTCATACAAACAAGACATAAAAAACAGAAACAGAAATATTATCTCAAAGCCACTAAAGTCGAGGATATTATATACAGATATAATTGTTGCAGCAACCATTTATATCTGTCCAATATGTACTAAACTCTAAGGTTTTTCTATTCGAAAGAAAGCAGGATTTGGAATTTTGATAATAAAAGCTCTTCCACATTTTAAATATTTAGTCTAATTAACTATAATAGGTAAGATTTGATATCAGCCATGAGTGATCCATCAACCACAGTATATGAAGTAGCATCCGGAGCGAGTATGTATAACAGTTTAGCACATGTGTCCAGTTACAGAGTCATGTGCATGATAGAAATTGAAAATTGGACAAAATATCCGCTATGGGCGCCAGAATCACACATAAACCGTGGTATCATAGAGTTTCCACCAGTCGCTGTCATGCCCGGAAAAAGAGAAATGTTTGTAATTATAGTTTCTTGTTTACAATATTGTCAATTCTTAAAGATCATTTGAGTCTGTAATGTACTGGCAGCCAATACAAAGCCATAAGATTAGAAGTAATATGCTAATTGCGTTGTCTTTTCATTTAGACTAGAGCCGATGACAATCTCAATCTTTGCTGGAAAAAAGTGTAATTTCTTTTCATGGTTAGAGCTAAGCAAAACATGCTCCAAGACTAGTTCAAACAGGACCGCCATTGATTATAAGTGGATAATACGACCCATATTACTCGTTAATCGAAAACTTTTTCTCATCGATGCTGTTAATATTTAATTTTAATTAACACAATTTTGTATAGTAATCACACAATTTTCAGGTAGCACACAAAACAGGATTTTCTGCTACTGGAACATACGGTACTGCTTCTTGGCAAATACTTGGAAAGAAAAGAGAGTTGTAGTCATGTGGAGCTGTCCATGTAATTTTAATCATTATAGCAATTGGCTAGCCGTGGTATTAACTTCTGATCGACATCACAACGACTGGTTTGATCAAATGTATTATAAAGAAAGTGGCCAACGTTTGAGCTTTACACGGAGGGAATATTATAACGACACAAATATAATTAAAAGTGGCGGCAAATCATTTGAGGTTTTAGGCAATATGGGGACCAGCCATCATGCAACAGCACAAATTATAGTTAGGCCATTACATGAACGTGATCGTGCACCAAAGAAGCAGTATTAGTGAGAACTTTGTATGATATATTTAAACCAGACTAATTATGTTAACAAGCACTATACAAATGTACATTAAATGACTGTAAGGATAACGTTTCTAATCATATAACAAGTACCTTCTGTGGCTATTTAAATTTCTGGTAATTGGTCACTTTTTGTATTGCCTTATTGTTTTCTATTTGTTGTTCAGAGCACAATTGAGATATTGTTTGCCAGACGATTAAACATAGATGATACAATTAATAATTGTTTTGTACAAATTTTGTAAAAAAATGAATTAAATAAACCGAAAACATGTAGAAATAGTTACAGATATTAATTATTTTAACTGCCAAATTAGAAAACTTTTTTCCTTGACGAAGATCGTGCTTTGATCACAATTGTAATGAGAAAACCGGCAAATATAAAGGAGTGAATCAACATTTGAAAAAAAAACATATGTACAACGGAAAAAACAACAGAACCATAGAAATAAACCGAGAAGTCTTAACATTAGAAAAAGAAACCAATTTAACGAGATTTAATTTGTTATCGGATATGTTAGTCAACAACTAATATTAATAATTGCACATGACACACAATTACCACAAATTATGCAATAAGATGTAACATAGATAAAAAAGCACTGTAAACAAGAATATACATAATTAATACAATACATATACATAGGCCAATAATTAGTGTATAATGTATACAGCATATACATGTAACTTTAAGAAAATTAACAAACACTGGCCTAACAGGACATAAAGCATACAACAAATAAATAAGCAACACAAACTGTTGTAACAAACAGGTGTAATCATGGTGGCTAAATAGTGCGGAGACAGTTGAAATGTATATAACCAGAAATCGTTGCGATTATAGGATGATTAGATCGACTGAATAAATGCATTTGAAAGTCTCCAAAGCACAAATAGGGTGCAGAGAAAATGTCGATTCATCGTTGTACCATGAATCAGGCGTTTTAATTTTTTTACTTGAATTCTTCAAAAAGTAACATTTCTTGCAAGGACATTTTCACCAGATGTTAAATTTGACGCAATTGGTATTTTATGTCTGACTTGACGATTGCAGTGTCATTTCAAGCATAATTTTTCGTTAAATTGTTCACTTATAAATTATGATATAGATTTTATAGGTCTGAACAGCATCCCAGCATATGTTACTGTCTAATCTAAAGCTTTAAGTACACAACTCGCTTAAAAACTAGTCTCTACAGTAATGGCCAAAGCCTTCTGGTTTCTGGTTATTTTTTTAAAATTGATAACTTGATCAAGTGACGGTCAACACTGAAGTTGCGGGTTCGATTGTTTCTGCGACAGTTGTGTACTCGACTTAAATTTTCATTAACAAGGATTGCCAGTTTTCTTATTTATTGTCGAAGTAGTCTGGGTTCCCTTTCCGATAAAACTGAACGCTACGATACGACACAATATGATACAAATAAACTTCATTTAACCCTATCCCTTTCTTGATTTTAAACAGTTTTTTCTAATATATGTATGTTACTGAAAACAATTAAAATCACCATTTTATTTTGTTGGATCTATAAGTAAATGTTATAGACCATATTACAAATAAAACCATTACTATAAATTATATAGTACGTTTTAGTGCCCAAATGAAAACTTATATGCTTTTTGGGGTTCTTAGTGCATCATAGTTCTCAAAGAGGGTGCTTCGCTGTGTTTTTATGTAATGCATGTGATATCTATTGAAGAATATGTTGAGGTTGCTTATTTGCACTACACTTCAGTAGTAAACGATTAACAACCATTTTCCAGAAATAAGTACTTTTATATAGTTTTATAATCTAACCAATTTATATTTATTCATTAAACTTGTACATTTTTCGGATTGAATATTGGAGGGGTTATAAAATGTCTGTTTTGAGAGCTGCTAAGCGCAATTTTGTAACTTTTTGTTTTAATCTCTGCAATGTTTTTATCCAGTGGCAACTATCTATGCATTAACAACTCGCAACTCGGAAAAATATTTACATTGCAACTGACAACGGCTTTGTAAATGACCTTAGACTGAGGGAGAGGAAATTAGTTCTTATTTTGATATTTGGCTGCTTCGAGCTGTAGCATGGACAGTGGATTTATTATTCAATAGAATTTTGGTATTAAAGCTGTATTTAAAAAGCAGTTTCATACAGAATTGATAAATAAATTTATTTATATAATTTTTTAAATGTATTGGTTATTTTTCAGCTGATTGTGCAAAGCCCATTTCTGGACTATTTTATGGGTGTTTGTGAGTTTCCTTGAGTACCCTTCGGGGTATCTAAATTTGCGAAAATTTTTATCTGACATGACACCCCGAAAATTTAATGTGATATAGCTGAATTTTTTTCGCTCGTTTTGAGGGGTCTCTCATTACTCAACGAAACTTTAGCCTAAGTCGGAGAAAAAAATGTTAATAGTTTCTCCTATACGCAAATAATTGTCAACTCCTTGTCAACAGAAATGTAAGGATTCAAACACAGGGACCTTTTGAACTTTCCTCGTTGAACAAAGATAAATGAGACAATAAATATTGCAACATTTATTTAAATATCAAATAAGACTTTTAAAATAGCAGTGCAAGTAAAACACAGTTTACCTTTAAGACAAGGTCTTATAAAGACCATGTTCTGAAAAGACTTATGCCTTTAAAAATTAGAATTGATCTTCAGATGAATGACACAAATCACAGGTTATTTAAAACATAAAAAAACAGTTGGTATCATGCCATGCATTAATTTGCAAAATCGTCAACAGGTTTTTAGAATCAATCATTCAAAATATAAGCGAACATCAAAATACAATTGTAAAGTCAATTTTAAAGATCTAATCACACGTAAATGTTCATAACAATAAAAATAATGTCCATATTAACAATTTGTAACCACTAAGGCAGGTACCTCTGTCAAGATGTAACACTTAATCGCTACAAAAGTATGTAACAATGTATTCACATTAATGTGTTCGGGGCCTCGGTGGCCGAGAGGTTAAGGTAGTTCGTCTACTATTGATCACGCAGTCTGTCAACACTGAGATTGCGGGTTCGATTCTCATTGCAGGTAGGGTGTACTCGACTCCAATCTTAATTGACAAGGTTTTCCTACCGCAGGACGGCGGTTTCCTCCGGGTACTCCGGCTTCCTCCATTACTAAAAACTGGACTCCATGATTGTTGAAAAATTGCTGAAAGTGGCGTTAAAACACCATTCAAACAAACAAACATTAATGTTTTAATGCGTCAATAAAACATTAGTATTTTCAATAAACACGAAGCTTTATACAATGTGTTAAAAAGACAAATTACAAGAGAATGAATTATAATATATTTTAGTCAGTAGTGATTTGATTGCAAAAATTACGACGAATTCATCCCGGCGATGAAATTTTTTTTCCAATATTTAAAGTCTGTCCTCAGAAATGCATCTTTATTCTTGCTACGCGAAGCAGATCTGGTGGCATTGTTTGTATATTTTATGGCAACAGGTCACGCGTAGACCGGAAACAATAACAATTCATGGTTGGTAGAAAATCCGGTGATTTCACAAGCATGATACATGAATTGTAAAATGAACACTTCAGCCAATCAAAAGGCAGTTTTTTTACCAGTGTCGGGATAATTGGTACACTAGAGTAAAATTAATCGTGCTAATACTTTGTTATGGCAAAGAGTTGGTAAAAAGTCAAGGAACTAAAATTAAAGATAGGACAACAAAATGAATCAGTTTAAATAGAGGGTCATAGCCTTGAAAGACACAAACTTTATCTTCTTCAAGATGCAATAAAAGGCTATTCAAATATAAATATAGAGCTATATGTTTGGTGTTGTTGATTTTGTGTTCATGTATGTTTGGTGAGAAATTTTAATTCGTGTTTTTATACCTTTTCTTTGATATCTCTACGGAAAATCCAAAGAATAAAAGAATCAGGCTAAGTCACTTATACAATGTGATAATAAACAAAATTGAATAGCTCTATCAAGCTCAAAATAAAATCACCCTCGGTAATAATATCATCGCACAAAACAAAAGCATACATATGTTTGACCAGTAAGAGGCATGCGTCTATTGACTGTTTGCAAATTTAGGCTTTCGAAAACGTATTTAAATAGATTCATTTTAACTTCAAACTAAAGAAAGTCGTCTGTGATCTGTCAGTGATAAACTGTGCGTTGCAGACAATGCATGAAACTGGTGACAGTTCCCATTACTTGTGAGTGATGTCAGGATAAAATACTAAGATCCTGCCATTATCAAACTTATTCATTTTTTGATGTTTGATAGTGTAAAACTTGATTTACCTGTCTTCAATCAAATATGTTTTATTTTTAAATAGGGTAGTTTTTCTGCAATTGGAAGAGACATAGTTTGATTGATAAGATCACAGCATTATGTTTACCTTTAGTAATGTGCCCAAATTGTTTTAGTTTAATTTATATTCGCAATATTGAACAATTGTGAACCGTTGTTTTAGCAAATAGAGATTAAGCATGGTCATTTGAAGATTTAAAAAAATCTATTCTAAAGTAGACGATATGCAATTTTAAGTTGTTTAAAGTTGGGTTTTGATACAAAATTATAAAAATTTTAGTGTCAATATAAATTTATTTAAAATGGGTAGCCGTGTGATTAAGCAACGGAACCATGTTCTCTATGGTTATTCATTATAGATTTATTTTAATTATTTATTCGTGGTATTTTTTTATAGTATTTTAGTATTGCTTATTCTGTTTTTTTTTTTGTTTTTTTTTATTTTCTTTTTAAATAGAGCAAGAAGGTAGTAATTTACTTTCTGTTTTTAGTGTATGGTGATTGAGTGTATTTTACTGTGCATAGCGACGTAAACAAACACAACCAGTCGACCAATTACAGTCTACCATCTTGCGAAGTTGATGGCCCTTTGAAATATTAAGATATCAAAAATTGTCGTTAATGTGCTTTTACAGATTTATAAGAAATTTAAATACAATATTTATATTAACATATTTTTACAAGTGTGAGTGATTGCAAGATGTCTAAAATATACATATACAAGATTTATATTAACACTGGGAAATCTTTAAATTCTTTAAATTCTTTAAATTATTGAAGTGAATAATGGTATTTATACTGAAAAAAAAAGCTAAAATATTAAAAGGAAGTAATTTTGTCCTTGTACTTGTACTAACACAAAGGTTTTACAAGTAGCTATCTCATGACTTAAATATTATGATACATTCCAATGTTACTCTTGACATGTATTGTAACATCCTACTTTCTATTTTTTTAAATATTAGATAGACTCTAAAGATTTCCGGGTGTTGGTATAAATCTTGTGTATACAATTCTTACAAATCTTACATTTACTTGCATATAGACAGATATTGTTGATATAAACATTTTATTTATATATTCCATAAATTCTGAGAAGAAAAACAGGCGTAAAAGCCCATTAGTGACAATTTTTTATATCATTAAAATTTCTTCAAAGGGCCATAAAATCCAAAAAGATCGACTGTACAGATTTTTGAACACTAAGTTACCATACATATGCAATATCCTTGACCTATTTGTCTTTAATAACATTTGAAACAATAGCACAACAAGTAAAACAGGAAATATTACTACATTTAAACATATTTTCGTAATCAGGTATGTGGTTTAAATTTTTGTCTTTTTAATAGGTTTATTTAACATATCCTGAAAAAAATATAGCAGTTAAAAACAAAGTTTTAATATCGTTATAAATAGGTCTTCACTTCATTTTAATAGAAAAACAGTCAACAAAAAAAATATGTTATAAAAAATATTTAACTTTGTCTCTTTTTATATAGCGAGCTATTACAGGTTTCCTTTCATGGTTTATATATGTATCACAGCTTATACATAGAGAATGAAACATTTTCCAAATCAGTATCTTCCCGAATAACCAATATTAAAAAGAAGGCTGTAGGGCCTCAGGGCTTATATTAGTTGAGGGTGATACGCATGTTATACAGATTTTCACATGTACTGTACACTTCATTACATATTTCTACAGGATTGTATAGTAATATCCTATTGATACATTTGATTTGTATATATTAAGAATAAATATTTTGCTTGATTAAGTGTTTTTTTTTTTACAAAATTGTGTATGCATTTTATAGTGAAGTATTTCCAAAAGTAATTCGAATTTCTGTACATAATTTAAAAGTCCATTTATAAATGCTCGCAATAAGTTCTTTAATCTCATTTTTGTCAAATTTATACTTCCTAAAATTGAAAATGTCCAAGAGACACCTAACGTATCGAAATGACAGAAATTTCAGAAAAGGGGTGTAATAAAGGTTGCATTTGGTAAAGTGTTGATGCGAAAAAGTGAGTGTAATTAAAGGTGCGCATCAAAGATGTACGATATGGATTGAGCATTAATATTACATTTTAAAATGTAAATGAACACCAATCCAAGGGGTGAATAGGTCGTTTACAAATCTTACATTTACTTGCATATAGACAGATATTGTTGATATAAACATTTTATTTATATATTCCATAAATTCTGAAAAGAAAAACAGGCGTAAAAGCCCATTAATGACATTTTTTTATATCATTTAAATTTCAAAGGGCCATAAAGTCCAAATACACTAAGTTACCATACATATGCAATATCCTTGACCTATTTGGCTTTAATAACATTTGAAACAATAGCACAACAAGTAAAACAGGAAATAAATTTAAAAATTTAAACATATTTTCGATATCAGGCATGTGGTTAGTCGAGGGTGATACGCATGTTAAACAGATTTTCACATGTACTGTACACTTCATTACATATTTCTACAGGATTGTATAGTAATATTTTTTTAATACAGTTGAATTATATTAAGAATAAATATGTTGCTTGATGAAGTTTTTTTTAAATTGTGTATGCAATTTATAGTGAAGTATTTCCAAAAGTAATTCAAATTTTTGTACATAATTTATAAATGCTCGCAATAAGTTCTTTAATCTCATTTTTGTCAGATTTATATTTACTATAATTGAACATGTCCAAGAGACACCAAACGTACCGCAGTGACAGAGATTTCAGAAATGGGGTGTAATAAAGGTTGCATGTGGTAAAGATGTACGATATGGATGTACGATATGGATTGAGCATTAATATTACATTTTAAAATGTAAATGAACACCGATCCTAGGGGTGAATAGGTCGTTTATTAACAAATCTACAAATTAAAGTAACTGCTGCAGAATTAAATTTTCCGTGGGCCTCGTGGCGGAGGGGTTCAGATAGTTCGTCTATTCTTAATCAGGTGGTCTGTCAACACTGAGGTAGTGGTATCGAGGCTCACTGCGGGAAGGGTGCACTCAACTCCAATCGTAATTGACAAGTATCGCCAGTTTTCCTACCGAAGGTCCCGGGTTTACTTATAGGTTCTCCCGCTTCCTCCCCCAATAAAAATTGGACACCATGATGAAGCTAAAAAAACTGAAAGTGGAGTTAAACACTATTCAAACAAACAATCAATTTTCTTAATAACACTCTTTGGCGGCCTAGATAACTCCTTATTTCCTTGGTATCAGACTATTCCATCAGTAAATCGGTGTGAATCTATAATCAGATATTGTAAGTTGTTGATACTACGAAACATTTTTGCAAGTGATGAGAAATATAGCGGACAAATGGACGAAAAAAGGTCATTTACCAATTCGGATTCACACAAATACAGAGACAAACAAAAAATAAACTAATACAAATACTAAGTGATAAACTGAACCTACAAAAAAGCAAGGGCACTCCAGTCATGGATATCATATGCCCATTTATTTGAGGCATGAACATTTTCTCTAAAAAACACGAAAGTAAAACTACGTGTAAGTTAGTAAAATTCCTATTGTTATGCAACGTCAAATAGGGACAGACATAGCCGTTGCTGCAAACATCTTCCCAGTGTAACTTTCGATTGTAAGGCTTTTCCATTTGCAAAGTGTAGATGGCGTTCTGGGATTGGGTAGACCCGTTGAAACTTTGATGACATAAGCTCTTCAAAATTGTAATTATTTGTTCTTTTAATATTTTTTTATTTGTTTAGTGTGAGTTTTCAGGTGACGAAACGCTCGTGGCATATAAATTATGTATTTTTAATGACTTTGAATTTAAATTATTGCAGAACAGATATGACATCTGCCATGAATACTGGTTCAACATTTTGCGAAGTATCATCCGGAGCTAGTATGCACCACAGTTTAACAAATGTGTCCAGGTACAGTGTCATGTGCAAGATAGATATCGAAAATTGGACCCAATATCCTCTCTGGGCGCCAGCATCGCACATAAACTGTGGCATTATAGAGTATCCTCCTGTAGCTGTCATGCCCGGAAAAAGGGAAATGTTCGTAAGTTTTTCTACAAGCACATATTTTCTCATTTATTCTATTAAACGCTATCACGGTTATTAAGATTACATGCAAAAAACGTTGTGAGCACAATGCGAACCTTGGCTTTCGGTCGAAAATCTTGAAATACTCAAGGCCGGGAACAAAATCATAGGTTGGATTCAAACACACAACCCTATGTGAAAAAGTCAGTCATCGTTAGTAAATAATACACAATGCTCAAATGAGTAGATGTCCAATATTCAACTCGATAACTATTTTTCAGGTAGCACGCAAAACACGATTTACTGCTAAAGGAACATGCGGCACTGCTTCTTGGGAAATATTGGGAATGAATAGAAGAGTCGTAGTTATGTGGAGCTGTCCATATAACTTTAATCATTATAGCAATTGGCTAGCAGTTGGATTAACATACGAACAAAAACACCAAGATTGGTTTCGTCAAATGTATTATAATGTAAGTGACAAAGGTTTTAACTTTACCAGGAGGGAATATTATTACGACACAGATATAATTTCAAATAAGGATGAATCCTTTGAAGTTCTAGGCACTATGGGAACCGGCCACCATGCAGAAGCGCAAATTATAGTTAGACCTTTATTTGTCCAGGATCGTGCACCATGCATGCAGTAGTAAAAGCATGAACATAATTCGAGAATTTTAACAGACTCACTACGTCTAATCAATTATTTTAAAATCTCAACAAAAATATTAATTGTTTTTTACACGTGGAACTGTGGATAACTTGTCCGATTATGTAACAAGTACCTATATGACAATTTAAATTTTCAATTCCTTTTTATTGCCTTATTAAGGCCTTTTCCGTTTCGAAGATAAAGATCTTATTGCTTTTCTACGGATTATTATTCTTTTGCGCTAGCTTTCCATTATCACGAAGCTTAAAAAATTATGTGACGTATCATTTTTTTGTTTCGTATAGGGTACTTAAAGGCTATTCACAGTCGACACAGCAGAACCAAATCACTTTTTTAAAAGAGTTATCTACCCGAACACGAAAAACCTTGTTATCAGGACACGCAGAAACTAAATACAGAGAAAACTGAAATTTCGAAATGTAAAGGAACTTTTGAGACAACTTTTCTGACATAATTTTGGCTTAAAATTTCTAAGGCGAGCGTTATCCTTTGAATATTTAATGGAATCTTAATATCATTACAACTCACACAAACCTTAAAAAATTAGGAGCTGACAATATGGATCAAATACTCCTCTCATCAAGAACTTAATTTGGTATATGTATATTGGTCCAAAACTGTTCGATGAACCTTTCTTGAGTTACAGTCTGTGATTTCTGTTTTCGGTCATCTGTTTTTTGCCTGCTAATGATAAGAGATAATATAGTAAATATCTGAAAGTAATCAGTACGAAAAGAGCTTCAATTTAATTCTAAGGTCAAAGGACATGGGTCAAGTTCATATCATAGCGACAAAGGAACCGTTATATAAAGTCCTTAGCCACTATATATTTTTAGAATCAGAATGACGTACTTTACTGAATTATGTTATTTTACAACCGGCATTTTATCCCTAACAACGGTAATAGAAGTCCTTAACAACCATATTTTGTATGAATGGGGACCACTTTCGTTAATAAAATGACAAATTTTTGTTACAGAAAAATGATATCTATTTCAAGATTTTGTAAAAAAACTGGGTATGGATATCCTTAATCCCCTTTATATCAGACACAGATTAGTTTGCTTAATGAGGGTACAACGCCAATAAAGGAATCTTTTACCTATATTATGGCGTCCTTTTGGGGGTGGGAGAAACAGGAATAACTGGGAAACCCAACCTTTGTCATGAAAACTGGCAATCCTATCCAATTAACCCTGGAGTCGGACACACCCTTTACGCAGTAATTCTCGAACTGCAGACCTTGTTTTCTACAGACACGTAATACAAAGCTGACTGAGTGCCTTAACCGAGGGTCGAAATAAGCGAAGTGAGAGATGCTAATATCTTTTCTGCCAATGCAAATAAATCATTAATCATCTGTGATTTTGACATTTTGTATAATTCATTTTGAATCTCTGAAAAGAATAGGAGAGTAATTGTCATGTTTAGTTGTCTATTTAACTTAAATCTATATAGCAATTGGTCGGCTTTTAGTCATCACGACTGGTTTAATCAAATGTATTTTATAATACGTGGACATGGCTTGAATTGTTATGATAATTTGTTCGAATCGCTTTAAACTATGGACTGCTTCAGGTTACATGCACTATAATAACCCATCAAACAAACGTATCGGCAGAAACTATGTTTAATAAATGTATACCTCGACGGCAAGTTCTAACGAATTTATACAAACTAATATATAATCCAATAGAAAACATTTAATTTCCGTCTTAAAGAAATTATACATAATGCATTAGCTTTCACGTATGCCTACCAATATGTAGTTGTCGATTACAACAATGCGTATTTTTTAAGAACAAAAAGGCAAATCCTGCCAAACCGAGGAAAAGGTTTATAGTATGCTAGAATTTCTGATTGACAACATATTTGTAACCTTTAGAGGATGCATTTGTCAGCAGGTAATCGGAATTCTTATGGGAACAAACTGTGCTTCATTTCTTGCAGATTTGTTTCTGTATTCTTATGAAACTGAATTTCTTTAACGTCGTATTCAAGACAAGAAGATATCAGAAGCACGGTCATCTACCTTTAATGCGTTCATTAAAGTCCAACAGAGGTGGAGTACTCTGACTGAGCCGGGTATTTTCATTAATCAACAGAAGATGGGGTGCTCTGACTGAGCACGACATTTTTAGTCACCGAGTACTCTCGCTGAGCACGGTATAAATACAACTAACATAAAAACTTACGATTTGCATATTACTGCATGTGTGGCAGATATTTTATAATGATGAAACGATTCACGGCCATAACATATAGGCAAGGACAACCTCAATCCGACTTTAAACAATTATTGCTTTGTGAGCATTTTACTTAGAGACAATCCACTAAAAAGTAGCAGGGCCAGAGAGTTGAGATATTCATTTTTCATTAGCGAGTGCTGCCGTAATTTTCACACACAAATTTGCTGCTGTGTAATTGCAGGCGTCCATCTTGTAGTATGATTCGTAGTTACCAGAATTAGTTGTCGACTACAAGATATAGCTTTTAATATGTTTGTTTACTAAAAAATTGTTTTATGTAGTTTTACAGCTATATCATGGCATCTTGTTTATTTTTGAGAAGACGGAGTACCTGGTGAAAAACCCTACCCTACACACTCTGCCAGCATTTAAGTAACCTCAATGTTTATTTTAGATGACTAAGTATCTTTAAAACTCGTCCAATGAGACATCTGATCCAAAAAAAAACACTTTTAATATTCTTGTTGTGTCTTTAATGCTAAGACCACACTGTTGGCACATTACTAAAGGTAAATGTTGTTTATTAATACAATGTTGTGCTGTCATCGAATTAGGTGCACAATGTTGTGCTGTCATCGAATTAGGTGCACAATGTTGTGCTGTCATCGAATTAGGTGCACAATGTTGTGCTGTCATCGAATTAGGTGCTTTTACATTTGCCGTATAAACTACACTATTTGAAAATAATACATGATAATATCATATCATATCATAAATCATATCATATTATCTCAACAGCTTAGTAAGTAGAGATTAAAAATGTATGCTTATTATTCTGGAATGTTTATTGTAATAATTTATTCGTGGTATTTGTTACAGTATTTCCTTATGGTTTTTTTGGATTGCTTTTAATATAGAGCAGGCCGGTAGTAATTTACTTGATGTTTCTAGTGTCCGGTGGTGTTTGAGTGTATTTAACTGGGTATTATAGTAGTAACAGATGCATAGATATGTAAACAAACACAACCAGTCGACCAAGTAAAGTCGACTATTTTATGAATTTGGTGTTCTTTTAAAAATATTAAGATATAACAAATTGTCCGTACTGTGCTTTTATACCAGCATTTCTATTTAAAAATTTATATGGAATTTAAATATAATGTTTATATCAACAATATCTTTACAAGTGTAAGTAAATGGAAGATTTCTAAGAAATGTAGTAGCAAGATTTACATCAACGTTGGGAAATCCTTAAATTCTTACAGTAAATCATTGAAGTTAATAATGGTATTTATTCGGAAAAACGGAATGTTAATTAAACGGACGTAATTTTGTGATTGTACTAACACAAAGGTTTTACACATAAATAGTTCATTATTTAAATATTATGTTATGATAATCTACTAATAATATTACTTGCATCATGGCGAATGTATGAAGTATAGTTAGATCTAACGTCCTCATTTTTTTAATATTGGATAGAATTTACAGATTTCCTACTGTTCCTATAATTCTTTATGAATTGTAGGCATACAGAACAATCCTCCATCTAATTTTACATTTCAAGGGCACTAACATTCAATTTGTTAATATATACATTAAAACAAAACTTAACAAAAATGTAAAAATCATTGCAGGGCTGATAGAGCTAACAAGCAGGATCTACTGTTACAGAGGGTGGACTTACTGATGTCCTCCATTTATTTGTAGTCAATCTACATTTTGTACCAAGAAAGATAATCGTTAGTTTCAAATAACGTTTATTAAAATGCAAAAATCCATCTTTAAATCAGTTAGCAAGGTTTAGAAATCAGAATAGATTATTGACAGCATGGTTTAGGTCAAACTGCAATTAAGCACACCCCCATCAAACAAGGTTTTGGCGACTTAAGACTTTTTGTTTTATGTATTCAATAGACAATCACTAAGAGACCCACAAAGCTACGAGAAACAACAAAAAAGCCAAAAGAGGAGACAAAAAAAAATAGACAAACAGCACAAAACAAACTTATTGACGCTAATCCCCATAAAAGTTGTGTGTAAGTTCATTAGGGCAACTCCTGCTACACGCGTGGCACCCACCCAATCAGATAAGTTAAAATTCAGTTAATTTCTCATATCCGGGGTCGTCATAATACAGTAAACATGAAAAATGTTTACAAATAACCCGAACAAATCAATGGTCATTTGTGACAAAGATATTCCGTAACGGTTAACTAATTAATAATTGCTCTGTAGTAATGTTCTAAGTGTTGATTTTCTGTAAACGTATGAACAGCTGAAAATGAAAGCAAACGGGAGGGCCTTTTTTAAAAAGAGAGGGTTTTTTTCTATAAAGTCTGCCTCATTTTCGTTTGATGTTGAACACATTATGCATTATATGTCAAATTTGTATTTTATAATTGCATAAACTAGTCATTAAATTGAACATATATTAGGCTCTTATGGTTTGTAGTTTATATACATTTTTGTATTTAAAAAAAAGCCAAATGGAACGTGTGTATTCTTTAATTCACTGGTACTATTAACTTATACGAGGTCATGAAAGGACTAATTATTTAAAGAATGCAGAAATTGCCGGTTTAACAAATGTATTGAGTTGCACATCCATTACGGGATAACATATTATTCAAACGTTTACCTACGTTTATTTCATGGACTAAGCGCTTAAATATTAATTGCCAGTATTTAAAACGTTACAAAACTGGTATTTTTCTTTGATAAAATTAAAACTATTTTCAATTTTTTCTTCATAAAACTTATGCAAATATTTTCTATTAAAAGGTAACATTATTGGTTGTCAAACATTTTTGCTTGATAAAGCCATCTTAAACTACGTGTACGTTACCAGTATAACTTCATCCTTTACAAAGTCTAGATATAACTGCAAGTCACAATGTGTTTCTTTATTTGTTTCTTGTTAACAGATTTTGACCGATATGTTTTGGGACAACTTTCCAGTCTTTCATCTTTTTTATAACCTCAAATTTATTTCAATCGTGGGTAACATGATGTTTGAAATTAGTAGTGTAATAGAAAGTGCTCATTTTCTGGAACTAAATATAACAAATGTGTTCAAAATGGCACGTTTTACTTATTTGTTGATGTATGCTTTGCATGTTTGTTTTTGGTTTTGTTTAATTGTGAATTATGTACTACTGTTTACGCCTAGGAAGACTCAGATTTACTTTATTACCGCTAGATGGATCAGGTGATGGACATTTATTCTAATTATGCCATGTTTCTACATTACAGTTAATTACTTAGTTTGAACGGCTTCGAAAAGTCCGACAGTAATGACTTCCTTGACACAGTTCATCATCTAGGATAATATCCTATCAAGCCTGTTTAATAAGTCTATGGACTTTTGACGTCTTCAGTCTATACAATGCTATTTGTTACAGCATGCTAGAAACTAGAAGGAGTTGATCAATCCTTGCTTGTCTACAGTTCATATTTCGTAGTCTGCAATATCTTCACCGATTTTCTTGACAAATTCTTGCTCACTAAAATATTGATAAAGCAATTATTCCTGACAGTCAAGTTGAAGCGTTCCAGCGTATTTGGTTTTGTTACCATCATGGAATGTTTGGTATGTGTCATTTAGAGAGTAACGAATAATAATTGATAACTTACTCATTACACATTATTCCCATAAATGGCTGTGTCATAAGTGATGCAGGGTATTCACCCTTCCAACATACTATATCGCTCATCTTTCTACGGGGGTCTTCTTATTGGTTTGTTGTATATTTTGAGTTTTGCTTGTCGAGTTTGTGTTTTTGCTAATCCTTACTTCTTAATTATGTACTTGGAATTTAGGTTTTTATTACGCCTCAGTATCTTTTGACTGACCTTTGTATAGTAAATGTAAGCTTCGATTATTCGTACTCTGTGTCCACATTTTGATCAATGTGATCTAACAAGTCACAAAACGCAAATGCTATAATCCGTCTTTAATAAACACAGAAACCTAACGGCGTGTTGGGAGCATTAGAAACTGCTTGTAGCATATACTCAAATAACAAACCATTTTAATTTGAAATAAGTTATTTAAATTCATGAACGAGAAAAACATGGAAGCCATATATGAAATATTGATACGCAAAAGTGCATTTGCTTCACGGGAATTCAGTCATTTTATTACAAGAAAATAATTAATTGATTAATTTATTGATTTATACATATTTAACACCAATATCATGTAGCCCTATTTATTATTCTGACTCGATCATTGATGTTGTGATATGACAACAGGAATATATTATATGATGTATATACTATAAACATTTTAGCACAGAAAAGTTTCTGTCATTAAGATCACAACCACGTTACTATTTGCATCAACTATGTTTATTCAAAGAAAAACATTGAAACGTAAACACACATTATTGTAAATTTAAACAGATTTTTTAAAATGTTTTTTCTCATTTCGACGCTGTTACAATGAACCTCTATCTTCATGGCTGAGGCTGTAAAGAAAAAGAATAAACATTGTCAAAAATACAAAAACACGATAATCAGTGATCTTACAGAAGGTTGTTTGTTAAGGTATCCGGACAACAACTGAGCACGTGATCATAGCTGGTGTCCCGGATGTCAACATATTTTTAATGGAGCAGACCTCGGTAATGTTCGGCAAACTTCGGAAATACTATTTGAGTAACTAACTTTTTTGTACTCAAAACATTTAACATTGACTCAAAGTAAAACAATATTTTTAATTTGTATCATTAATTAGCAGTACATTGATTTAATGCAGCTGTATTTCTTGGTCGAAAAATAAAATTAAACGGTAACTTCAATTATGGGTCAGATACCTTAATTTATGTCAACTAATACATTTCCTCTAAACGGACAATACGACAAATGTTTAATTATATCGAAAAATGCAAGCTAAAATGGTTACAGATAACAAATTCGTAAAATCTTTGGCTCTCGTTTCGAACATTCGATGCTGTTACATCTATTTAAAGAAAAATATTTTGTTCTAAATAACATCAAATAAATTGCTGCGAGAAATAATTGATAACCCGTTTAGACAAAACTGATGTTATTGATATATAGTCGTGGTGGATACTTACATTATAGCAACATTTATCATTCATGCAGCAATCCTTATTTATGTCATTTGACCCGGTACACTGGTTGCCAGGCAGACACGTTCCGTTCAAATCTAGTTTGCATAAGTAACCGCCTGTAATGTAATTTGCAGTATTGATAACGTTAACTGGGCATTTTCGTATGAATTTACAGCAAATATTTTAGTGCTTAAACTCGGTAAACTAACAAGAATTAAATTTAATTTAGTAAGTCATCGTCTACTGATCACCTGTGTGTCAACAAATGGTGTGATCGAGTCAAACTTTGATTCTTATGGATCAGCTTCATCTCCCATTAAAAGAAATGGCCGCCATGATGGCATCCTGAAAGAGCTGTAAATATCCTTTAAACAACGAAGAACAAAATTTTATTACGGGAATAATGTAAATATACCAGTATATAAGTAAAAACGATAACTGAAATTGTTGTAGGTGAATACTTTACTTACATTCAGGACAACACTTAATATTTGAGAATGGGCAAAATCCAGTAGCAACACTGCCACCAAAACTATTGCCACATCCTGGAGACGAGGCAAATCTGCAACTTCTTTGAGGGTAAAAATCACCACATGGCGGTTCACCTAAACAATACAAAAATTGTACATAGTTGCTTTATGGAAATCTTCGGACCGAAAACAAATATATCCATATCTCACTACTGCAAAAAATGTTTTGAAAATGTAAACTCGTTCTCCACTATATGATATATTTGTTAAGATAAGTTCTACATTAGCAATAACAAGCTTCTTATATATTTGAAGCGATCATTTCAAAGGTTGCAATTTCTAACAGCATCTGCTATTAATTCTTTTAAAGCTATAGTTTCAACGTTTTTTTTTTTCATTGATGTCATGCCCCGTGCGGGATCCGGGTGGCTAAAAGAATAGACCGCAGTCGCGCTAGCTTGTCGTAAAAGGCGACTAAATAGCGCCCAGTACCCTGACCGGCGTGTCAGGTCGGTTTGCCTAAAGACCGACTGGGATTTGTGCCCCAGGTGTTTGAATGGGGTACCCCTGGCAAGCTGGGGTTGTCAGGCCATAATACGGAAAACCTGACCGCAAACCATATTAGTACACCGTGTTGGGAAAAATGCCACGTTCCTCGCACGTTAAAGAACGCTGCTGTAGTATTCGCTTTGAGTAGGGATTTCGATCCCGCTACAGGAGGCTAAATTGCCCGACCCTATCCATCCTCCCATTTGCCAGTGGCAATCTAAAATCCGTTACCCCTATTTTTCCTTGTGTCCCATCCCATTTTCATTCATCATCATTTCATGTTCATTTTATCATCCATTTCATGTTCATCGCCTGAATATAGCTGAAATATTGCTGCTCGGGCGTTAAACACCATTAATCAATCAATCAATCATCATTGATGGCATCTTACAGCCGAACCACAAAATGACACTGTATCATTTAGAAATCGAAGTTTATGTCCAATTTAATACACTTCGTAGGTTATAATAGTTCAGATGTTGTTTGTAAAACATAATATCTTACTTGCACAGCACTTTTGATTTGAGCAACATTCACCGACGGTATAATTTTTCTTAGATGGGCATGGATCACTCTTTAGTACACATGTCCCCCCCTGCATTTCCACAGTAATCTGAAACAGAAATTATAAAAGATTGATAATCAATTAAAATGTAATAATAATGTAATACACTTTATATAATGGTTGAATGGTTAAGTTGGTGGTTTGCCATTTTTAATAAATGTTAACGTTCAGCCATTTTTTTTCAACTATATTATGGAGTCCAGGTTTTAAGGGGAGGAAGTAAAAAACTCCACTTTCAAAAAGAAAACTCAGTTGAGGTTAGAGTCGAGCATACCCTGTCCGCAGTACTGATGGAATTCGGAAACTAAATAAAGGAAGGGATGTAGTCAAAAGTAATTACATAAGCTGCAAAAGCCACGAGATGCGTGTTGATTTTTTTATCTAGAATCCAATTTTCTTTTCAAAACAGCACCTCAATAGCAATGTTATTCATAGAAAACTGTTTGTATAATTTCCTACTTACCACATCTAATGCAGCATCTGCCATTTCCTGTACAGCATGGCCCATTATCAATTGGAAATGTATCGTTGCAACTGGTCAAACATGCTCCGATTCCAGCAGTTTGACACACATCATTTGCTAAGTACAAATCAAAGTTATATTTAAACAAATAACTTCATGTCAAATCATATGCTAACTTTGTTTTAAATTTAGACATTGTGATAAAAACGCAAAGGATGACATATGTCTCAAAATGTTTTTAAGGATGTTATGAATTAATCTATAGTTTTTTGTTAGTACGGCAACCAAATGCGCTCAGCTTGATGTATAAAGCGATCAAATATTTGCATGGTAAAAATTGCAAGAAGTTACACAGCTATAATAATTTGAACATTAATGTTAATTTTTTTGTCTTAAATAAAATGTATCTGATACGTCTTAGTATTTTTGAAATTCCGTTATATATAATTGAAAATATTTTATACCAGGACGCCGTTTCTAAGCTGTCAATGCTGAAATACAATACTGATCATTAAATCCGAGTTTACCTGTACAAGGAATACAACATGTGTCTCCTGAAGAACAGCATTGTCCGGTGCCATTAGTAATCTCATTTTCTAAACAAAATGTTCGGCACAGACATCCCTGACCAACTGAAAAAAAAGTTTTAAAAAAAACGTAAAAACGCATAAACACGCATACAGTGTTTTCTGTCGTATTTCGGACTTGTTATTCCTCTTTGACATTTTTCTATTGTTATTCGGTCGGTTTTCTAGCTTTTTCATACTGAACATCAATCGGTCCTGACTGACAAACAAAAAACAGATATACATTACATCAAACTTCAACGTACTAACCTTTAACTAAACAATCAATATATATTTTATATAATATAAGAATATCCAAATAATCACTTCTTAAAGACAATCTTATTATCGTTATTAATATTTTTCTGTCTTGTTCTGTTCTTACTAAGCTATCTAGTAGATGCAAGAAGAATGATTAAACCACTTCAACAAATTGTGATCGAAGCAATTTGAGTCTTTTATCCATTTGAAAAGCTTAAATTGAAACCATGAGCTAGTTTTAATCACTAGTGTTCTTGGGATATGAACACGAACACTTCTTTAAGAGAAATCAGGTCATGATCACATAAATTGATAAATTAAATACCTTTTTACGGATACTTTTGAAGCGTTAGAAAATATAACAAAAAAGAGCAATTGTAAGGGTCCCAGAGCACAAATCCATTGCAGTCCGAACGTGTTGATGACTAAATATGGGAGTTGTACCTAATCATAACCAGACAATTTTGAAATTGCAACCTACATTTTTAGACGCCGGTAAAATAGTCAATAGTAAATTACCAACTAATTAAAACACTGGTCCAATGGTTCACCCCACTAAAGTTAATACAAACAAAAAGACTTGATTTATAAAAATAATTTAAAGTTCTAATTGCTTACTACCGTAAAGTGTAATTACCCTGAATAAGTGATGTATTTATACAGTAAGATATCTAACCTTGACATGGAGTACAACACTTGTTCCCATCACAACAGTCCCCTGCTGGGGTCTCTCCAAAGCCACAAACACTTTTACATGTGTTTCCAGCAGTTGTGCAAGTTGCAGTCGCTGACGTTTAAAATATTTAGATACGAAGAATTACATGAACAGAAAACATTGCAAATGAGTTTCAGTTTCAGAAATATAAGATCGATTACTTTATATTATGTGCATCACGTCCTTTAAGATAATAGAAGTTTGCAACACTTTACCGTGTAGTAGTTTTGAGTTTACCTATTTCGACAACGATTTGATATCAACGCTATAGTACGTTATAAGCAATGTATATCATTTAGCATGTTTGTAACATATAAACTGTAGAACTTGTATAAACCAATGTGTGGAACATAATGAAAACATTAAGGGAGCAAGCTATGGTAGGAATTTATATCTCCATCAGCAGTAGCAATACGCGTTTTTTCTGCATACACGAAAGAATTGTTGCACTTTATGAACACGTCACGCAAGTCTTACAGCATATGACTGAATAACCCTAATCGAGCGAACATTCATAACCTGTCACACACAGGCTCCCTGACCGTCTTAGTTTCGCTGAGTAAGGATTTATGGTTTGTATCACTGAAACTGTGTGTCTTACCTGTACATGGAGTACAACAGATTTTGCCGTCACAACATGATCCCGTCGGAGTCTCGCCAACATCGCAGGAGGTTTTACATGTGTTGCCCAATGATGTACAGTTATTTGTAGCTGAAATATAGATTTACAACTAATTTGTAATGTGTAAGGACGTTTGTAGTAATATATGGTTGTAAGTTTGTCTGCACCAATGAATTGCGTAGAGATCTCGTCATTAAATTATCACTTGCATGCTCCAATGGTTGGTACATATCTAAATAGAAGTGCAATACTATTCTCATTCAGGGTCTTAAAATTAAACGCGTTTATGACTTACAGCATAAAGAATGTCTGCAAGTTCAACAATTATTCATGTATTTCTTTTTTGATTTGAAAACATTGACTACACATATATTTTCAAATGCAGATGAATAAGTCTAACTTTAAGACGCCACAAACGTTACCATATAACACTTGTACATTTGTGTAATTATATAATGTAGATGTGAAATCTTCTTTGTAGCAGTAATTGCTTCTTCGTTTACGTTCCAAGAATAGTTTATACGATTACGAAATTGCATCTTCAGTTTTGCTTTGCCTGTCAAAAATGAGATGGTAACTGCCTTAGTCACTCATCGTATCAAGATCTCAAATTTGAATTTCTAAACTAATACAAGTAAAAAGCCTCGTTTGTTCTTGTTTGCCAGATTTAAACATTTGTATTCCAAATTATCGTACCTTGACATGGAGTACAACACTTGTTACCATCACAACAATCACCTGCTGGATTTTCTCCAAAGCCACAAATACTTTTACATGTGTTCCCAGCCGTTGTGCAAGTTGCCGTCGCTAAAATTGAAAATAATTAGATAAGAAGTATTACAAAAACGGAAAAAAATGCAAATGACTTTCAGTTTCAGAAATATGGGAACGATTACTTAACATTATGTGCATCACATCCTTTAAGAAAAAGAAGTTTGCAACACTTTACCGTATTGTAGTTTTGAGTTTATCTATTTCGACAGCGGTTTGATATGAATGCGAATGTGCGTTATTAGCAAAGTATATCATTTTTGAAGGTTTACAACATATAAACTGAAGAACTTGTACAAACCAATGTTCAGAAAATAATGACAACAATAAGAGAATAAGGTAGGGTAAGCAATTATATCTCCGTCAGCAGTAGCAATACGCGTTTTTTCTGTATATACAAAAGCGTTGAATTTTATAAACACACCACATAAGTCTTACAGTATTTGACTTGAAACTACCCTTATCGAGCAAACATTCCTAGCCTGTCACACACAGGCTTCCTGGCCGTATCAGTCAGTTTCTCAGAGTTAAGATTCGTATTGTGCGTAAATATCTATCACGAAACTGTGTGTCTTACCTGTACATGGAGTACAACACATTTTGCCGTCACAACATGATCCCGCTGGAGTCTCGCCAACATCGCAGGAGGTTTTACATGTGTTGCCTAAAGCTGTACAGATATTTGTAGCTGAAAGACAAATTTACAACTAATTTGTAATGTGTAACGACGTTTGTAGTAATATATGGTTGTAAGTTTGTCTGGACCAATGAATCACGAAGATTTCTCGACATTAACTTATCAAGTGCAAGCTCTTACGGTTGGTACATATCTAATAACAATGCTATAATGTTTTAATTCAGGGTTTTAATATTAACGGAGTTTATAACTAAAAGCATGAAGAATTTCTGCTAGTTTCAAATTTATTCATGTATTTCTTTTTAAAGTTTTTCTTGCTTCGAATACACAAATTGCAAATGAATAAGTCTAAATTTAAGACGCCAAAAATTACTATTGAACACTTGTAGATTTGTGTAATTGTATTAGGTAAATGTGAAATTTATTTGTAGCAGTAATTGCATCTTCTATTACGTTCCGCGAATAGTTTTTATACGATTACGAAATTGCATCATCAGATTTGCTTTGCCAGTCAAAAATGAGATGGTAACTTCCTTAGTCACTCATCGTATCAAGATCTCAAATTTGAATTTCTAAACTAATACAAGTAAAAAGCCTCGTTTGTTCTTGTTTGCCAGATTTATACATTGTATTCCAAATTTTCTTACCTTGACATGGAGTACAACACTTGTTACCATCACAACAATCACCTGCTGGATTTTCTCCAAAGCCACAAACAATTTTACATGTGTTCCAAGCAGCTGTGCAAGTTGCCGTCGCTGAAGTTTAAAATAATTAGACACGATGTATTACAAAAACAGAAAACAATGCAAATGAGTTTCAGAAATGTGTGAACGATTACTTAATATTTTGTACATCAGATCCTTTAAGAGAATAGAAGTTTGCAACACTTTACCGTACAGTAGTTTTGAGTTCATCTATCTCCACAACGATTTGATATCAATGTGATTGTGCGTTATTAGCAACTTGTATGTGTACCGGTTTTATATGCCGTGAGTGCAATGTTCTAGCTGACGGGATAAACAGCATACTTTTACTAGGGTGAACTAGCAGTGAGTACAATGTTCTAGCTGACAAGTTAGACAGCATACTTTTACTAGGGTGAACTAGCAGTGAGCACAATGTTCTAATTAACAAGATAGACAGGATACTTTTACTAAGGTGAGCTAGCAGTGAACACAATGTTCTAGCTGGCAAGTTATTAGCAACGTACATCAATAGAATTTGTACAAACCAATGTTCCTATAAAAATAATAACACCATCCAGAGAGTAAGGTACGGTAAGCATTTATGTCTTCATCGGCAGTTGCAATACACGTTTTCTCTGCATTTACAAAAAAGCGTTGCATTTTATAAACACGTCACTTAAAATCTCTCAATATTTGACTTGAAATAACCGTTATCGAGCGAACATTCCTAACGTGTCACACACAGGCTCTCCGGCAATAGCAGTCAGTTTCTATGAGTTAAGATTTGTAGTTTTCATACATATCAATTGCTGAAACTGTGTGTCTTACCTGTACATGGAGTACAACACATTTTGCCATCACAACATGATTCCGTCGGAGTCTCGCCAACACCGCAGGAGGTTTTACAGGTGTTGCCTAAAGCTGTACAGTTATTTGTAGCTGAAATATAGATTAACAACTAATTTGTAATGTGTAACGACGTTTGTAGTAATATATGGTTTTAAATTTGTCTGTACCAATGAATCACGAAGAGATCCCGATATTAAATTACCACGTGCAGGCTCCTATGGTTGGTACATATCTCAGTAGCAATGCTATAATGTTCTCATTCAGGGTTTTAAAATTAACTGAGTGTATAACTAAAAGCATAAAGAATATCTGCTATTTAGAAGTTAATTCGTGTATTTATTTTTAAGTCTTTCTTGCTTTGAAAACACATGATGACGATGAATAAGTCTAAATTTAACACGCCACAATCATTACTATAGAACAGAATAGATTTGTGTAAGGTAGATTAAAAAAGCTCCATTAAACCAGTTCTAACGTCTTTTATTACGTTCATCATATACTTTATACAAAAAGCGCGATTACATCCCAAACTTAGCTATGCCGGTTATCAACTGATAGATGATTACCTGCCTAAATCAATCGTCCGATCCAGTATCTGAATTTAAAATATCTTAACTAATACAAGTGAAAAAGCCTTGTTTGTTCTTTTTTGCTAGATTTATAAATTTTTAGCCCAAATTATCTTACCTTTACATGGTGTACAACACTTGTTACCATCACAACAGTCCCCTGCTGGGGTCTCTCCAAAGCCACAAACACTTTTACATGTGTTCCCAGCAGACGTGCAAGTTGCCGTCGCTGAAAAGTATAAAATATTAACTCACGAAGAATAACACAAAGAGAAAAAAGTTGCAACTGTGTTTCTGAAAAATCTGCACGATTACTTAATAGTATGTGCATCGCATTATTTAAAGCAGTTTGCAACACTTCACCGTATAGTAGTTTGGGATTCATTTCTTTCGACAACGATTTGATATCAATGCGATCGTGCGATATTAGCAATGTCTATAACTTGGGAGTTTTACAAGATATAAACTTTAGAACGTGCACAAACCAATGTACGGAAAATAATAACAACATCAAGAGAGTAAGGCATGGTTGGCACTTATATCTCCATCAGGAGTAGCAATACGCGTTTTTTCTGCATACACGAAAGAATTGTTGCACTTTATGAACACGTCACGCAAGTCTTACAGTATATGACTGAATAACCCTAATCGAGCAAACATTCATAACCTGTCACACACAGGCTCCCTGACCGTCTTAGTTTCGCTGAGTAAGGATTTAGGGTTTGTATCACTGAAACTGTGTATCTTACCTGTACATGGAGTACAACACATTTTGCCGTCACAACATGATCCCGCTGGAGTCTCGCCAACACCGCAAGACGTTTTACATGTGTTGCCTAAAGCTGTACAGATATTTGTAGCTGAAATACAAATTTACAACTAATTTGTAATGTGTAACGACGTTTGTAGTAATATATGGTTGTAAGTTTGTCTGCACCAATGAATCACGAAGATTTCTCGACATTAACTTATCAAGTGCAAGCTCTTATGGTTGGTACATATCTAATAACAATGCTATAATGTTTTCATTCAGGGTTTTAATATTAACGGAGTTTATAACTCAAAGCATGAAGAATTTCTGCTAGTTTCAAATTTATTCATGTATTTCTTTTTAAAGTTTTTCTTGCTTTGAATACACAAATTGCAAATGAATAAGTCTAAATTTAAGACGCCAAAAATTACTATAGAACACTTGTAGATTTGTGTAATTGTATAAGGTAAATGTGAAATTTATTTGTAGCAGTAATTGCATCTTCTATTACGTTCCGCGAATAGTTTTTATACGATTACGAAATTGCATCATCAGATTTGCTTTGCCAGTCAAAAATGAGATGGTAACTTCCTTAGTCACTCATCGTATCAAGATCTCAAATTTGAATTTCTAAACTAATACAAGTAAAAAGCCTCGTTTGTTCTTGTTTGCCAGATTTGTACATTGTATTCCAAATTATCTTACCTTGACATAGAGTACAACACTTGCTACCATCACAACAATCACCTGCTGGATTTTCTCCAAAGCCACAAACAATTTTACATGTGTTCCAAGCAGCTGTGCAAGTTGCCGTCGCTGAAGTTTAAAATAATTAGACACGAAGTATTACAAAAACAGAAAACAATGCAAATGAGTTTCAGAAATGTGTGATCGATTACTTAATATTTTGTACATCCGATCCTTTAAGAGAATAGAAGTTTGCAACACTTTACCGTATAGTAGTTTTGAGTTCATCTATCTCCACAACGATTTGATATCAATGTGATTGTGCGTTATTAGCAACTTGTATGTGTACCGGTTATATGCCGTGAGTGCAATGTTCTAGCTGACGGGATAAACAGCATACTTTTACTAGGGTGAACTAGCAGTGAGTACAATGTTCTAGCTGACAAGTTAGACAGCATACTTTTACTAGGGTGAACTAGCAGTGAGCACAATGTTCTAATTAACAAGATAGACAGGATACTTTTACTAAGGTGAGCTAGCTGGCAAGTTATTAGCAACGTACATCAATAGAATTTGTACAAACCAATGTTCCTATAAAAATAATAACACCATCCAGAGAGTAAGGTACGGTAAGCATTTATGTCTTCATCGGCAGTTGCAATACACGTTTTCTCTGCATTTACAAAAAAGCGTTGCATTTTATAAACACGTCACTTAAAATCTCTCAATATTTGACTTGAAATAACCGTTATCGAGCGAACATTCCTAACCTGTCACACACAGGCTCTCCGGCCGTAGCAGTCAGTTTCTATGAGTTAAGATTTGTAGTTTTCATACATATCAATTGCTGAAACTGTGTGTCTTACCTGTACATGGAGTACAACACATTTTGCCGTCACAACATGATCCCGTCGGAGTCTCGCCAACACCACAGGAGGTTTTACAGGTGTTGCCTAAAGCTGTACAGTTATTTGTAGCTGAAATATAGATTAACAACTAATTTGTAATGTGCAACGACGTTTGTAGTAATATATGGTATTAAATTTGTCTGTACCAATGAATCACGAAGAGATCCCGATATTAAATTACCACGTGCAGGCTCCTATGGTTGGTACATATCTCAGTAGCAATGCTATAATGTTCTCATTCAGGGTTTTAAAAATTAACTGAGTGTATAACTAAAAGCATAAAGAATATCTGCTATTTCGAAGTTAATTCGTGTATTTATTTTTAAGTCTTTCTTGCTTTGAAAACACATAATGACGATGAATAAGTCTAAATTTAAGACGCCACAATCATTACTATAGAACAGAATAGATTTGTGTAAGGTAGATTAGAAAAGCTCCTTTGAAGCAGTACTAACGTCTTTTATTACGTTCTTCATATACTTTATACAAAAAGCGCAATTACATCCCAAAATTAGCTATGCCGGTTATCAACGGATAGATAATTACCTGCCTCAATCAATCGTCTGATCCAGTATCTGAATTTAAAATGTCTAAACTAATACAAGTAAAAAATCATTGTTTGTTCTTTTTTGCTAGATTTATCAATTTTTAGCCCAAATTATCTTACCTTTACATGGTGTACAACACTTGTTACCATCACAACAGTCCCCTGCTGGGGTCTCTCCAAAGCCACAAACACTTTTACATGTGTTCCCAGCAGACGTGCAAGTTGCAGTCGCTGAAACAAAGTATAAAATAATAATTCACGCGAAGAATAACACAAACAGAAAAGGTTGCAAATGTGTTTCAGAAATATCGACACGATTACTTAATAGTATGTGCATCGCATTCTTTATAGCAGTGTGCCACACTTCTCCGTATAGTAGTTTGGGATTCATCTCTTTCGACAACGATTTGATATCAATGCGATTGTTCGATATTAGCAATGTCTTTAACTTGGGAGTTTTACAAGATATAAACTTTAGAACGTGCACAAACCAATCTACGGAAAAAAACAACATCTAGAGAGTAAGGCATGGTTGGCACTTATATCTCCATAAGCAGTAGCAATACGCGTTTTTTTCTGCATATACGAAACAATCATTGCATTTTATAAAGCCTCTCATTGACTTGAAATAACCCTAATCGAGAGGACATTCATAACCTCTCACACACATGTTCCCTGGCCGTCTAGGTCAGTTTCTATGAGTTAAGATTTGTAGTTTGCGTACTTATCAATTGCTTAAACTGTGTGTCTTACCTGTACATGGAGTACAACACATTTTGCCGTCACAACATGATCCCGTCGGAGTCTCGCCAACACCACAGGAGGTTTTACAGGTGTTGCCTAAAGCTGTACAATTATTTGTAGCTGAAATATAGATTTACAACTAATTTTTGATGTGTAAGGACGTTTGTAGTAATATATGGTTTTAAATTTGTCTGTAACAATGTATCACGAAGAGATCCCGATATTAAATTACCACGTGCACGCTCCTATGGTTGGTACATATCTCAGTAGCAATGCAATAGTGTTCTCATTCAGGGTTTTAAAATTTACCGAGTTTATAACTAAAAGCATAAATAAAATCTGCTATTTCGAAGTTAATTGGCGTATATATTTTATCGTCTTTATTGCTTTGAAAACACACCAAGATGATGAATAAGTCTAAATTTAAGACGCCACAATCATTACTATAGAACGGAATAGATTTGTGTAAGGTAGATTAGAAAAGCTCCTTTGAAGCAGTACTGACAGCTTCTATTACTTCCATCATATACTTTATACGATTACGCAATTACATCCCCAAACTTGCTATGCCGGTTATCAATTGGTAGATGATTACCTGCCTTAATCAATCATCGGATCCAGTATCTGAATTTAAAATGTCTAAACTAAGACAAGTAAAAAAGCATTGTTTGTTCTTTTTTTGCTAGATTTATAAATTTGTGGCCCAAATTATCTTACCTTTACATGGTGTACAACACTTGTTACCATCACAACAGTCCCCTGCTGGGGTCTCTCCAAAGCCACAAACACTTTTACATGTGCTCCCAGCAGACGTGCAAGTTGCCGTCGCTGAAACAAAGTATAAAATAATTAGTCACGAAGAATTACAATAACAAAAAAAAGTCGCAAATGTGTTTCAGAAAAATCTGCGCGATTACTTAATAGTATGTGCATCGCATTCTTTATAGCAGTTTGCAACATTTCAACGTATAGTAGTTTGGGATTCATCTCTTTCGACAACGATTTGATATCAATGCGATTGTGCGATATTAGCAATGTCTGTTATTTGGGAATTTTACAAGATATAAACTTTAGAACGTGCACAAACCAATGTACGGAAAATAATAACAACATCTAGAGAGTAAGGTATGGTGGAAACTTATATCTCCATCAGCAGTAGCAAAACGCTATATTTCTGCATATACGAAACAATCGTTGGAATTTATTAACACGTCACTTCTCATTATTTGACTTGAAATAATCCTAATCGAGAGGACATTCTTAACCTCTCACACACATGTTCCCTGGCCGGCTGTCAGTTGCTGAAACGTGTGTCTTACCTGTACATGGAGTACAACACATTTTGCCGTCACAACATGATCCCGCCGGAGTCTCGCCAACACCGCAGGAGGTTTTACAGGTGTTGCCTAAAGCTGTACAGTTATTTGTAGCTGAAATATAGATTAACAACTAATTTGTAATGTGTAACGACGTTTGTAGTAATATATGGATAAATTTTTTCTGTACCAATGAATCACGTAGAGATCCCGACATTAAATTACCACGTGCACGCTCCTATTGTTGGAAGATATCTCAGTAGCAATACAATCATGTTCTCGATCAGGGTTTTTAAAATTAACTGAGTTTATAACTAATAGCATAAAGAATTTCTGCTTGTTCGAAGTTTTTTCATGTATTTCTAATTAAAGTCTTACTTGTTTTGGAAACACATATTGATGATACAAAAGTCTAAATTTAAGACGCCACAATCATTACTTTAGAACAGTATAGATTTGTGTAAGGTAGATTAGAACAGCTCCTTTGAAGCAGTACTAACATCTTCTATTACGTTCATCATATACTGTATACGATTATGCAATTACATCCCCAAATTTGCTATGCCGGTTATCAACTGTTAGATGATTACCTGCCTTAATCAATCGTCGGATCCAGTATCTGAATTAAAAATGTCTAAACTAATACAAGTACAAAAGCCTTGTTTGTTCTTGTTGCTAGATTTATACAATTTTTGTAGCCCAAATTATCTTACCTTTACATGGAGTACAACACTTGTTACCATCACAACAGTCCCCTACCGGGGTCTCTCGCTGAAACAAAGTTTAAAATAAATTATTCGCGTAGTACATATTTTATCACTGAAACTGTTCGTCTTACCTGTACATGGCGTACAACACATTTTGCCGTCACAACATGATCCCAACGGAATCACGCCAACACCCCAGAAGGTTTTACATGTATTGCCAAAAGCTGTGCAGTTAGTTATTTGTAGCTGAAATATATAGTTGTTCAACAAAATGACAAGATCTCGACATTAAAATATCACTCGTAGTCTGTAAAGATGAGTCCATGTCTAAGTTTCCTTAAAATAATGACCTTATTTATTTTTATGTATAAGCTCTCGTTATACAAATAGATTATACATTACACAATTACTGAAACATATGAAAGTCGTTTTCCTATGTAACTGACTTAATTTACACTTAAATAAAACAAATATATTGATATATTTTGTAGTAATATAGGATCTTACATTGGTACGAGTGGATTATCGGATTTCTCCAAGCGAGATAGTTAAATTATGGAATTTTAATTCCGAACCTTGCCGAGGTCTTAAATTTCCATAATTTAATAAAATAATCTCGATAGAGTGGAGAAATCCGATAATCCATGAGTACTTATGTAAGATTCCGTTTCTCTAATTTTAAAAAAGTAGGAAATTTGCGAAATGAAGTACAAATTCTCCCAACCTCAATTTTACGTTCATGACTTGAATACGCGGTAAATGGAAGGTGTTTTGATTATGACGTCATGAGTTCTTATTGTGACGTTATTATTTTAAACATATCAAATGCTGAGAACAAGAAATTCACTAGTGGCGAGAACTATATTTTCCACACCGGACAAGCGATTGAAATATTACGTCAAAATTAGAGAAATTGTGTTACCTGTGCATGCAGTACAACACTTGCTTCCATCACAACATATGCCTTCTTGTTTCTCTCCCAAAGCACAAGATGTTTTACATGTTTTGCCAGCAGCTGTACATTTAATGGACTCTGAGATAAAGTTTTCAAAAGTGTTTAAATTCCATTCAATATGGTAAACGGAAAATAATTTAAATAGAAGACACTTTGAAAAAAAGATCAATACAAATGTTAAGCGAAAAATATATGACGTCAAAGAGAGCGTGCCTCCAAGACGATGATTTTTTTTATCCTCCAAAAGAAAATTTTTTCCAGCTAATCAAAAGTTAGTATTTCATATGAACATTGTAAACGAAATTCATGATCAATTCTAAATACACTTCAACAATATTTCTACCTGGCAAAAATTGTTATATTATGGCGTCTATTAATAGCTGATATCACGAATCCTAGAGTTGTACTAACCGTTTAATTGCGGATTTATTTTAATGTAAGACGTCAAGTATAATTTGTGTACGCGTTTTTTATCACAAGGATATTATTCAACAAATATGGACGATATCGACCAATTCTCACACGATAAAGACATGCAAAATACAAACACTATAATACAACAGTATGCTGTTTTTCAAATTAAGCCCAAACCTAACGATCAGCCAAATTTGTTTTACTTGCCTTCGTGAACAGTTTAAAAAAACCGAGAAACTACGACGGAGTACTGGACACACTAGAGTATGTCAGCTTATACATTTATATGTGCGGCTAACGGATGTTATATTATTGGGGTATAGTAAACCCTTTCGGGTGTTTATGTATGCTTTATGATCCGCTGTTAAAAGAGTGTTTTAAAATTAGAAATCATAGCTATAATTTGTCCACAGTTGTAAAGCTCAATTTTCTAACACTAAGTTATCATCTCATATGGAAAGTCGTTATGTCATCAATATTGATACCTACAGATTTATTCAATCAGTCTTTGCATGAATGAATTGTACATGTTTCGTATTTAGCTGGACATAAAATAGGATTTTTTCCTAGACATGACAATGAGTAACTCGACGGGTGTCTTATTACAGACAGGCACTGCTTAATCGTCCGGAGCACCAGATTGCACCCATGTTTTTATTGCGTTCGGGTTACTCTTTCTGTTTTTGTGTTTTTTTGGTTTTTGTGTTGCGTTGTGTATGTTTATCTATTTCCGGATTTGTAACTGTCTCTTGACTTTTGACTCTTGTTGTTTTTCAGTCGGTTTTCTCTGCTATTTTTCATAGGGAACACTGAAAATGCTCCGTACAGCACTTTAAACTTAATCCCATATTATTTTCAACCACTTTGACGGGTTTCACAACCTTCAAACTCATAAACAAATGAAAATTTATTTTTCCATAAACACCACTGATAGTAAACATTTCTTACCAGTACATGGAATGCAACATTTTTTACTATTACAACAATCGCCTACTGGGTTCTCTCCAAAATCACAAGATGTTTTACACGTGTTTCCACTAACTGTACAATTAACGGATGCTATATAAAGTTGTAAAAAAATATGTCAATGCAGTTTTATAAAATAAATAAAATGAATAAGTTGGAAATTTACTTAATTATAATTTATTAGAATACTTCATATATTTTTGTACAATAAAGAGATGAAAAGTTAACACAATTATTGTCGATTGTAACCGTTGTTCCTTGACTTTTTGCTTCTAATTACCCCTCGTTTAATTTAGTTTACATTTCGTTGTGCCGAAAACAGTTTCATTATGCTCACAATTTGATGAAAAATGAAATTGTAACAAAAATGTATGTTTAGTATCATGAGGAATATATATAGAGGAATTGGTTATCGGATCCACAAATAATTTTTTATTGATAAAATAGATACCAAACAGCAGTTATGCATCTACCTTCGGGGACAAGAACATTTGAATAAACAACAAATCAACTTGGAGATTGACCAATGAGCAAAACGTTACAAGTACCAATTAGCGAGGTGTCAGTTGCATAGGACAGAACATTTTGAGTTTTGCAGAGACAATAATGCGCCTAGTAATTTAGACGTCTACCAATTACTTCTTAAACGTGTAACAATCAGGTAACTAGCAAAACACGTCACATACTACATTTCGAGGCTATGTTTATCAGAATTCTAACCTGACAACCCCCCATCTGCCATTACATGCTTATTATCATGCAGTAGCACCCTCCTAACTTCCACAAAATGTGTTATTGTTAATTATGCCCGCTCAAAAATGGCAGGAACTTTAATATCGTTTAATGTAAGTTTGCTTTTTACCTGTGCAAGGCGTACAACACAATGTGCCGTCGCAACATGAACCTTCTCTATTCTCCCCAAAACCACAAGAGGTTTTACATGTATTTCCAGCAACTGTGCAATTTATTGATGCTGAAAGAGATAAATTGTGTAATTCTGCACTATTGGAACAACACAAATCGAGTTCCATAATAGACAATAACGTACATGATTTAAGGATAATGTCTTTTCAATATTTTTAGTCTTAATAATTAACTATGCAACAATCTACAGCATGTTTTACCCTAGATATCGAGAATCTCTGCTACAATTTCATTGGTTTGGGGTAGTTCAAAAACGTTGATAGATTAAAAGTTCATTATGCCAAAAACCAAAAATAATCAGTGAGCTCTTTAATTGCATTAACAAAACTGCAGACAACAGAGCTAAACAACAAAATTTGTGTTTAATGTATTAAAATTGGGTTAACATTCTTAAAATGACTGTGGTATCTGAAGAAGCCCTAAACTTGGTCTGCAATTGGTGCATACTTCGTCAGAAACTTATTGAAAATGTACACTACATTCTAATGTGTGTTTCCATTAGGGTGTTTTAAGTCTTCGATTGCGAATTAATGTTCTTGATCATTAAATTTAATTTGACAACAATTTCTGAACCCTGTGTAGTCTTGGTTGTACATGCATTGTTTAAATTATTGAGGACCAATGTCGACTGTATACACTAAGATGCAGAGATGTAAAATTGAAAAACCAATCGACGTAAACATGTGATGCATTTATAACGGTATGGATACATGTGGAAACTCTTCGATAAATAACACCTTTGATTTTAGCACGCCAGGGTAGGGACCCTTCTAAAGATTCTCGGATGCATACAAGCAATATCCATTTATAAACAAACTATCTGAATAGCTGACATGGTGTGCAGCGAGGTCCGAATGTGCTGTTTTTCCGGATAAACTTTCTGAATCTGTTCATGCGCAATGGATATCAATTCATCATTACACATTGACACATTGGGTGATGCACTTCGTGGTTCCTTTGAATATATTATTTGCTAATTCGTATTAGTTATGGATGCATTTCAATCAATATGAATTTTGCTACTTTGTGAAACTCACCTGTACAGGGAGAACAACACTTTTTACCACCACAACATGTGCCGACTTGATTCTCACCAACACTGCAAGACGTTTTACAGGTGTTACCATTAACTGTACAATCAACTGATGCTGAAAAAGATGATGAATTTTTATCGTTGCGATTAGTTACAGTAAAGTTACAGAGCGAGCTTTGTTTGATATGTAGCTATAGTTTTCAAACAAGTTTTCCAATGTTTTAATGTCTTACACAATATTCAAATATCAACAACACTGTAATCATTTTGATTGGTTTTGCCTGGATAAAGATTCTCTAATTCTACGTTTTAAATAAAGCTTAAATAATAGCGTAAAACTCACGTGAAGATTTATTTATAAAAAGCGATTGAAAATTTAAATAGGACATAATCGGTCAAGTTCAATGTATGAAGTATTACGATTTTTCCCCTATATAGTTATAGTTTAATGCGCGAAATTTTTGGGTTTTTTTAATTTGTGAAGGGAAAGATTGATTCATCATCATTCATCAAGTTAAATGCAAATAAGATATTATGCTTTGGCTGAGATGACCGGTTGTAGAGCTTTTAGAAAGACCGAATGTATGGCCCAGACACATTATTTTAATATAAGGCAGAGATTTTTGATTTTAAGAAAACACTTTATAATTTGTCTTACCTGTACATGAAGTACAGCATTTCATGCCACCACAACAGGTGCCTTCTTGCTTCTCATCAAACCCACAGGCATTTTTACATGTCTTGCCAGCACCTTTACACACGCCAGTAGCTGAAATAAAGTTGGTCAAAAATGTTGCAGACGGCGGTATAACTGTTTGAATGATAATTCAAGAAAGCAGTAGACTTAATATTTAAATGCGTCCGTCCTACGTAATTCGAAAGTATCGATTGGTGAATAATAATAAACTGTGTTTACTCCTTTATAAAACCATGTTTTCTAATTTCACAACAGCCTAAAATTCATGTGTACGTATGCTCTAAAAAGGTCATGTTGACGCCATGAACTAAGAACCCATTTATGATTATATAAAGATATGTAAAACTTTAAAATGTTTTGTGCGTAGTGCGCATAAACTATTAGATCTAGTGTACAGTTATGCGCGCGAAATGTTTAGGTGTGTGTATACATGAAATATTAAATCATACGCGAATAATAAGAATTACTAAGTACTGTGTACAAAATACAGAGATTATGCCAGATTGGTAATATTCATGCATGCTGGAATGGCTTAATGTTGCACATAGTTTGTAGTCATGAGTAGTCTAATAGTCTGACAATCTATTTTCACTGACCTCGACATCTAAATTTATGGTCATGTGACTGCATCAGACTTTGCTGAGTAGGTCAGATTCTAAGTAACGATGCATGACTGGGTGACAATATTTGGTGTAAATGGTGCTCTTACGTGTGATAGGTGTTATCTAACCTTAACCCAATATCATAAGGGGCCTCGGTGGCCAGGTGGTTAGTTAGTCTACTATTGATCACAAGCCTGTCAACACGTAGTATGCGGGTTGCAAGTCTCACTGCGGGAACGGAGTCCAATCTTAATTAATAAGGTTTGTCAATTTTCTAACGATGGTACGGGTATTTCTCGGTTTTTTCCCACAAATAATAACTGGATGAAATATGTGAAAAATACTGAAGTGGAGTTAAACACAATTTAAACAACAAACAAAATCAACTCCATGACACACTGGCTACGATTCGGTCCATTCCTAAACCTTAATTTATTATAGTTGTTGCCGTCAGAGCTTTTCATCAGTTTTAGGCTTTAGTCCAATACACATTACTTTATCTTGACCTTCCTTTCATGGTTCAGTATTATCTAATATACCATATTTTCTCAGAATGTCTTTCAGCAGATATACATATCACTAGGGCATTAGTTTCTGTCATTTAATTAGTTCTAGCACTCACAACCTTGATTTAACTACACCGCATTTTATGCGCCTGTCCCAAGTGTTGGAAAATGCTTTGTATCAGTTTTTTTCCGTTTACATGTATGCATTATTTAGGCACGCGTTTCGTTATGGCCAATTAATTGTACATTTGACGGATCTGCTGAGGTTGCCGTGAAGCGTGAGTTTTCCATCCATTATTAAGGTCTGAATTGTGATTATCTTTTTTGTGCCGTTGCTTTAACGTAAGAATGGTATCATGTCTTCCGGACACATTTCACATACCTGTATAAAACAGATAAGTAGCCGCAGATAGGACATACTAGTGTGTTCACATTTTTCACTGGATTCCTTTCAAACGTGTTACCATATATATGATGGTGTACACATACCTTTACATGGAGCACAAGACGTGTTACCATATGATGGTGTTCACATACATTTACATGGAGCACAAGACGTGTTAACATATGATGGTGTACACATACCTTTTACATGAAGTACAAGACGTGTTACCGTATGATGGTGTACACATACCTTTACATGAAGCAAAAAAGGCGTGTTACCATATGATGGTGTACACATAACTTTACACGGAGCACAAGACGTGTTACCATATGATGGTATTCACATACATTTACATAGGGCACAAGACGTGTTACCATATGATGGTGTTCACATACCTTTACATAGGGCACAAGACGTGTTACCATATGATGGTGTACACATACCTTTACATGGAGCACAAGACGTGTTACCATATGATGGTGTTCACATACCTTTACATAGGGCACAAGACGTGTTACCATATGATGGTGTACACATACCTTTACATGAAGCAAAAAAGGCGTGTTACCATATGATGGTGTACACATACCTTTACACGGAGCACAAGACGTGTTACCATATGATGGTGTACACATAACTTTACATGGAGCACAAGACGTGTTACCATATGATGGTGTACACATACCTTTTACATGGAGCACAAGACATGTTACCATATGATGGTGTACACATACCTTTACATGGAGCCCGACGTGTTATCATATGATGGTGTACACATACTTACATGGAGCACAAGACATGTTACCATATGATGGTGTACACATACCTTTACATGGAGCCGACGTGTTATCATATGATGGTGTACACATACCTTTACATGGAGCACAAGACATGTTACCATATGATGGTGTACACATACCTTTACATGGAGCCCGACGTGTTATCATATGATGGTGTACACATACCTTTACATGGAGCACAAGACATGTTACCATATGATGGTGTACACATACCTTTTACATGGAGCACAAGACGTGTTACCATATATATGATGGTGTTCACATACCTTTACATGGAGCACAAGACGTGTTACCATATGATGGTGTACACATACCTTTTACATGGAGCACAAGACATGTTACCATATGATGGTGTACACATACCTTTACATGGAGCCCGACGTGTTATCATATGATGGTGTACACATACTTACATGGAGCACAAGACATGTTACCATATGATGGTGTACACATACCTTTACATGGAGCCGACGTGTTATCATATGATGGTGTACACATACCTTTACATGGAGCACAAGACGTGTTACCATATGATGGTGTTCACATACATTTACATGGAGCACAAGACGTGTTAACATATGATGGTGCACACATACCTTTTACGTGAAGCACAAGACGTGTTACCGTATGATGGTGTACACATACCTTTACATGAAGCAAAAAAAAGGCGTGTTACCATATGATGGTGTACACATACCTTTACATGGAGCACAAGATGTGTTACCATATGATGGTGTTCACATACCTTTACACGGAGCACAAGACGTGTTACCATATGATGGTGTTCACATACCTTTACATGGAGCACAAGATGTGTTACCATATGATGGTGTTCACATACCTTTACACGGAGCACAAGACGTGTTACCATATGATGGTGTACACATAACTTTACATGGAGCACAAGACGTGTTACCATATGATGGTGTACACATACCTTTACATGGAGCCCGACGTGTTATCATATGATGGTGTACACATACCTTTACATGGAGCACAAGACATGTTACCATATGATGGTGTACACATACCTTTACATGGAGCCCGACGTGTTATCATATGATGGTGTACACATACCTTTACATGGAGCCCGACGTGTTATCATATGATGGTGTACACATACCTTTACATGGGGCACAAGACGTGTTATCATATGATGGTGTACACATACCTTTACATGGAGCACAAGACATGTTACAATATGATGGTGTACACATACCTTTACATGGAGCCCGACGTGTTATCATATGATGGTGTATACATACCTTTACATGGAGCACAAGACGTGTTAACATATGATGGTGTACACATACCTTTACATGGAGCACAAGACGTGTTACCATATGATGGTGTACACATACCTTTTACATGGAGCACAAGACATGTTACCATATGATGGTGTACACATACCTTTACATGGAGCCCGACGTGTTATCATATGATGGTGTACACATACCTTTACATGGAGCACAAGACATGTTACCATATGATGGTGTACACATACCTTTACATGGAGCCCGACGTGTTATCATATGATGGTGTACACATACCTTTACATGGAGCCCGACGTGTTATCATATGATGGTGTACACATACCTTTACATGGAGCACAAGACATGTTACCATATGATGGTGTACACATACCTTTATATGGAGCACAAGACGTGTTACCATATGATGGTGTACACATACCTTTACATGGAGCACAAGACGTGTTACCATATGATGGTGTTCACATACATTTACATGGAGCACAAGACGTGTTAACAAATGATGGTGCACACATACCTTTTACGTGAAGCACAAGACGTGTTACCGTATGATGGTGTACACATACCTTTACATGAAGCAAAAAAAAAGGCGTGTTACCATATGATGGTGTACACATAACTTTACACGGAGCGCAAGACGTGTTACCATATGATGGTGTTCACATACCTTTACATAGGGCACAAGACGTATTACCATATGATGGTGTACACATACCTTACATGGGATACACGAGACATGTTACCATATGATGGTGTACACATACCTTTACCTGAAGCACAAGACGTGTTACGTGTGTACATACCTGTAAATGGAGCACAAGACGTGTTACCATATGATGGTGTATACATAACTTTACATGGGGCACAAGATGTGTTACCATATGATGGTGTATACATAATTTTACATAGGGCACAAGACGTGCTACCATATGATGGTGTACACATACCTTTTACATGGAGCACAGACATGTTACCATATGATGGTGTACACATACCTTTACATAGGGCACAAGACGTGTTACCATATGATGGTGTACACATACCTTTTACATGGAGTACAGACATGCTACCATATGATGGTGTACACATACCTTTACATGAAGCACAAGACGTGTTACCATATATATGATGGTGTACACATACCTTTACATAGGGCACAAGACATGCTACCATATGATGGTGTACACATACCTTTACATAGGGTGCAAGACGTGTTACCATATGATGGTGTACACATACCTTTACATAGGGTGCAAGACGTGTTACCATATGATGGTGTACACATACCTTTACATGAAGCACAAGACGTGTTACCATATATATGATGGTGTACACATACCTTTACATAGGGCACAAGACATGTTACCATATGATGGTGTACACATACCTTTACATAGGGTGCAAGACGTGTTACCATATGATGGTGTACACATACCTTTACATAGGGCACAAGACGTGTTACCATATGATGGTGTGCACATACCTTTACATGGAGCACAGACATGCTACCATATGATGGTGTACACATACCTTTACATAGGGCACAAGACATGTTACCATATGATGGTGTACACATACCTTTACATAGGGCACAAGACGTGTTACCATATGATGGTGTACACATACCTTTACATGGAGCACAAGACGTGTTACCATATGATGGTGTACACATACCTTTACATAGGGCACAAGACGTGTTACCGTATGATGGTGTACACATACCTTTACATAGGGCACAAGACATGTTACCATAAGATGGTGTACACATACCTTTACATAGGGCACAAGACGTGTTACCATATGATGGTGTACACATACCTTTACATGGAGCACAAGACGTGTTACCATATGATGGTGTTCACATACCTTTACATAGGGCACAAGACGTGCTACCATATGATGGTGTACACATACCTTTACATGGAGCACAAGACGTGTTACCATAAGATGGTGTACACATACCTTTACGTGGAGCACAAGACGTGTTACCATATGATGGTGTATACATACCTTTACATAGGGCACAAGACGTGCTACCATATGATGGTGTACACATACCTTTACATGGAGCACAAGACGTGTTACCATATGATGGTGTACACATACCTTTACATAGGGCACAAGACGTGTTACCATATGATGGTGTACACATACCTTTACATAGGGCACAAGACGTGCTACAATATGATGGTGTTCACATACCTTTACATGGAGCACAAGACGTGTTACCATATGATGGTGTACACATACCTTTACATAGGGCACAAGACGTGTTACCGTATGATGGTGTACACATACCTTTACATGGAGCACAAGACGTGTTACCATATGATGGTGTTCACATACCTTTACATAGGGCACAAGACATGTTACCATATGATGGTGTACACATAACTTTACATGGAGCACAAGACGTGTTACCATATGATGGTGTACACATACCTTTACATGGAGCACAAGACGTGTTACCATATGATGGTGTACACATACCTTTACATAGGGCACAAGACGTGTTACGATATGATGGTGTTCACATACCTTTTACATGAAGCACAAGACGTGTTAACATATGATGGTGTATACATACCTTTACATGGAGCACAAGACGTGTTACCATATGATGGTGTGCACATACCTCTACCTGAAGCACAAGACGTGTTACCATATGATGGTGTACACATACCTTTACATAGGGCACAAGACGTGTTACCATATGATGGTGTTCACATACCTTTACATAGGGCACAAGACGTATTACCATATGATGGTGTACACATACCTTTACATGGAGCACAAGACGTGTTACCATATGATGGTGTACACATACCTTTACATGGAGCACAAGACGTGTTACCATATGATGGTGTTCACATACCTTTACCTGAAACACAAGACGTGTTACCATATGATGGTGTACACATACCTTTACATAGGGCACAAGACGTGTTACCATATGATGGTGTACACATACCTTTACATGGAGCACAAGACGTGTTACCATATGATGGTGTTCACATACCTTTACATAGGGCACAAGACGTGCTACCATATGATGGTGTACACATACCTTTACATGGAGCACAAGACGTGTTACCATAAGATGGTGTACACATACCTTTACGTGGAGCACAAGACGTGTTACCATATGATGGTGTATACATACCTTTACATAGGGCACAAGACGTGCTACCATATGATGGTGTACACATACCTTTACATGGAGCACAAGACGTGTTACCATATGATGGTGTACACATACCTTTACATAGGGCACAAGACGTGTTACCATATGATGGTGTACACATACCTTTACATAGGGCACAAGACGTGCTACAATATGATGGTGTTCACATACCTTTACATGGAGCACAAGACGTGTTACCATATGATGGTGTACACATACCTTTACATAGGGCACAAGACGTGTTACCGTATGATGGTGTACACATACCTTTACATGGAGCACAAGACGTGTTACCATATGATGGTGTTCACATACCTTTACATAGGGCACAAGACATGTTACCATATGATGGTGTACACATAACTTTACATGGAGCACAAGACGTGTTACCATATGATGGTGTACACATACCTTTACATGGAGCACAAGACGTGTTACCATATGATGGTGTACACATACCTTTACATAGGGCACAAGACGTGTTACGATATGATGGTGTTCACATACCTTTTACATGAAGCACAAGACGTGTTAACATATGATGGTGTATACATACCTTTACATGGAGCACAAGACGTGTTACCATATGATGGTGTGCACATACCTCTACCTGAAGCACAAGACGTGTTACCATATGATGGAGTACACATACCTTTACATAGGGCACAAGACGTGTTACGATATGATGGTGTTCACATACCTTTACCTGAAACACAAGACGTGTTACCTTATGATGGTGTTTACATACCTTTACATGGGGCACAAGACGTGTTACCATATGATGGTGTACACAAACCTTTACATAGGGCACAAGACGTGTTACCATATGATGGTGTTCACATACCTTTTACATGAAGCACAAGACGTGTTACCGTATGATGGTGTACACATACCTTTACATGAAGCAAAAAAAGGCGTGTTACCATATGATGGTGTTCACATACCTTTACATGGAGCACAAGACGTGTTACCATATGATGGTGTACACATACCTTTACACGGAGTACAAGACGTGTTAACATATGATGGTGTACACATAACTTTACATGTAGCACAAGACGTGTTACCATATATATGATGGTGTACACATACCTTTACATGGAGCACAAGACGTGTTAACATATGATGGTGTACACATACCTTTACATGGAGCACAAGACGTGTTACCATATATATGATGGTGTTCACATACCTTTACATGGAGCACAAGACGTGTTACCATATGATGGTGTACACATACCTTTACATGAAGCAAAAAAAGGCGTGTTACCATATGATGGTGTACACATAACTTTACATGGAGCACAAGACGTGTTACCATATATATGATGGTGTTCACATACCTTTACATGGAGCACAAGACATGTTACCATATGATGGTGTATACATACCTTTACATGGGGCACAAGACGTATTACCATATGATGGTGTACACATACCTTTACATAGGGCACAAGACGTATTACCATATGATGGTGTACACATACCTTTACATGGAGCACAAGACGTGTTACCATATATATGATGGTGTTCACATACCTTTACATAGGGTGCAAGACGTGTTACCACCATATGATGGTGTACACATACCTTTACATGGAGCACAAGACGTGTTACCATATATATGATGGTGTATACATACCTTTACATAGGGCACAAGACGTATTACCATATGATGGTGTACACATACCTTTACATGGAGCACAAGACGTGTTACCATATATATGATGGTGTTCACATACCTTTACATAGGGTGCAAGACGTGTTACCACCATATGATGGTGTACACATACCTTTACATGGAGCACAAGACGTGTTACCATATATATGATGGTGTATACATACCTTTACATAGGGCACAAGACGTATTACCATATGATGGTGTACACATACCTTTACATGGAGTACAGACATGCTACCATATGATGGTGTTCACATACCTTTACATGGAGCACAACACTTTTTACCACCACAACATGAGCCTGCTTCATTTTCTTCTAACCCACATGAGCTTTTACAAGTGTATCCAGCGGCTGTACAAACAGATGTCGCTAAAATAATATGTGTAATAAATTATATACATTTGTATATAAATTACAACAATAAAAGAATGAAATATAAATTCTCTATAGAGTATTCGTAACTAATGCAAGACAGTAGACAAATGCCTGTTGTTTGTCGTCAAATTCTGGCAGATTCCTTGAACATTAGTATCAATGTTAACTTAGAATCATATCTTCTACAAATCAGATGGAGTGATATTTTTCAATTATCATCCAAGAACGAGACGTTCATATTGAAAAATATCACTCCATCTGATTTGTCGTATGTATTTCTGGAATAGTTCATATAATCAAAGCCATCCTTTACCAATGAGACCTAAAGTATAGTCACGAAAACTAGTCTGTAAAGTTTTCAAGTTAAAGTACAACATTTTTGTGATCGACTTTTTAAAGCATTTTCGTTTTTGGCCCGAGTTTGATGCCAAAAACAACGTACCTATCTGTCCTAGGCATCTCAAGACTCCCCAATCATCACAATTCTCTCTAAAAATTCTGCTGACTAGCACAAAACAAATATTGAAAGCCAGATAAGTAAGGTCTTGAAAGCTATATCATCAACGTGAGGTAAGACTATTTACACCTTGGTAATGCGATAGAACCTCTAAGAATTTTAAAAACAGTTTCCAAAATTCAATCCCAAATTCAAGGCCGTAAAAGTAAACGACAACAGACAGTATCAAAGAATGGGTCAACTACCACTATTAATAAATGAAGGTAATAACAAAAAACCGAACACCAATGAAACTATCAAAAAAGACAATCCACAAAGTAAAAGTTCGAGAAACCGCAGCTGTGGCATAAAATGTCATTAAACTCTCACCAAACCCCCCAAAATAACCAACACATTAGACCTGAACTAACAATTTAACAGCATGTAGAGTAAAACCGATTAATAAATATTTTAAGGGATTTTTTTTATCGTAAAAGTTTTTATAGTATATTACAATATACTCTAAGATGTGTTTGTGATACTTATGATAATAAATTATACGATACCATGGCACATAGTAACACAACATCTTTGTCCCTTACAACAGCCAGCATATGGAATTTCGGTTTCAGTGCCTGTGTTACACTCCTGCTTGCAATTCCCCTTGTGCTTTCTAATACAAATATCGTTCACATCAAGCCCTAAAGGTAAAATTACCTCCCTTTGATTTGAGTTATTATTGCTGGTAACAAAATTGGACACTTAAAAAATATTAATGTGGGAATAAGATTCTATATCCATAAAGTAATTATGTCATGCGGCGTTAAACCTGAAACGATATTTATTTAAATCAGAAGAACCAATGTTTTATTTTGTTCAATACGTTCTCAGAAATATTAATGGTTTATGATAAAGATAAACCCGCCAAAATCAAGAGCTTAACCTGAGCATTCACAATTTGTAATATTTTTGAAATTAAAGGGTTAATAAAGTTTATAATAATCATAATAATAAATATAGGTTCAATCGTTCTAAAGAACGATTAATAGGCTTTCCACTTCAAAAGAAGACCTTAAATAAATGACCTTGAAACCAAAAAGCTAAGAAACATACGTAATTTGTCAATAGCAATTAATAAGAACAAAAATTATTAAAAAACTATTTAGATATCTTTAAAAATAAGAAAGGTCATTAAATAGGACGTAAGAAAACTTGAATGACCTTGACAACTGATCTTTTAATCTACGTAAATATTACTTATAGGCAAAAGCATTAAAAGAATAAGCCATTCAAAATACATAGTACCATGAAAAACATTTATAAAGGACTTTGACCTTGACTTTTACAGCATGACCTTGACCATGCTGAAGGTCAACAGTGATCAACATTGAAGATTTTATGCCAATATCTCTGAAAGTCATTAAGATATGACTATTTATAATATACACAAAAAATTAGAAAATGACCTTGACCTTTGACCTTGTATTTGTTTTCAAGGGTCCTAATGATCCATAGTGAAGACCCCATGCCTCTACTATCAATAGTTGATAAGAAATTAATGAAAAACTAATTATCAATGGTTGTAATGGGGGATAACTCCTATAAGATGAAGCCGGATCCTTTCCCTTTAAATATAAAAAAGTTGCGCCTTTATGAGAGCAACATTTTATCCATTATAACTTATAGCCTATCTTTTACCGTTTCAAAGTAATAGCGATGACAAGACAATGCCAAAATTTCAAACGTGACCTTGACCTTTGACCTTGTGTCCATTTTCAAGGTCAAGGTCAATGATGACCAATGATATAAGGTTTCATATATATATCTGTTATAGTTACTGAGATATAGTGATATAATGTAATTCTTAATACATTTTATTGGTCTAGGGGAGATAACTCTTTTAAAAATGTCAAATAAAAAAAGTGACGATTCAAGATCTCAATATGATACACATTTTGGTAAAGGTTTCAGTTCTCTATCTATTATAGTAAAGGAGGAGATCTGCACACAACCAAGGCTCAAAAATTAGAACATGACCTTGACCTTTGACCTTGTGACCTTTTTCAAGGTCAAGGTCAATGATGACCAACTGTGAAATATCTAGTCTATATCACCTCTGGTTCATGAGTTACAATGGTACAAATTGTACTTCCAATAAATAAGGGGAAATAACTCCTACAAGGAGTCGTCAAAATACTTTGCGCGATATGTAACAAATTGTCGCAATCCATAGCTGACCATTTTGCAACAACTTTTATTGCGAAATCTTTTACGGTTTCATAGTTTATCTGCACACAAGCTTTTCTGTAACAGGGGAGATAACTCCGTAAAGAACAAGTGTTCGGTGAGCCAGGGTTAACTGCGAAAGCGTAATGTCTCATACATCCATAGTACAAAATGTCTTTACGACATGTCGCGAAACAAAATTTATAATGGGAAAAGAAAACTTGGCGGAAAAAAAAGAATAATAATAATAATAAACAGACAAATAACAGGAAGGCTTTCCACTCGGAAAGTGGAAAGCCTTAATAATAATAATTTTCATCTACAATAAATGGTTAAGGCCTATGACAATAATTGGATACAGTTTATATGTGACATACATCATTGGAAGGAAAAAACCTTGGCTGAAATTAAAACATACCTTCAATCCAAATAACAAGTACTGAGAGCAAAACCAGTGCTATATTATTCAAGAACATGGCTGCAGATACTAGGAGCTGTTCAAATTTCGATATTTATTTGTTGTTTAACATTACGTCATAACATCAATCTAACTATTTTCAGCAGCGGAATAGTGTAACATATGGTGGCAAATCGTGTGATGTTATTTCTCAAGTCGTGGACTATAGCCATAAATTTCAGTTGACCAACTATCGAATTAACATGTGTACTGTCGCGAGAATAGGACTAAAACAAAACGTACAAATGACGTTTAAGGTTACTTTTGATTTTTACGTTTAGCATCAATAACATAAAAATGGGTGTGGCCAATTTAAATAAATTAGGCTTTTATGTGGAGAATTTGTGTGTTTTGAAAGAAGATGGCGTTTAAAGCGTAATAATGCAATGTTTTATTGAAGACATTCAGAAATATGACACAAGTTCTATTACGATAAATTAAAACAAACAAAAGGAAATTAACATGCGACTATAGGATAACATTTATACCTAAATAAATGTGTTCAATATACCAGTCTATGCAGTCCTTATCATGTCTGTAACCATTCAATGAATCTTATCGATCTTGTTCATCTTATACAAGGGGCCTCGGTGGCAGAGTGGTTAATGTTGTAGTTCGTCTACTATTGATCACGTGGTCTGTCAATACTGAGGTTGCGGGTTCGAGTCTCAATGCGGGTAGGGTGCGCTCGAATCCAATCTCATTTCACAAAGATTGCTAGTTTTCTTACCGAAGGTAGGGGGTTTTCTCCTCTTACTTAGCCTTCCTCCCCCAAAAGTGGCGTTAAACCCAAACAAAAAAAAAGAAATAAATAAAACAATAACAAATTACTTATACAGCATGTGATATAGTACCAGTAACCATTTTCAGTAAGAAATGTTAACACTTCTACATACGTTATTCAAACTCCGAGTCGTCTAGTCGTTGATCTTCGTAATAGTCTCCAATATGGACAATATAATCCCGTTTTTCCTTTTCTACAAGTTTAGGGTCGTCTCTTTATATTTTGGACACATATGGCCATTTCGTCCTCCGTATCTGTGGCAAGATTTGGGATGTAAGATATTTTGTAAGATACTTTTTTATTTCTTAAAATGTCCATCGTAAAGACAAAATTTTTAAACGCTGCATGAACCAATATGGTAATTTAAACTACTATTATAAATATTAAAGTTGTCTTACCACCGATGTTGCAATATTAGTGCAACATTCACCTTTCTCAAACTTAAACTTTACAACTATAACAAATTGTAAGTAAATAGCTAGTTGCAACTTTTTCCGTTCCTAATAACCTACTTTTCCTCTGGCCAGAAAGCAATTATCCTTGTTCATGGCCCAGGTTCAAATTTAGCATTAAAACAACCGATCATAAAGTGGTATCGTCCTGAATATACCCATAAATATTCTCCTTTTTCGACATAAGTTAACATTAAGTTAACTTAGAAACTTATTTAAGAACAAGTAAAGTTTTATACGTGTATATTAAAAATCTGTTCTTTTAGTATTTTGGTAATTGTGAACTACTCAAATCATTCGACCTTGCAGTGATCTAGCATTCAATAATGTTCATGTAGTATATTTGTGTATGTTATAAATACATAATCTGGCGTTCGTGTTTGTAGAATATAATTTTGAATATCCATAAAGCAAAGAACGATTTGACTTGTTATCATAAATAAAAGGCACCTTTTCGAACATAAACAGAAGAAATTATTTAAGCAGCCACACAGAGTAGAGCTACATAGAATTCCGGCATTTACAAGTTTCATATGCATTACCCTTACTAGTTAAACAAAGCTTATGATGGTCATGTAAGAACTTTGACAATATTTGCCGTTTAAACGTTGAACAAAGAAAACTCAAGGATCCTTTTCCTCAAATAAAAAACCAATCAAAGCCATCAATAAAAACGAAAAGAATCCGTTATAATACTTTGATAGTAGTAAGCTACATTATATACATGTACATAGTATCAGCACAAATCAATGATTTATATTTATACGGCAAGATATACATTGATGTTTTAGGGCAAATCATGTTCGATCACCACATTTCTTTTTTCATTTCTTAGGTTCCTTTTTGGTCCTAACTTCCAACTTTTGTTGTAAATAAAACGGAACTGCGTGCAACAACATCTTGTTACTACATCTGGGGGATCGAACACTGAATCTCTTTATATTATGAGTTAGTCCGCAAAATAATTGCGGTAGCTCGGTTGCTTTTTACTGATATGCCCCCGGCTACACTGTCATAGCTATGATGATGTACACCAAGCCGGTCGTATTGATTGGGTTTTTGGGGTTGCCAGTGTAACGGTAATGTAACAAATAAACAGTGTTTTAATTATTTGTGTATTTATTCGCACTGCAAGTTTTGCTATGTATTTATGATATGTTTTGAAAACAATTATCAGAGAAGGGATAAACAAATGATCCATTGAGCATCTGTTATATAATTTAGATTGTAGTAACGTAGGAATTAGGTAAAAAAAATTACATTGATTCCATCGTGTTTTATTAAGAATTGTATTTCAAATTCATATTTTGATTCTTATAATTGAAGTTCAGTATTAAGACTACCGAATACACCAGTTTAGTTTTGTGTTTTAAAGCCTTTTTGAAAATAAAATGTGCCCTTAAATGGAAATGTTTAATTATTGACACATGAAAATTCGATGTTGTCTGTGATTGGAACTCTCTAAAAAAGAAATAGAACATTTCTTCTAAAGCCAAGAAAAAGTGGTAAACAAGTCTTTATATATACACTTTTTTAAGAAATTAACAACAGCTTTTTTTCATAAGTGAGATACTTTTGGTAACAGTGAATGCATTAAATAAATAAGATTAAGTGGTATATTATTGTTATATACGACGTATAAAAACCCAATATATACGCGTTTCTTATAATCGCTCAAATGACATGAACTGCCATTCATAGTTAAATTCCCGCATAAAGTTCTTGGACACCGATATTTTTTTCGTCTATACTATTGATCACGTTGTCTCTCAACACTGAGATTGCTGGTTCGAGTCTCACTGCGGGGTTGGTCGACTCCACTCTCCAACGATTGACAGTTTTCCTGCCAAAGATCTGGGTTTTCTCCGAGTACTCCGGATTCTTCCGCAATAAAAACTGGACGCCATGATATAGCGGAAAAGTTGCTGAAAGTGGCGTTAAACAAAATTCAAACAAACAAAAACTAACAATGAAATTTACCATTATATGTGTAATGTCACATATTGAAATTTCATATGAAAGAAAGAGTTCTTAATAAAAAAATAGATTTCTTGCACGTTCGGTTACTTAAATGCACAGGCCGTCCGTACACACGCACTCAGTAGGGTCGGGATATTTTTTTTAATAAAATAAAATCTGTATAAGCGAGTTCATTGTATATATTTACTCGTTTGGTAACTCTCATTGCGAAATATTGCCTTTAGAAAAATGATCAATTTCCTTAGAAATATATTATTTTTAAAACATATATTTGTTAGTACAGGCTTATACATAAACAAGATAAAAAAGCAAGTTACTTGTTTTTTTAATCATACACACTGCTAAAAGGCATGTATGTTTTAAGCACATTAAACATCATAATTTTTAGTTAATAACACATTTATCAGTTAAAAGCATATCTTAAAGCATTGAGTTAAAAGCATAAATAAAAGCACAAATATCAGATTTAAGCACAGCTAAAAGCAACCTGATCTGTTATAGCATACACTTAAGCATAAAGATAAGTTATAAGCACCAGAGACATATAATTACATGTAATATGTCTCTGTAAGCACTAAAAGCACAGAGATCATGCAGTTAATACTATAACCAAACGCACTAATAGATACAATGACTAGCAGTAATTAATATATACATGTACTGTACAAAAATTTTCAATCTATTAATATTCAATTGTTTTGCGGAACATGAATCTTTGAAATTCAAATGATCTTTTAAATCGGCTGTATCCCGTTACAGACCGGGCTGTACATGTATCAAACTTCTGGTAAGTTATGATTGATTGATTGATTGATTAATGGTGTTTAACGCCCGAGCAATATTTCAGCTATATTCAGGCGATGAACATGAAATGGATGATAAAATGAACATGAAATGATAATGAATGAAAATGGGATGGGACACAAGGAAAAATAGGGGTAACGGATTTTAGATTGCCACTGGCAAATGGGAGAATGGATAGGGTCGGGCAATTTAGCTTCCTGTAGCGGGATCGAAATCTCTACTTACAGCGAATACTACAGCAGCGTTCTTTAACGTGCGAGGAACGTGGCATTTTCTCAACACGGTGCACTAATATGGTTTGCGGTCAGGTTTTCCGTATTATGGCCTGACAATCCCAGCTTGCCAGGGGTACCACATTCAACCAACTGGGGCACAAATCCCAGTGGGTCTTTGGGCAAACCGACCTGACACGCCGGTCAGGGTACTGGGTGCTATTTAGTCGCCTTTTACGACAAGTATAGCGCGACTGCGGTCTATTCTTTTAACCACCCGGATCCCACACGGGGCTCGGGTAAGTTATACTAGTCCCAGATGATAAGATGATACAGTCTCGTGATTGCTAATACAGCCCGGCTTAGACTTTAATTCTTAAACACATTAAATGTAGCTTAAAATACAGCCTTAAAATTTATCCAATAATAGTTTGCTACATCACTGATAAACCCACTTGTTGAAATGCATGTACACCATTAGGATAATTGGGTAGTACTTAAATACGTACTTCTATACGGCAGGCGTATGCAGGCGTATTTAAGTAGGACCGGGATAATTACCCTAGCGACATATACAAACGGGAACCAGGTCAATTATACACCAGACATATTTCCGGTTACTTGAAGTTGATGGATTGCTTTACCTGCATTGAAGTGTTTTGAAACGAGAATAACTATTATTAACAGGTGAGACCTACACTTAAAAAGTTTGTAAAAATTAGCATTATCTTTCTGACAATATTTTAACTATACACATGTTAAAAATTCTGTTGGAAAAGGGGAGGCAGTAATTAATTTTACGTTCCTTAACCTCTCTATTTTTGTTCTACATCCAGCTGTTTGTTGAAAAATTTCCTTACAAAATACAGAATAGAATCAAGAGAAAATTAGAAGTTGTATTACGATCCAGATAGTTGAGAAGGGTGGGTATGCACATTTTACACATCTCTTAACCAACCATGGACAGTCTACATATATACTAGTACACTCGAATTTCATCGATGAAAGTATGTCGGTTTAAGGGACGTAAATTTCGTCGAAACGCACTATATTTTATTTGTGTGGAGTCAATTGGTTAGAGCAATAAATGTACACTATTTTAAAGTAATTTAGCCTTGGGTTCATTGTTTACATTGCTGAATGAAGGAAAATCGCAGAAATTCGAGTATGTGACCATACTATATTATATACATGTAACAAGTGACAGTAATTTGGAGATGGTTTTTGGCGAAAACTGCTTACAACGCATGGTTCAGCTTATTATGCTCCCTTGGTAGATCAAGAAGGGTTCTTTTTGAAACAACAATTATTTTCTCGAGATATTCATCCTTTTGAAATACTGCGGTTTTTAAATTTTGATAGGGCGATTTTCCATACTAAAATTTTACCTTAATTAGAATAGAAGTGTACTCTAGGAACAATCAATTTGTTGTCTATTAGAAACCCTTCAGGTTATGTCCTCTGCAGTTATGACAGTGCCTGAAATGAGTGCGAGTAGAAATTTGAAATCACAGGCCCAAAATGATTATGACTTGCCCAATTTTTTGTTGACTAGCAATGAGTGCAGAATAAAGGCAAAAAACCAAATTACTGAACAGGGTTGGTTACTCATGTCAGAGAAGAGAATCAGGAAATTTCATGCCAAAGATATGGAAGACCCGAATGGTCCCGACTTGTGGTACAGTCATTTCAAAATAAACGGTGGATTGAACTAGTTTTAGTGGCACTATAAACTACGTATACATCTAATTGCAATTTGAAAGAATTTGAAACAAGTTATGATTAAACAATTTTTGTTTATTCCTCAATGAGTCCCTCTCTACACATACATGTATGGCACTCCAGACCTGCCCAGCCCCTATGCTACTAGTATATTACTCCTCATCAGAATAGTCAGAATCATCACCACATCCTGTGGACACGTACATCTCCTCTGAAACCGCTTGACAGATTGCTTTGATGTTTGGTAGGATTAATTGTTATGATGTATAGATGTGCTTAGTTTACCACCATTTTGATTCATCAAATTGTGTAGGATTTATGGAACTGACCAATTCAACAATATAGTACAATGTTTTTAGGTCTTGTGGGTGTTTCTCTGAAACTGTTCAATAGATTGCTTTGATATTTAATAGCTAAATCGATAGGTAGTGGCAGGGGACATTTGGCTATGGGTAGCAACTGGCCCTTGTTAATACCAGGCTTTGAATAATTTAACAAATATACATATATATATATATGGTTAATTTGTAACAACTTTAATGCAGGGCATATAGAAAAAGGAAAATGAAAGTTGTTGTTCATACATACATGTAATGTAAACTGAATCTCTTAATTTGATAATGTCCCTTCACAATATATAACAATTATAACAAGTCATTCAGTCAGTTGTCTTTGGGGAAATATTTTAATTTCATATCATAAATAATGGTCAATGATCAATTGTTTGTACAATGTATGTACATGTATCATGTACAATGTACATCACCATTGAAATCATATTGTCCTCTGGCATTGAAGCTTGTTCATGTGTTTTTTAACTATACTAAAAGGGAGCTACATTGTAGCATAGCCTATCATGACATAGCAAAAATGTGTCATTTTCTAAGAGACTGCTGATGTCTATCAAGTTTTTATTATTTGACATTAAAAATAAAAGAAAAAAAACCCAGTAAAAAACTTCAGGACAAAAGTGGACTTTTAATGTACATGCAAGACTTACAACTGCTTGTAAACACTCAAGTCAAGGACAGAAAAAGCGTGTTATCCCTACTTGTGTCTAAACCCCTTTTGTCGCATTTCTACAAATTATATTTAAACTAAACCAATACTCGTCAGTTGAGTAATAAAAAGTTGAACTGAAATACATGTACTTAGTTGAACAAGTTATTATAGGATCTAGGTTTGACTTATTTGTATTGATCTAGTTCAGGGTGGGTGTGGCATGGGGGATAATTCTTTTCTTCTGGTCATTTCATGCAATTTACTTTGGGTTGTCACCCTTGATATGCACAGCACATGTAAATATGATGATAGGTCAGCAAATTTAATGTTAAATTGTAATTTTAGTTATGACTGCATGGTCAGATTTATTACATGTATAAAATAATTCTGGTAACCACTACCAAACAAATATGGGATATTTATATAAATTACTGTGTATAAAGTCTGCTGGCATTTAAATAAATCTGTAGTATATATCAAAATACTGTTTATCTTTAACAATAAAATATGGAATACACATCTTAAGAAACAAATGTTTGTGAGTTCAATTTTGTTTACTTTGTCCGTGTGTGGGTAGACAAGCATAAGTGGTGTTCAAACAAGTTAATATCTGTAACGCCCAGTTATGGTTGGTAAAAACCTCATTAGACTTAAGATCTTGTGTCAGAGGATTTTATTTATTGTTCTTTCACATTGTACTGACATTTGTTATTGAAGTTTATTAAACATATTTGAAAGGCAAATTTCAAGGTGTACACTATAGAATCATTATTTGACTCAGCGGTAAGTGATTTTAAATACATAACGTTGTTTGTGGTTAATTTTCAAAATAAAACAAATTAACATACCGGGTATTTTACTTCCCACATGCAGAACTTATTTTCAGTTTGAGATGTTAATATGTATATATCAAAATTCACTTTAAACTACATGTACTAGTACTTTTACTTGGATTTGGCAGAAAAGAACAAAACCATTAGATTGTACCTACATGTTCTAGAACATGTATACAAAACTCAAATTATATACTTTTTATCATGAACTTCTTGATTATTATAAAAAAAATTAACTTGAAACATGTACATGTATTATGGATATGGGAAAAAATACTGACATGTAGATCTACTAGTACACACACAAATATTGATTTGATTTGATTTAATGGTGTTACACATGTTAAACGTCATTCAAACAAACAAATAATACACTTGTATTCAATGTACTTGTAGAAGTAATACTTCAACTTAATTTTTACTCAAAATGGACTCATGTTTTATAATATTGTGCCTGTAGAAGTCAATTAGACTTTTATAAATTTTGAGTCCTGAAAATTTGATTGTGATAATTTAATTACGTCTGTTTGTAGTGTCCTAATAATCCTAATAATTTATTATTATTATACATTTTATAGCAATGAGAAATCCGATTATCATTTGTAAAGATTATTTTCACAGTTTGGGAATATTTTCAATCTTCTTATTATCCAGTTGACATATACATCTACATGTGTAATGAAGCATGTCTGCTACTTGAACTTACTTGAACTGATCATGCTGATTTGTAAACAACTTGAACTGATTTTTAGACTGCCTAACCAGTCTGCATAAATTCCTTCTACATCTTTTCTGCATAATTAAAAGCAGTTGGCTCTCACATGTTTACTTTAAACTTTTTAAAAAACTCCTTGTTAATTAGATATACATGTATAAGAAATCAAAAGTAACTTGATTTCAGATTCTTTTAGGTAAAAGGTACTTAGTACTAGTAACATGCTTCCAGCATGTAAATATAAATGAATAAATTTGTTGTAGTATTTACAATGAAATCTTTATTATTTGTCCTTCAATATAAGGTAGTTAAAAACTATAGGACCCTTCTGATAATCGTGTGTAATTACTGAGGACCAGAGACATATATGATATATGTTTTCAGGTAATACATTGTTTACTAGTACAAATGTGTTTTGTTATTTATACAATTATGGTTTATACAGTTATAAATATTATAATTGAAATGAATATTATTATCACACTGAAATGCATGTATGCTGGTTGAAAAGTGATTTACTGCTTAAAATACATACTAGTACTAGTATATGGTATACATGTATGTATACATGTACCTGGCCAGGTACACATGTTCTACAGCTGGTATATAAAAGGCCATTCTATTGAAATCACGAGGTTATCTTTGATTTGCTTGGAATTTGGTAATGGTTTGATGTCCCCTCGAGGAGACTTGATTATACAGCTTATTGTATACCAAAAAAATAGCTCTAGAATGAAACGAGCACAAACTAAGGACAGGAATTCTATGGACCTGACAGAGAATCATTAATGTCATTTAAACCCAAAAAGTTTAATAGAATTGTTAAATTTTGTTGGGTTAAACTGGACATGAGAGATAATAATTCAATAAAATGCAATACAAATACTATCAGAAACTCAAAAGGGGAGATAATTTGCAAAAATCTCTAGTTTTAAATATGACCTAATATTAATGTCTCAGACGTAGATCTTCATTTAAATGATTGATTTGTTTTTACCCTTATAGGACAAGTAACACCATTTTTCGGAATACATGTACATGTACTTATAATGTTAACTGTAATATTAGTAACATGCAAAATAAAGGAATAATTATCAGTTTATTGGTTGAAGTCCAACAATTGCAGTATTCTAATATGACGTCCTGCTTTAGCTATGTAAACAAAGACGTGTAAAAATTCCAATTAGTTTAGTTCGCACATGCGTATAAGCTGTGTTTTTTTTAAATGTAAAAACTGACTAAAAATGCAGTTTGTTATGTGTTATCCCTAATTATCGTTATTGTTAATAATGCAGTTATTTTCGGTTTGAATTCTGAGATTTATATGATTTAAACTACTCTCGATACATTATTTTTTAACAATTTAACATTTGAATTAATATGACATCACAATTAGAATTTTGATGTCATATTACGCTCAACTGAAAATTTCAAACTGGAACAATGCAATTTCGTTAAGATTTCTCAATATTTTTGTTTAAAAGGTACTTATATTCAATAAAATGATGAGAATATATGTTTATGTCAATTTTATTTGCTCTAGCAAACTGTTTTGGGATATATCTTATTAGTTTCAAAAAAACAGTATTACCATTGAAAGCGTCATCTTAGAGCCGCTTCAAAATTTTTAAAACAATTGTTAGACATATTAGAATCGAAATAGATTATTGTAATTGGGCTCTATGCGAATTAAAACATGGTCAGACCTTATATTTGTCCTCATTTTATATCTCGCTATCGCTTGGGATAAAATATTGACAAATATAAGGTCTGACCATGTTCTAATTCGCATAGAGCGATCTCGCAATAAACTATTTCTTAATTTCAGCATATACATGCAGGTTCATCATTAGGACCAATCAGAATGCAAATCCTAAAATAGTTTATTAGGAATGGGGTTCTCATTAAGGCATGTGGTCTAAAAATATGTGAAATTTGTTTAAAATAAAATTAGGAAAGATTGGGTTGTGATGAAAACGAGCTTAGAAAAGCAGTAAAATTGGCTTGATTGAAGTTAAAATGATTATTTTCATGAAGAAAAATGTCTTAAGTGAATTTATATATATATACAGTTGAAGGACACAAGTATGTTTATAACATCGTGAGATTGTGAAATTTGAAGACTCAAACCCATGTTGCAAAATCCACTGTTTTATCTATGGAGAGCTGTCTGACAACACGTCCATATCTACGAAAAAAACTACTCAAGATTTATTTTAAAAAGGTCTCTGTAGAAATGTCTGTAAGTTGTTTAGTTTATAAGAAATTTCGGTACAAATTATTGCAATATTAAAAATATTCTAGACTTCAATGTTGAAGTTTGATTTAGGCTTATCTTTGCACTCACTGAAATAGACTGAGACTCCGGATTTGAAAAAGGGAATGAGACGAGGTCCAATCCATGCCAAATTCAGTATACATACATGTACATGTGTCAATGTTGCCTTATTGAATTATTTCTGTTGTTATGTAACAACTACTTATTTTCTCTAGATCTTGACCCTTTACATTGAAAATGAAATCAACTGCCAAATAAATTTAAATATAAGTCTATAAATCACCTTCAGTCCCTATGTTTTCTACAGTTGTCATGACGATTAGGTCAGACTGTATGTTATAACCTTGGTTCTAGGTGAAACAAATGTTTATTTGATGTCATGGATTATGTAAACCATTATGATGTCATTGAACTTTACCAATATCCATTAAAGTGATGTCAACAACTTACATGCATCCAATCTACACAGACGCAAGTAATAAACCACTATCAAAACTTCATTTCCTTGACAGAAGTGGTTTTAAGATTTTCTTTCACATTATGAATGTTAAACGACCATTTTGCTTACAACAACATATATTTTGATGAAAAATGTTAAGGACTTAAGGTTGTATTGACTTGATAAACTACTGCAAGTAGTGTACTAGTAAACCTAGTCTACTGGTAACTGCAAGTACTAGTAAACCAGTAATCCACTGGTAACTGAAAGTACTAGTAAACCAGCAATCTACTGGTAACTGAAAGTACTAGTAAACCAGTAGTCTACTGGCTGTACTAAGACTAACAATTGTTTGATGGACATTTATCTGTAGTCATGAGAAAACATGTACATCATTGGGGAGACATAAATGCAGAAAGGTTAGACAGGAAAGGGAGGAAGGGGGGTATGGAGCAGTAAATAGATTAATTGTATTTTTAATAAGATTCTCAATTTTTTTAAATGGCTACTCATCATACAAATAAATTCATTGTGGACATCAAGTACTAGGTACTTATTGTGACATTTATTAGTACTAAAATGACCATATCAACACCAGTTTGACACATTTAGACCAATTATTGTCTTCTCTTTGATATGTACATGTTATTACAATCACTGTACAGGACAAAAATATTATCTGCACAATTCTATATTTACTTAAAAAGTGTATATTTTCATTATGCTAATAAGTATACATGTATATCACAGTGACAATTGATGTATTTGTCACAGGCAGTATAAGATGATATCTGTTAGTGTTTTTTTATGAATATATGTTGAATTGTTTTATTTGAAAATGTTGCAGATTTTTAAATTGTTATGTACATGCAGTTACTTTTGAAATAAATAATTTGTCATATCGTATTAGGATATTTTGCATGTTCATACATGTACTTGTAATTACAATCACAGTATACGTACAGGACAAAAATATCATCTGCTCATTTCTATAAGTACTTAAAAAGTGTATTTTTATTATATGTATTACTGCATGTTGAAAGTTAATAATAATATATTTTTCACTTGCAGTATACTAGTAAGTTTATATTTTTTTATTTATTTTATGAATATATGACAAATTACTTTTATTTGGAAATGTTGCAGGTTTATAATGGTCTATCATCCAAGCATCCAAGGGATGTGATGGATGAGAGACATTCTATGTAGAAGCCAAAAGGCTTCGAGGGTTGAAGTGAATCAATTCATTTGTCCAGGTGTGAGATATCCTTATTTACAGGTGACTGATTAGAAATCAATGACCCGTATAGTCACCCGTGCAGCCCTATAAAACCAAGTGTTCCTAACTATTCTGCCTCCTTTTAAAGCCAAACTATCTCTATTTATTGAGTTTAAGGGTAGGGAGACAAATGGGTGGGTACTTCAACCCTCGAAGCCTTTTGGCTTCTACATAGAATGTCTCTCATCCATCACATCCCTTGGATGCTTGGATGATAGACCATTCTATTACAAAGCCGCCAGGCTTTCTCAGGTTGAAGTGAATCTTTAAAGCTAACAATAAATGAGATAGGTGCAGTTGCCAAAGTTTTCATAAACATATATGCATGTATCTGAACAAAACCTCTAAAGCCACAACCAGCTCCACAAATCTTTTAGAAATTTTAAGTTTGTAAGTAACAGCAGACAAAAACAAACCAGCATAGGTTTAGAGTTGACAGAATAAATCTAGATTAACACTTTTTCTACAAAAATAGTTTGTGTGATTGTCATCAATCATTTTTTACATGTACTAGTATATCAATTATCTGAATGTATCAATACATGCTTTCTAGGTCAGCTCAAAACCCATATGTGTCATCTCAAGTTTTATTGTGAAATAATAAAATAAAATGCAACACATATTATACACACATATTTCTGCCATATTTATTATACATGTAAATGTCACAAACATAAATTATTCAATTACATCATGAATGTACAGTGTATCTATTTGTCAAACCATTTCACATGCTGTTCGCAAAGTCCTGCTCAGGATACTTTTCAATTGTCGAGTCTCGTTTTTGAATATCCAATATGCAACAAATCCTTATTTCCACGTACAGAAAAAACCATGCGCAAATACACTGTATGTAACAGTAAAAAATAAAAAAATTCATAATAAAACTCTTGAACAGTCCTTCTTATGGTCCACCTATCAAGTACCATTAAGCTTCCAATATCAGAAGATAGAAAATGTCCACATAATCCTGACTGTAAAAATGTTGATACCCGTTTTCAAGCGAACTGTAATAAACATGATGTTAATCAGTATCTATATTACAATCCAAAACTGTATTAGAGAAATGACTGGAATTTTCTTTGCTAGATTCTATCTCTCGTAAATAAAATTTTCTAAATGTTTTTGCAGATTTCCAGTTTGCAGTTTTTAAAATATCCTTCAATGAGAAACCAGCATTGAAGACTGCAGAAGTGGAAGCCCCTCTATAAGAGTGGGCTTTAAATTTTTTAGTGTCTATACCAGTGTCTTCTAAAATAGATTTTAGCCATCTCAGGCTAGAGTAGCAGTAGAAATGCTTTTAAAGGTTTTAAATGAAATTAAAAGACAAGTTGACTGTCTCAGTTTCTTCGTGCATTTCAAATAATGTCTTACAGTTTGCACAGGACATAACTCTGGTTTATGAAATGCATTTAACTGCACAGTTGTATTTATATTCCTTGGATTTGTTGTTTTTTGTAACTTTGACACCCTGAATGAAACAAGATTAGAATCTACAACCATGTCGGTAATTTGCAAGCTCACTAAAGTCTGAGCTCGTTGAGCAGTGCTCAGGGCTAAAAGTGCTGCCAATTTTAATGTTAAATATTTTAAGTCTAAATTCTCAAGTGGATATAAAGTGCTCAAGTATTTTGTAACCTTACCCACATCCCAAGTAAAGTTATAACGAGGTAAAGGGGGTCTCGTGTTAAAAACTCCTTTCATAAATCTAGATAACAAAGGGTTGTTCAAAATTGTGTTATTTCCAAAAGAAGCCAGGGTCTGGCTTATAGCACATTTGTACGAGTTAATACAACTGTAAGACTTATTCTTTTGGAATAATTCTGACAAAAAATTAATTATTTGTGCTACAGATGGTGTAAAGGGATTTTCTTGCCTTTAACAACACCAAATAAGCCATTTTCTCCAAGAAAACTCGTATTGTTTAGAAGTGGAGGGTCTCCACGACTGAATGATAATTTTTCTAGAGATTTCTGAAAATCCTTGATTTTTGAGATGTCGCCTGATATGACACAGGCGACTAGAAACAATCTCCTTTTGTTCATTGGATGTTTCTTGTTGTTGTGACCCAGTCTGAGAAGATTTGAGCACTGAGGAAGAATTACTGGGAAATCTATTAAACAATTCAATAATTTTGGAAACCAGCTCTGGGTTGGCCATTTTGGCACAATTATCAATACCATGCTCACTAATTTTCTGTATACTCTGTAGGAGGAGATCATTTGACTTTGCCTGTCGGCTAAGAAAACCCCATATCTCTGGGTTAACCTTCGGAGACACCAGATTCTGGCAATTTCCGGGCACTTTCTCATTAGCAATATCAGCTATGTTAGATTTTTTAATTACTACTTTATTCACCAAATTGGCAATACTATCCAAAGTATTCGGCCCAAAATTCTCATCGCCGTCAAATATCTTTGGAAGTTCAAATTCGAACTCCTGTTCTAGAGCCCTGTTATCATCATCCGAGTTACCAAAAATGTCCAACTCATTCAAATTTACTTCAAGTTCCTCGTGTTCCGGTTCCGTATTGTTTTCTTCCGCTTCCGGTTGAAGCGGTGCACTCGACTCTAATAAACTTTCTAACATTGAATATAACTTTTTATATTCAGCATTTTGCTGTTTTAGTTTCTTTTCCCTTGCATTTCAAGAGGTATACACGCTTTTCTTTTCATGGGCGCTTTCTTTTTCAAGTTTTTGCCTGGACCTTTACCCGGTCCTCTTGACGTAGAAGGAATGGGGTCGTCCCCAACATTATCGTGGTTACTTTCCTTGTTATTATTACATGCACCAACTCTAGTTGGTGAATCATGGGCTTTTGAAAACCCAGAAAAACTGGCCGCTTCACCGTCGGAAGCGAATAATTGAGTTATATCATCATCACACGGCAAAATTGACAACGTCTCCTGTTCTGAGTCAGAACTATCGGAGGACGATAGAGTAACCCGTTTCATATTGTAAAGAAACACGAGTCGTGTTTCAAACCGAGTCGGTAAGTACGTGTGAATATCTCACAGCCTTAAAATGAAAAGAGGCAGAATAGTTAGGAACACTTGGTTTTATAGGGCTGCACGGGTGACTATACGGGTCATTGATTTCTAATCAGTCACCTGTAAATAAGGATATCTCACACCTGGACAAATGAATTGATTCACTTCAACCTGAGAAAGCCTGGCGGCTTTGTAATAGAATTGATGTATGTACAGTACACGTAGTTACATTTGAAATAAATAATTTGTCATATAATTATTAGGTAATTGCAGTGTCCTTTTGAGGATTTATTGTTAAAGGTGGATTTAAACAGTGGTTTTTACATTTGTCATACTAGTATCTGAGACATTTCAATTGACTTGATTTGCAAAGCTGGATTATAAGGGATTAACAATTGTCAGGAATGTCATTTAATCTTAATTTAATTATTTTAATCTGTAATTGCTGTCAATTATTTTAACACTTTAAGTGACCCACCCATTTAAGGTCTTCTCAAAATTTGATTGGCTCCTCCAATGATTAAGGTTTTCAATTGATAAATTTTCGGGCAAGTTGGATTTTGGATTTGAAAGCAAGTAACATAAAATTTGACTTATATCATTGATAATTTAAATGGAAATTTTAACATTAGTTTCATAGTGGAAGTTCTTATAAATTATGGTGACTTAATTATAGACAATCTAGTAGTTATTGTAAACTTAGATATGTTACGATTGTCATCATCTATTGGTGTAATAATATTCAACTGTGCACGTGTTAACATGTGAGTTACAATTTTACCCAAATGTATGACAAGGTGGAGATGCTATACAAGGCCAATAACTCCCCTTATCTTGCATGTATCTGTATAGTGGTACATGAACATGTAGGACCACAAGTACACATTTCATTTATAAGTACCTTACAAGTGCATTACTCAGTAGTTATTAACCAAACATACTCATTATTGGATTTGCCTTTTTGGTATAGGATCAAATACAGTAAACCATAAGATGTCACTTTAAAGTAACTTGTCTTGTACATATGCATGTTTATTGTCATTCAAACTGTGCTGATATATATTTTTTATGTATTTATTATTTATGAATATTTGTAGGTAGCTGCTTGTACATTGTAATTTTTAATTTATTATTGCACTAATACCAGCTACTTCACTTACATGTACTCACATGTACATTTGTACATGTGAATGGGTATTAATGTTTATGCAGTTGTATATATTATCATACTTACCCAGTTGTTTCTATAGTTTTGTTTTTGTTCTGTTTTTGTTTGTTTTTTTTTATTTGGAGGGTGAGGGGCAGGGTTGGCATAAAGGGGGATGTCTTTAAAAGGCAGTGGATACAAAGGGAGGAATAGGGAATAGATGGGCAAGTAAAATGACAATGTTTGTGCAAATATTTCCTTTGGAAAATTGCTTGATCTGACATGGTCATGCTTAAGAGAGGTAAATGTACATTTAATACAGTACATTACATGTATTATACATACCTACATGTACATACATGTGGTCAGTTAGGAATTTTCCAATATATATTTTTAAAAATGTTTTATGTGTACCAACCATCATTACAATGGTGTGTGCTTTCAGAAACAAATCATGTACTACTGTACAGTATATGTAACATGCTGACTCTCTAATAAACCTATTGTTTTTTTTCAGAGCCTTGCAACAGGAAACAGACAATGTAACATGTTCACCACATAACAGGTAAGACAACGTAACATGTTCACCACATAACAGGTAAGACAACAATGTTCACCACATTACAGGTAGGAGAACAAAACCATGTTCACCACATGACAGAGAAAACAACAATGCCGAAATCAAAAGTTGAAAAATGAGTTTGCACAGCAGCAGACAGCTTTGCTTAATGTTATTATACTATTGTACCTTCAAACTAAAGAGTTAATGTTTACACAAGGGAGGTAAATAATTTCCCATACTTTTGTAAAAACAATACAGTATTTCACAGCATTTTTTCCTTACATAAATGCTTGATCTCCATAATGTGTTTACTGATTTATGAACACAAATATCAGTTCTTAATATTTTTTAAAATTGTTTTTGTTGAAAATGCCTGCATTATTTCAAAATTCATCTTGTAAATTATGCTTTTTATAGGTTAATATTGGACTTTTTGGTTGGTTTCCATGACAACCAGACATATAAAAAACAAATATTGGTATTTTTTTTTAATAGTTTCCCTTTTTGTAACACTTTCTTGAGTTTTGGGCCAAATCTGTGACTATGCGTGCCAAAATGTTTCAAGCGCTTACAAAGAATGGCTTTAAAAATACATGTAGTACATGTATACTCCTTTGAAGCATCTGGTGCAATTTAATATAACTTAGATGGCTTCTGTTACATAAGATAGAAAATTCTTTGAATGGCTAATTATCTCCCTTACAGAGATAATTGTTGATGTCTACACATACAGTACTGTATGGGAAGTTACTTAAGGAAAATGGTTGTGAAACTGACAAAAGGAAATATATTTACAAATGTGTTTTTTCCATTAATATACATGTAATACATGTACACAGATGTACTTTACATGTAGCTCCTTGGATAAAAAGTATTTTAGGTCCATATATTAATGGAGGTACTAGTACTGATGACAGTTAATTATCAGACTGTACCTACAAAAGTACTGGTGACAGTTAACAAAATCTACCAACTGAGGTACTAATGACCCAGGCTGTACCTACATAGGTACTAATGATGAGTCCAGGGCAATACCTACAGAGGTACATGTACTAATGATGGCTCCCAGGCTATATCTACAGAGGTACATGTACTAATGACAGTTCCCAGGCTATGCCTACAGAGGTACTAATGATGGTTCCCAGGCTATACCTACAGAGGTACTAATGATGGTTCCCAGGCTATACCTACAGAGGTACATGTACTAATGACAGTTCCCAGGCTATGCCTACAGAGGTACTAATGATGGTTCCCAGGCTATACCTACAGAGGTACTAATGATGGTTCCCAGGCTATGCCTACAGAGGTACTAATGATGGTTCCCAGGCTATACCTACAGAGGTACTAATGATGGTTCCCAGGCTATACCTACAGAGGTACTAATGATGGTTCCCAGGCTATACCTACAGAGGTACTAATGATGGTTCCCAGGCTATGCCTACAGAGGTACTAATGATGGTTCCCAGGCTATGCCTACAGAGGTACTAATGATGGTTCCCAGGCTATACATTTGTACTTACACAGTTACTAATGACGGCTCTCAGGCTAAACATACAGATCTAGAGGCTAGGTACCGGTGACAGTTAACAAACTCTACCCAAAGGGGTATTAAGAATGGTTTGCTGTCTCTTAGCATAATGTAAGTGATCTACCCACAGATGTACTAACAGCTGTTCACAGGCCTTCAGCGGTAGTGGTTGCCAGGCTGTGGGTAAAAGTGACAGATGTACTAACAGCTGTTCACAGGCCTTCAGCGGGGTAGTGGTTGCCAGGCTGTGGGTAAAAGTGACAGATGTACTAACAGCTGTTCCTTACCTTCAGCGGTAGTGGTTGCCAGGCTGTGGGTAAAAGTGACAGATGTACTAACAGCTGTTCACAGGCCTTCAGCGGTAGTGGTTGCCAGGCTGTGGGTAAAAGTGACAGATGTACTAACAGCTGTTCCTTACCTTCAGTGGTAGTGGTTGCCAGGCTGTGGGTAAAAGTGACAGATGTACTAACAGCTGTTCCTTACCTTCAGCGGTAGTGGTTGCCAGGCTGTGGGTAAAAGTGACAGATGTACTAACAGCTGTTCCTTACCTTCAGCGGTAGTGGTTGCCAGGCTGTGGGTAAAAGTGACAGATGTACTAACAGCTGTTCCTTACCTTCAGCGGTAGTGGTTGCCAGGCTGTGGGTAAAAGTGACAGATGTACTAACAGCTGTTCCTTACCTTCAGCGGTAGTGGTTGCCAGGCTGTGGGTAAAAGTGACAGATGTACTAACAGCTGTTCCTTACCTTCAGCGGTAGTGGTTGCCAGGCTGTGGGTAAAAGTGACAGATGTACTAACAGCTGTTCCTTACCTTCAGCGGTAGTGGTTGCCAGGCTGTGCCCAGGTTGTGGTTGCCAGGCTGTGCCCAGGTAGTGGTTGCCAGGCTGTGCCCAGGTAGTGGTTGCCAGGCTGTGGGTAAAAGTGACAGTTAATGTCTTTTGGACATGGTACTGAATGGGTACTAGAGGTTCACTGACTTAACACACTAACTGGTTACTGGTGATGGTTCACTGACTTAACACACACTGACAGGTTACCAGTAATGGTTCACTGACTTTACCCACACTGACAGGTTACCATTGATGGTTCACGGACTTTACCCACACTGACAGGTTACCATTGATGGTTCACGGACTTGACCCACACTGACAGGTTACCATTGATGGTTCACGGACTTTATCTACACAGACAGGTTTCCAGTAATGTTTCACTGACTTTAATTTCATGGACAGGTTACCAGTGATGGTTCACTGGCTTTACCTACATTGACAGGTAACCAGTAATGGTTCACTGACTTAATCTACACAGACAGGTTACCAGTAATGTTTCACTGACTTTAATTACATGGACAGGTTACCAGTGATGGTTCACTGGCTTTTCCTACATCTACAGGTAACCAGTAATGATTCACTGACTTTACCCACACTGACAGGTTACCATTGATGGTTCACAGACTTTACCTACATGAACTGTTAAAATCTATACATAAATTTTAGGTTTCTTTACGGGCAGATTTTTCAATGGATAATTGGTTTACATATTTTGTATTAAATTGTCAGTCTTATAATTTACTGTTGTTCTCACTTTCACATCATGCAGCCAGAAGATACCTATGGTGTCTTCAGCCAAAATGACACAAAATCAATTAATAACTAAACATGAGCACTTGAAATTCAATCACTTTAACAGGTCTAACTATAATTCACTAATTGTTTTTACATTCCTTTCTAATTTTCTAAATCAATTTCCCATTACAAAACTATTTAGTATTGGGGCTAGCTGTAGCATATGGTTGCTATGGAAATTTTTAAACATTAATTGTTTCAAATGTAACTGGAAATGAAAGTATTATTCGATTGTAAATGGCTGAAGGCACCAGTTCCTGTATAAATGTAGGTAAGCATAACATATGGTGTGAACATCATGTTCAATGCATGTTTTTATTTGCTTTGGTACTGTACATGTAGGTTTTACCTGTGATTGGTTCAGTAAAACTTTGTTGTGCAGGTTTATAATCATTTACAATTTTGTGGTTTTTGATATGTTTAGGAAGTTAATGAAAAATTTACAATGTTATGGTTTTTGATTTCTGCTGTTAAATAAAGTTTCTTTAAATAAAGTAAAAATGCATGTATGTTTTTTCTAACCTGTAATTTCCTTTAATTAAAACTTTGTCATATTTGTTTTGTGCATTTTTAGGATCTGTAAGCTATAGTTGTCACTTTAAAGATTCATGCAGTTTTGAAAATGATTGATGCATTCTGTTAAAGGCTTCAGTGTTTGTTTATTTTGTCCTTTATTTGTATAATTGATATATAATAAATTGTCTTTAGTTTTTCTGTGTAAAAAATAATTTAGTTATCTCCCCTTCACATATATCTTCAGAATTTATACGGTCTACCTAGCAACCACATATGTATTGTACATGTCTATTGCATGGATCTAAGATGCATACAGTTAGATAATATAGAGTTACGTTTGAGATATATGCCACAGGTTAAAGCTCTTTAAAGGTGCCTGCTTTTTTGTTTTCATTCAACGGTTGCATCCTCTTACTAGTTCAGCCTCACCATAGAAGGTTTTTAGTAGTTTGTTTCCTCATATTTATCCTTTTCTTGTAATTTGTGGTATTCTGTTCTGTCATTTAGTGATACATTATGAGGTCCGTGTTTTATCTTCTGTTCTGTCATTTAGTGATACATTATGAGGTCCGTGTTTTATCTTCTGTTCTGTCATTTAGTGATACATTATGAGATCCGTGTTTTATCTTCTGTTCTGTCATTTAGTGATACATTATGAGGTCCGTGTTTTATCTTCTGTTCTGTCATTTAGTGATACATTATGAGGTCCGTGTTTTATCTTCTGTTCTTTCATTTAGTGATACATTATGAGGTCCGTGTTTTATCTTCTGTTCTGTCATTTAGTGATACATTATGAGGTCCGTGTTTTATCTTCTGTTCTGTCATTTAGTGATACATTTTGAGGTCCGTGTTTTATCTTCTGTTCTGTCATTTAGTGATACATTATGAGGTCCGTGTTTTATCTTCTGTTCTGTCATTTAGTGATACATTATGAGGTCCGTGTTTTATCTTCTGTTCTGTCATTTAGTGATACATTATGAGGTCCGTGTTTTATCTTCTGTTCTGTCATTTAGTGATACATTATGAGGTCCGTGTTTTATCTTCTGTTCTGTCATTTAGTGATACATTATGAGGTCCGTGTTTTATCTTCTGTTCTGTCATTTAGTGATACATTATGAGGTCCGTGTTTTATCTTCTGTTCTGTCATTTAGTGATACATTATGAGGTCCGTGTTTTATCTTCTGTTCTGTCATTTAGTGATACATTATGAGGTCCGTGTTTTATCTTCTGTTCTGTCATTTAGTGATACATTATGAGGTCCGTGTTTTATCTTCTGTTCTGTCATTTAGTGATACATTATGAGGTCCGTGTTTTATCTTCTGTTCTGTCATTTAGTGATACATTATGAGGTCCGTGTTTTATCTTCTGTTCTGTCATTTAGTGATACATTATGAGGTCCGTGTTTTATCTTCTGTTCTGTCATTTAGTGATACATTATGAGGTCCGTGTTTTATCTTCTGTTCTGTCATTTAGTGATACATTATGAGGTCCATGTTTTATCTTCTGTTCTGTCATTTAGTGATACATTATGAGGTCCGTGTTTTATCTTCTGTTCTGTCATTTAGTGATACATTATGAGGTCCGTGTTTTATCTTCTCTGTGTAGATTAATATTTACTGTCAGAAAATTAAGATCCAGACTTATTTTTTCACATAAAGTCAAAGAAATTATATTTGTGTTGTATCAAGTAGATGTACAGCTGTACATACTCCATAGGTGGAGCCACATGTTAGTAGGTAATCATCAGATGCATCAAACAACTACTCATCGTTATTCACAAGGGGCAGGTAACTGTGGAATGGTTCAGACACAGTTCAATGGGGTCATTATCCTATTCATGGAATAAATTTCCAGTGCATGTCAAAACATGGCCGGATGGAAAAAATAGTCCCAGTTTTCTTTTTTGTTTCTGCTTTTGCTTATAACTGCTATTGCTTAAGAGTTGGATATTTTGAAAGGTATGGCATTACTGTAGAACAAGAATATATTTTTTCCAGTCTTTACAGTGGCACCACCTCCTGAAAGTGCGCAATGTGGTACAATGTGACCACAACATTGAAATGAAAGTAGAAAAACCATTATTAAACTTTAAGGTAAAATTCTCGCAAAAAGTTCCTGGACTCGCCCTTTCAGTTACTTTTGCACAGGCCATCCAAATGGATAATGACTTCTCTAATTTGTCTCTGCATCAGTAATATATCAACTAGAATTCAGTGCACTACAAATTGTGGTGACTGGGTATTAATTACAGTTGGTCAAGCTTTATAGATTTAAAAAGCATATCAGTTTAAGCTTGAGTCATAAAAAATATTTCACAAGATTGAGATGTCGTGGGATAAAAAACATCATGAGAGTTCTCACTTACTGTTTTAAACACGATATCAGTTTGAGTATAGAGAATTCATTATGAAACAACAGATGCTTTAAGTATTAAAAAGTAAAAAGGCGAATTCTTGTTAAAGATGTCGGGTGGCTTAAATGACTTATGTAGGCGGCACTTTCGTGATGCAATTTAAAATATTTTTGCGGGGGATCAGGTCTTATACGTGTAAACATACTAAGTACGTACATGTACCACAAGTTTGCATGGTTGGTTGACAGCATCTTGGAGAATTCTTTGGTGTTTTTCTTTTAAAATAATATCTTATTAGTTTAATATATAAATGATTTACATGTAGCTAATTCTCAGCGTTGTTAATTGTGGTGTTTTAACCAAGTAATTTTGTCACATCCTGACAGTTCTCTTTAATGAGAAACTGGGACCATTTGGAAGGGTTCTCAAAGCAGCCCAATGTATCGCCATGGGTTGGACAAGGGAGATCCTCTCCTTGGGGTTTGTATGGTCATAATACTGATAGCCTGAGATGTTCGGGGATCGCCAAGCCTCTTACACGGTAAAGTGGTCTCCTATGTCCCATCATAAACATTTTTTCCGATGATTGATAGTTTGTTTACATGTTCTCGCCCTCACTGTATTTGAAATACTGCTCGCTGGACATCTAGTCAAGTAGTCAGAAGACTCCTTTGACACAGTGACCACACTGTTACACACAGGTATAACAGTATCTATCAAAATAAAAAATTTGTTTTTGAAAATTTTGAATTATAGGAAATGATATGTATTTGACATGAAACAAAAAAATGGATATTTACTCAGATGTTCTATTATCCTATTTGAAACATGCACTTGATTGGTCGAAATCAGAGTAATATATCAGTATAGTAAATGATAGATGATGGGTTTAAGATCATGTTTGCCTCCCTTTAATACATGCTGTAAGTAGATAAAAGAAATCTTATTATATGAAGTCAACATGCAAACAGCTACTTTGTCATAATCTGTATCGTTTCTCCTAACCAGTTAGGACACCTGGATTTACCTGTATCATTCTTACATACTTACATGACTATTGCTGTTTATATATGATTTAAGAATTTGTCTGTGAAAGTTTGACATGAGGTCATCGTGTTGAAAGGATTATAACTACCAACAGGTAAATATCTACTTTTGTCCCTTTGTGACTGTCAATTTGTCCTCTGCATGAAACTTATATTATACTGAAAATGTGCAAGCTACACCTGTCAATCAATGAACTTATATCAAAATAGGAATTTTTCTTTCTTGGCAATTTTATAATTTATTTACATATTTTATTTGAAAAAATTGGGAAGAAAATGACTAATACACTCGTACTTAAAAAAAATAATTTTTAAAAAATAAAACTTAAATATTGAGTTTCTTTTAATGATATAACTGTTCAGTTGAATACATTAATGAGAAAGTCTTATTTCAAATGCAGTCATCTGTACATACCATACTGTATATTCAGCCACAAATTTTGCTTCGTTTTTGTTAGTTTATGTGGAGTTTATCAACACTTATTATACTACGCCCGTCTTTTACCACTCCTTAAATCTTATGTACACAGATAATATCTGCTGACAACACCCTGGTCCCTGTACATGGGTAATGCCTAATGCCTTCTAATGGGAACATATAACTGCTGACAACACCCTGGTCCCTGTACACAGGTAGTGCCTAATGCCCTGTAATGGGAAAATTTAACTGCTGACAACACCCTAGCTGGTCCCTGTACACAGGTATTGCCTAATGCCTTCTAATGGGAACATATAACTGCTGACAACACCCTGGTCCCTGTACACAGGTAGTGCCTAATGCCCTGTAATGGGAAAATTTAACTGCTGACAACACCCTGGTCCCTGTACACAGGTACAGCCCCTGTAATGGGAACATATAACTGCTGACAACACCCTGGTCCTTGTACACAGGTAATGCCTAATGCCTTGTAATGGGAACATATAACTGCTGACAACACCCTGGTCCTTGTACACAGGTAATGCCTAATGCCTTGTAATGGGAACATATAACTGCTGACAACACCCTGGTTTTTGTACACAGTCCTTAACAGTTATCTTTAATATTACTAGGTGATCCGGAAGTATATACTTACATGTATTTTAATTTTCCTACAGTCTTTAAAGAATCTGAATGTATTGGAACTGCATTTTGATTTCTCTTGGTGTGCTGTTCAAACCAAGCATTTGTAACAATATTTGGACAGTCTTGAACAGAATTGCAGAATATTGTTTTTAATGGATAAATACCTGTTGCAATTGATGTTTGTGTATTGTTATAGAAAAATATGTTTCCCGGGTTGTCATTGTTCAAACTGTTTTAGTACATACTGGTATTAGGTATACATTTACCGTAAAATTGTTGACATTGGTTTAATCTGATACATGATGCATGGATGGATGATTTTTTCCATACAAAAACTAATTAGATGTACATTACATATACATTGTATCTGATATATACAAATGTCATAAGTGAAGACAATAATGTGTCCATTGTTTTTTTTATTTATTTTTTTTACAATTGATAGGCGTTTTCTTTTAGAGTACATTAGTGACATAATCATGGCCAGTTTGAACTAAGGAAGCATTTGGGTGTGATCACACCCCCTTATACATGTATATTAAAAAAGTATTGTTATATTTTCTAGCCAAGTGTATTGTTTCAACTTCAATAGGATGCAGACAACAGCCTGTCATAAATTTTTAAAATCCTAACACGTAATGTTCATAAAGTGCCAAAATTGTCTAATAAGACCCGTCACTGTTTCTCGATGCAGATAGTAGATTTTTAAATATTTTACTGACAAATTCAGATTCAAATATTTTACAAGCTGCCTATCTCTACCATATCCCGTTATTATTCCATTTTTTCCTTCCCCAGTATTATTTATTTTTTATTTTGGTCCATTTTTTATATGTAGATTTATAAAAATTGGTTCAACCCAGCAACATGACTTTTTATGGGACTTATTAAGCCAGTGGGGCCTTGGTGGCAAAAAGACAGTGCCTTTGTAACAGTAAAAAAGGAAATAGTTTTAACCTCCATGGAATTGTCTCCCTTTACAGTAAAAAATGTTGAATTGTTATCATTACATAAACTCAGGACAGTATCAGGGAATTTTTTAGCGCTCGCCACTTTCGTCATTGACGAAATCATTTGAAAATTGACGATAGATTTCTAAATCAATTTCGTCACCTGATTTCCAACAAGTACTAAAATTTTTCGTTACAAATTCATTCTACCAAGTGTAATACGACATATTTATGACCCCAATGCCAATTAACAGGAAATTTAATTGTTTCACCTCGATAGTTTTAAACAGCAGGTGTCAATAGTCGAATCGATGTTTTTACAGGTAATCCGATTAAAATGATTAAGTGGTCAATATACGCAAACAAAAGTGTCATAGATCGCACTGATGAACAGACTAACTTCCACCTTTTGATTAAATATGTAATGCAAATAAAAATTGCAAAGATTTTGCGTATTTAACTCATTTTTCGTACGTTTTGCTGGTTTCAAATGGATTACGCGCCATTTGTGTACATCCGAGATACGTCTAATTACCGATGGCTACCACTTAGAAAACGAAGAGTACAACGGCCCTTAATGAAAAATTTGTAAACGATTGATATACAAACGCTTTTTAAATAAGTTTTAAAATTAAAATTCTTTGAAAATTTATAAACATTTTGTTATAATCATTTTTTTAAACTAATTTATACACTGCAATTAAAAGAATATAGTTTTTATACTATTATATTTCACCAGTACAATGAATGCATGCTTCTGAGCAGATGCTTATACGGCTCATCCGCTTAAGTGACTAAAGCCCTCAAAATCCTAAAAAATTCCCTGACTCTGCAAATGAACAATTTACACTTGCTTGATATTGTGTTAATAAATTGTTAAATAAAACTAAAAGGACATAAAAGTCACATTTACTGTGTCAAAGGTTTGTCATAGTGTCTTAAGGTAATACTGACAAATATTTTATTGTCAAATTTGTAGTAGTGAAGTCATGGTTGATAGTACCTGGCTATGTACAAGGTAACTTTGATTTCCTGTTTCACTGCTATTTTTAGGTTTTATTTACTAGATATTGATTTATTGAATTTATTTTTCATGTTTTTTTATAGTCATGCTTATGAAATATTGTATTGAGTTCAAAATTCTCTGTTCAGATATTATAATCATGTCTGAAGGTAACAGTGTTTGTAAAAATGGTAGCTTACGATTGGAACACATTCTGTCATTTTGGAAATGATAAAGTTGGGGTGGGGGTGGGGCAGTAGAAACAATACTTATAGTTGTTTTTATGCTGTTTCCTAAACCGTGATATAAGCACATACAATAACTAGTTGTTATCAAAAGAATATCAGAATAATTTCTCAGTTGCATTTTTATTATTTGTGTGATAAAATTATGCAAAAAAAGTTGGGATAAAAAATGTATTGTTTTAAAATAGGTAAAACCATTGAGGAGTTAAAAAATATGACTAAACCAAGTGACAGTGAACATTCCTAAAGAGCAGGAAAAAATGCTGCCTTTGAAATTTATTTGGTATTGTTTAATTTGTCCTGTCCTAAGCTATTTTTTCTTTGATATTAATCCCTATTAAACATTTTATCTCAAAGTATACATTTTATTTTTTTGTCAGGCATATATATCAATACTATAGGCAGATTTTTCCTTTCAACAAGTTTATGTTAAATAAAATTCCAATTTATGCTGGTTAACATTGAAAACTGGTGTGAATTGAAAGAGAGTAAATATCCTTTTTACATTTTGATTAAATAATACACTGATGCATATCACGAGGGCAAGTATTAGTGCTTTGCCATTTAAATTCAATACAGATGTTATTTAAAATGGATTAAAAAAATGAAACGAGTTTATAAACAATGGATTAAAAGGCGTACATCCAATTTTAGGAAGAAAGGTCAGTTAAATGTTTTTTTAAGTCTTTTGTTCACATTATATATTTTTTTTCATAAAATATTCAGCTATGTTGTGTAGACAGTAACATATCTATGTAATAATAAGATGGATTCAATGTGTTGATAATTTGGCCAGCGATAACAGTTACTTTTGGATAGCTCCGACCCAGTACCATCCTTTGATATAACTGGGTGTGGTCATGCATACAGTAAAGACCTAGTATAATGTCTTCTGCTGCAACCAACTGTCAAGAAGTCTTTCAGTTTAGTGTGGGGTATTACTTTTGGGGGTGTTTTTTACTGGGGTGCAAGGATAGAGAAAATGTCTTAACAACATACAAAGAAATTCAGTACTGTGTATATGGCTGTAAACTTTATAGCATTACAAATATTGCAAATAATGCCAGCCTAAGGTTTTTCCATTTTTTGCCAAGAAAGCAGGTAGATTTGTTTTATGATATATTTCTTTAAACCTGACAATTTTGTAAACAGTGTGTTGTGCAGGTAAACATAACCTCACATATACCTGTATTACTTAGTCATTATATATATATGACCTTTTTCATTATATATATATGACCTTTTTTATTGAATGCTGTAATTTTTTTGAAATCTATTTTTGTATTTTTTTGGACTTTAAATTGACCTCACTAGCTGAAAGTCTATGTAATGGCTCATTTTACAGGACAGGGACAGATGCATTTTTTTATACAGTAAGGATCTACTTACACAATGTTAACACAGGAACTAGTTTCATATTGACGTGCAATTTAATACTTAATTGAATACTCGGACATTGTGGATTCGAGTGTTTTGGGGACCTTTGTGGTTGCGTGGACGAGTGGTCAAAGTAAATAATTATCTACTTTTGATCAGTTGTCTCTCAACACTGAGGTTGCGTATTCAAGTCTTTTGGGGACCTGTGGTTGAGTGGTCACTGTGGGCACTTTGTATTAGACGATTAGAATTGATGAAAGTGGCATTAAACAACATTCTAACAAACAATCAAGTCTTTTGTTTCACACAGAAATCCAGAAGTGCTGCCACCACCACACAGAAAAAGAAAATAGAAAGCTTTATGTTGGTTAATTTTATGAACAAAATGTTTTAAGGGGCCTCGATGGCCGAGTGGTTAAGGTAGTTCATCTACTTTTGATCACGTGGTCTGTCAACACTGAGGTTGCGGGTTTGAGTCTCACTACGGGCATGGTGTACTCGACTCCAATCTTAATTGACAAGGATTGCAAGTTTCCTACTGAATGTCTGGTGTTCTCTCTGGGTACTCCGGCTTCCTCCCCAATAAAAACTGGATGCCATGAAATAACTGAAAAATTGCTGAAAGTGGCAATAAACATCATTCCAACAACAACAACAACAACAAAATGTTTTAAAGGAATTCCCTAAAAATGAAATCAAACCTATCAGCAATATTTATTGGATGTTTTTGATACCAAATTGGAAATTAAAAATAGCAAAAATCCACAGGATACAAAAGCAGAAAATTGTTTTGATCTGTTTTATTGCCACAGCCAGTAGTCTCCCTTTTTTTATCATCTACATGTATGTACATTATATTGCCAATTGCTTGGTACTATATATACAATATTCTTACAGTGTCAGAAAATATATAATTTATTTATACGAGCCTTAGAAATGGGTAGAAATGTAAGGCTCTGCAAAGCATTTCGATATCTTGCCTGTTTCGCAGCGAGTACAAATAAACTTTATATTTTCTGACACTGTACGAATATTGTTTTTATCCTGCAACCCTAAAATACATTTTATAATACTGAAAAATGTTCACTTTTAGCTGATTTTTTAGTTAAAATTTTCGATGTGTATTCTAGTTATACTGACGTCACAAGCAACATAAACCAGAACAGAATACTAAATATCGTAAGAAGTGAGGTCAAGGGTACCAGGAGATTTTATTCGGCACTGTCCAATAAAGCAAAAATGTATTCAGCTACCTTTATTAGACAGTAAATGTACTGATTGCAGGATAAAAAGGATAGCTATTGTAGAAGAGATAGACTTTAACAAGGAATATGAAATATATACTGTCCTTTGGGCTGGACACTTTATCGGACAGACAGACAGACTGATGCATGGACGGACGGACAGACTGATCACTATAGGGCATCTGCCACAAAGTGGTGGGGCCCTTATTAATGCAGTTAAAATACTGTGTGGTGTTTGTACATTAATAGCAAACACGTGACATTAAAAGCTGAATGTAAATCCTCATTTGAAAGCTAAGTATTTTTTGTTAGTTTGGGTATTTAAGGGGCCAGACAAACTTAAGAGTAATACATGTATTTAAAAAATAGTACAATAAATAAATTGCAGACGATCTACAATGGTCCAATAAATGCTGTTCTTGTCAGTCTATGTTATTGGAGCACATATCAACAACGAATGTAATCAAATGTCATCAAAGATTCCAAGCTTACACTGGATGCATGTTAATCAAGATATCATTGACACTCCAGTCCTACCAAAATTAACAAGCTAAAAGCTCATCTCCATACAAAAACATGTTTTGAAATTTACATGTAACATGATACTTAACATGTATTTGTGTTGTAAGGTACGATGCTGTTATACTGAAATTGATCAAGGTGTGAATTTTACATTTCATATATAATACAAAATATTAAAATATATTATGTTTTATTAGGTTATTTATTCATGCATGATGAAACCTGATAATCTTCTTGTTCTTTATGAGATAAATATCAATCTTTAGCACAGAACTTAATGTTATTTTCTGGATAAACAATTATAAGTGTAAACATTTAGGTAAATTTCTGTTTCAGCAAATGCAAAGCATTTTGTTTGTTTGTTTGTTTTTATTTGAGTTTTATGCCAAGTTCAGCAATTGTTTTGCTATATTATGATGTACAGCTGTTTTTTGGGAAGTAAGCCAGAGTACAAGATGAACTCTCTAATTTTAGCAGGAAAACTGGCAATCCTTGGCAGTTAAGGTTGGAGTCGAGCACACCCTGCCCACAGTCAGGCTTCTCATTGATTATAGGCTTGGGATTAATAGTTGATGGCTAACAACATTAACCACTTGGACACAGAGATCCCCACAAAAATCTACCAAAACTTTAGAGAAACATATTTGAATATTTAATGATCAGACCTTCCAATTCTGTGAATTTTTTAATTTTAAGAAATACTAAATAATTGTTGATACAATAATATGCCAAGAATGTTTAAAACACCGAAATAATTTTGTACATGAAATCTTTAACATTTGTTTCTTTTTCAGAGACTGACTTACCTGATCTTTCAATCCAAGCAGACGACATTCAGTGGGACCAAGGTGACCTTGGCATTTGGCATCAACAATTTCCTAGTAATAGCAACACGCCTAGTCATGATGGCACCAAACAAAGTTGTCAGACTCTTCCATTAGAAGAAAACAAGAGGAAGCTACTTGATGATGAAATTCTGACAGAATGGGACAGTCAGTATGACTTCTGTACCAAGGACAGTCCAAGTAATTCACCATTGAAAAGAAAAGTTCAGAAGTCGTCAAAAAACATAGTTAGAGAAGCTTTTGGGAAAGGGAAAGATTATTTAAAGTCTAAGGTGAACAGCTGTAAAGAGATATTGCGAAGAAGTTCTATGAAGGAGACTAAAAAAAGATCTCCTTATGGACCAGAAGTTGATTTTGGAGGAAGTATTTCTGGGGGAGAAACAATTTCTCCAAATGTAAATGGCCATAGCTCTTTCCAGAATGACACAAATGGCCATCAAATTTCTTCTGACTTGAATAAAACAACTGCAATGTCCTCTGATGAAATTGAAGATGTAGAGAATAATTTAAATCAGGCAGTTGCATGGTCAGTGCAAAAAGGTCATGACCAACTACATAACACAGATTATATGGTGCTCCCAGAAATGTTCACAACATATGATGGTAAGAGACTCAGATAAGACTGTGTCTTAGAGTTTGAGGTCTTCTATTGCAGAATACAGTTTTTTATGAATTATAATAATATTTGATGATGTCCTGTTTATTGTAAAGTTTTAAATTAACAGTTTGTTTGCCAGTCAATTAATGCATTTGGGAAATGCATTTGGGACACAATTTATATTTTGTTAATCCCTACTTTGTGGCTGTTGACACTTTCATCAATTTTTAGGGCCCTGCCACTATTGTGATCAGTCTGTCTTTCTGTGTGTCCATCTATTTAGTTTTTTTTTCTTTTGAGGTGGGCTTTTGCTTTTTGGCATGTGGGTAGATAATGTTCAGGTGATGTATCATACCATGGTTGATCACATTTGATGGGAAGGTCAACATGGCCCACACAGATGGATACTATCTCACTGATATCGAGTTCAGCTATATCACTTAGGGGACCAACAGTGTAAAAGCATGTCAACTGGCAATCTTTGTTAATTAAGATTGGAGTCAAGCACACCCTGCTCATAGTAAGGCTTGAACCCACAACCTCAGTGTTGACAGATCATGTGATCAATAGTAGATGACTACCTCAACAACTCGGACGCCAAGGCCCCTAGATATCTGATAATAAGATTGAAATCATATAGTTCTTTAAAAGTGACATTTGTATAAATCTAACACATCCTTAAAGGACAAAATATAAATATAAGGCCTTTTTGATGTATAACTTATTTCATATTTCTTGTTACTGCTACTTTACTTACTATAACATGTTTTAGATGTAAGTGAAGGCAGAAAATTACAAAAAGATCTGGATGAGAAAATCAGCAGTAAAAATGGCAAGGATACAATGAACGACAAACTAGACAAAGAAAATGACGATGACCACCATGTGGAAATTTTGATTGTTGATGAAGAGACTACTGATTTGGAAAATAATTTGTAAGTAATATCAAGTTAAATTTAAAATGCATATCTTTGTGGTCTTATTAGTATATAACTTTTGCACTGTTGATTATTGTCAATGAAGTAGTCATAACTCTTAATGCATCAGAAAAATTCTGCTGGACCTAGCTGTTTATTTTGTGGAGGGCAAGGGGGAGGGGGTTGTATTGGCAAGGGGGAGGGGGTTGTATTGGGGAATTTGATCAGACACTACTAAAAAATTTGAGACAATTAACTTTTTAAGTATCAACTTAATTGATTAAAATATTATTTGTTCGTATTTAGTAAAGAGAAAAGAGAATTGACAGAAGACCAGAGATATTTAGAAGAAGCCATACCTCTTGGATCTGAAGGTAGGTGGTCATGTTTTAAATGATAAAATACACGAATAGTCCATGAAGACTTTTTGGCTTCACAATCACGTGTTTTTTGGAACAGAAAGGGAGATAATTCAAATTAATTTCATGTTATGTTTCAAGAATAAAAGTTTTATCAATCCATTTCATTTGCTTGTTTCTATACAGTGTGATGACTTAATATTTAAAAAATAAATTCAATTTCCCAACAATACATAGTTTGTTATATGATTATGACATTCACCCATGACGTTTGGAGTAGTTTGGGAAAGAGGTCATTCATTCCTGGATTAGTAAGGAAACTGAAAAATACAACTGAAAGTCGAGAATGACTACATATACAAAAAAAAAACTAAAAACACAAAAACAGAAAGAAAGTATCCTGAACCCAATAATAATCATAAGTGCACACAGGGGATTAAAATATTGGTATTAAGGGTCATGGAGCTGTAAGGTATGAGATGGCACCACTTATATTAAACATTATATCTAGTTATTTAGACCATTGCATCTTGGGAAGTTTTCTACTTAAGTATAATGGTAGGGATAAGGACATGAAACTTCTTCAAATGAATCATTGATGGCTATTTGAACAGTCCAGTTGATAGACTATAAAATATATATTAAATAAACATCATGAGCACAACAGAAATAGGCATTGATTGAGATGTTCTAAATAGTAAGCAGTTTTTAAAAATACAGTCCCGTTACAATGCTGGTATAAATTACTGTATAAGCAAATATTGGTACAAAATGTGGTTACTTAAGATGTTTTTCTTTTTTTACAGCACAGTCATTTGAAAAGTCATCAAGGTATGTGTCAAATATAGCTTTTACTGGAGTACAAAATTTAGGTACAAGTCTGTTGGTATATACAAAGCCTATAGACAGTTTTGTTTCTGGGGACTTTAGTTAGCTAATTAGGGCCCTCCACTTTGTTGGCGGATGCCCTATAGTGATCAGTCTCTCCGTCCATCTCAGCGCCCGTCCGTCCATCTGAACTAATCGTGTCCGGGCTGTAACTTTTTTATCTTTTGAGGGAGGCTTTTGATATTTGGAATATGGGTAGATAATATCAAGGTGATGTGTCGCATACTGTGGATGTTGACCTTTGACCTTGAACTTTGACCTTAAGGTCACATTATTGCTTACTACATGACAAATTCATGTCGTGTTTTTAACTTTTTTATCTTTTGAGGTAGGCTTTTGATATTTGGAATGTGGGTAGATAATATCAGGGGCCTCGGTGGCCGAGTGGTCAAGGTAGCAACACTGAGATTGCGGGTTCGATTCTCACTGCAGGCAGGGTGTACTCGACTCCAATCTTAATTGACAAGGATTGCTAGTTTTCCTACTGGACGCCATGAAATAGCTGAAAAATTGCTGAAATTGGCGTTAAAACACCATTCAAACAAACAAAAAAACAATAGATAATATCAAGGCGATGTGTCGCATACCATGGTTGATAACCTTTGACCTTGACCTCAAGGTCGGCGGGGCCCATGGAGATGGATACCATCTCACTTATATCTATACAGACCCTGATTTCTGAGTTTAAATTCTGTTTAAGCCAATGCAAACTTTTCTATGTCACTATGCTAGTTGAATAAAAGATAATTTTTACCTTTGACTTCAGTTTCATTCGAGATGCCAATTGTAAGGAAGTAATCTATAAGATTCTAACTTGGATTAAGCAACATTAAATAATAGAATAATAGGTTCTTATATACATTTTGGGGAAAGACTGGTTCATCTTTGACGAGTGTTAGAAATTTTATGTATTTTCGCAAGTGGAGAGCAGTTGAACCAGCAAAATGACATAAAAATTTTCTATTATGGGTGGAAGGTCACATGGACTTTAAAGTACATGAAAGTACCTATTTCTTTTGAAAGCCAACAACTCTCACATTGCAATATCATAAAGATTCTCCATAGACTAAGATTTCATTTTCTCCCACATCCAATCAGACCACATGGAAAACAAACATTAAACAAGAATTGTTATGTTACTATACCAACATTCTTGTTTCATGCGTTTTAATAGGATGACTTAGCAATTACAAATGTGTGCATGTGAGCTCATTGTAACCAGAAATCTGCCATTTACAGAAGAACCTGGTGTGATTTCTTCACAACGGCTGAAAGTATAAACTTCTGCATATACACATGCAGTTAAGAATTAATGACTTAATGAAGGTAGTATACTGCTTGTTTACACTTGACTGTTATGATGTGAAGTCAGTTTTATATTGATTTTGATTGGATGTTAAATCATTTAAAATGCTAGCTTGAGTCCATGTATATTTTCATTAAAAACCAATCTCTCCATTAAATTAGAAAATAGATAACAGCATTATTTACAAATTGCACATGTAGATCTGTGAATTTACGGTGACAATTAATAATTATATGTTACAAAACAATTCCTGTCTTATTTTGAGCAGTTGTAACCAATATGTCTGACAAGTAACAATGTGACTACATGTATATCTTACAATCATGTAGATTCTACTGTATTCAATAATTAACATGAACTTCAGTGCATAGGACATAAATATCTGACAGGTCGCCAAGAAAGGTTAAATTAAAAATAGGTTTAATGTTGTACTGTCTAATGTACCTGCCCCGAGGACACAGGTTAGTTTGTCAGGAAGTGTATATATTATGCTTATGTAGTGCATCTATATATACATTATTCTACAACTAAATTTTCTTTTACAAATTAGCAAAGCAGTATGGGTAATATCAGATTGATGAGCTTTGGGTTTCCTTTACCAGTTTATCGGAGAATCACATCAAAGTCTAAAAAAGCATTGGACTGCAAATGATTCTCGGACTATCCAACAGTTTAGCTTGAAACTACCAAAAGTGCATTTTAGTCCATAAGCTTATCAATCAATATTTCAGTCAGGCTGTTAAAATATTATGTGTTTATGTTGACTGGGATTCAGACATTTTTATAATCCTGCTCTCCATAGGCGATAGGAGGTATACTGTTTTGGGGTCAATGTGTGTGTGTGTGTGTTTATGTTGACTGGGATTCAGACATGTTTATACCCCTGCTCTCCATAGGTGATAGGAGGTATACTGTTTTGGGGTCAATGTGTGTGTGTGTTTATGTTGACTGGGATTCAGACATTTTTATACCCCTGCTCTCCATAGGTGGTAGGAGGTATACTGTTTTGGGGTCAATGTGTGTGTGTGTGTGTGTGTGTTTATGTTGACTGGGATTCAAACATTTTTATACCCCTGCTCTCCATAGGTGATAGGAGGTATACTGTTTTGGGGTCAATGTGTGTGTGTGTTTATGTTGACTGGGATTCAGACATTGTTATACCCCTGCTCTCCATAGGTGATAGGAGGTTTACTGTTTTGGGGTCAATGTGTGTGTGTGTTTATGTTGACTGGGATTCAAACATTTTTATTCCCCTGCTCTCCATAGGTGGTAGGAGGTATACTGTTTTGGGGTCAATGTGTGTGTGTGTGTGTGTTTATGTTGACTGGGATTCAAACATTTTTATACCCCTGCTCCCCATAGGTGATAGGAGGTATACTGTTTTGGGGTCAATGTGTGTGTGTGTTTATGTTGACTGGGATTCAGACATTTTTATACCCCTGCTCTCCATAGGTGATAGGAGGTATACTGTTTTGGGGTCAATGTGTGTGTGTGTTTATGTTGACTGGGATTCAGACATTTTTATACCCCTGCTCTCCATAGGTGATAGGAGGTTTACTGTTTTGGGGTCAATGTGTGTGTGTGTTTATGTTGACTGGGATTCAGACATTTTTATACCCCTGCTCTCCATAGGTGATAGGAGGTTTACTGTTTTGGGGTCAATGTGTGTGTGTGTGTTTATGTTGACTGGGATTCAGACATTTTTATACCCCTGCTCTCCATAGGTGATAGGAGGTTTACTGTTTTGGGGTCAATGTGTGTGTGTGTTTATGTTGACTGGGATTCAGACATTTTTATACCCCTGCTCTCCATAGGTGATAGGAGGTATACTGTTTTGGGGTCAATGTGTGTGTGTGTTTATGTTGACTGGGATTCAAACATTTTTATACCCCTGCTCTCCATAGGTGGTAGGAGGTATACTGTTTTGGGGTCAATGTGTGTGTGTGTGTGTTTATGTTGACTGGGATTCAAACATTTTTATACCCCTGCTCTCCATAGGTGATAGGAGGTATACTGTTTTAGGGTCAGTGTGTGTGTGTGTTTATGTTGACTGGGATTCAGACATTTTTATACCCCTGCTCTCCATAGGTGGTAGGAGGTATACTGTTTTGGGGTCAATGTGTGTGTGTGTGTGTTTATGTTGACTGGGATTCAGACATTTTTATACCCCTGCTCTCCATAGGTGATAGGAGGTATACTGTTTTGGGGTCAATGTGTGTGTGTGTTTATGTTGACTGGGATTCAAACATTTTTATACCCCTGCTCTCCATAGGTGGTAGGAGGTATACTGTTTTGGGGTCAATGTGTGTGTATGTGTGTGTTTATGTTGACTGGGATTCAAACATTTTTATACCCCTGCTCTCCATAGGTGATAGGAGGTATACTGTTTTGGGGTCAATGTGTGTGTGTGTTTATGTTGACTGGGATTCAGACATTTTTATACCCCTGCTCTCCATAGGTGATAGGAGGTATACTGTTTTGGGGTCAATGTGTGTGTGTGTTTATGTTGACTGGGATTCAGACATTTTTATACCCCTGCTCTCCATAGGTGATAGGAGGTTTACTGTTTTGGGGTCAATGTGTGTGTGTGTTTATGTTGACTGGGATTCAAACATTTTTATTCCCCTGCTCTCCATAGGTGATAGGAGGTTTACTGTTTTGGGGTCAATGTGTGTGTGTGTTTATGTTGACTGGGATTCAGACATTTTTATACCCCTGCTCTCCATAGGTGATAGGAGGTTTACTGTTTTGGGGTCAATGTGTGTGTGTGTGTGTTTATGTTGACTGGGATTCAGACATTTTTATACCCCTGCTCTCCATAGGTGATAGGAGGTATACTGTTTTGGGGTCAATGTGTGTGTGTGTGTATGTTGACTGGGATTCAGACATTTTTATACCCCTGCTCTCCATAGGTGATAGGAGGTATACTGTTTTGGGGTCAATGTGTGTGTGTGTTTATGTTGACTGGGATTCAGACATTTTTATACCCCTGCTCTCCATAGGTGATAGGAGGTATACTGTTTTGGGGTCAATGTGTGTGTGTGTTTATGTTGACTGGGATTCAGACATTTTTATACCCCTGCTCTCCATAGGTGATAGGAGGTTTACTGTTTTGGGGTCAATGTGTGTGTGTGTTTATGTTGACTGGGATTCAGACATTTTTATACCCCTGCTCTCCATAGGTGATAGGAGGTTTACTGTTTTGGGGTCAATGTGTGTGTGTGTTTATGTTGACTGGGATTCAGACATTTTTATACCCCTGCTCTCCATAGGCGATAGGAGGTATACTGTTTTGGGGTCAATGTGTGTGTGTGTGTTTATGTTGACTGGGATTCAGACATTTTTATACCCCTGCTCTCCATAGGCGATAGGAGGTTTACTGTTTTGGGGTCAATGTGTAAGTGTGTTTATGTTGACTGGGATTCAGACATTTTTATACCCCTGCTCTCCATAGGTGATAGGAGGTTTACTGTTTTGGGGTCAATGTGTGTGTGTGTTTATAGTGTTAGCATCCTTCTGTAACCTATTTCCGTTATGAGTTTTCTGAGCAATGTTTATTGAAACAATACTGAAATTTTGTCAGTAGTTTATATTATCATGCCATATTGTGTATTTCATTTGCAAACCTCTCAGCCTCCTTCCATTTTGTATTAAGTTATAGAGCAGGGAATTTATTGGGGACAATTAGCCCAAAATAATACTAACTATACATGGATGACATTGTGGCTTAGTAATCATTGTTACCGTCTCCCATGGGAGACGGTATACATAGTCAAATGACGATCAGTCTTCGGAGTAAATGACTCTCTGTTACTTGATTGGGTGGTTTACTAAATCTATAAATATTTTTGTCATTTCATTGGTTTACGTCAGGATTGCACTAGTATGTGTACTGAAATTTCGATATATTCTTAGGTTGAATCGGGGATGTAATCAGTATTTTAGTGTAGAAATGTTACGTTCCACATATTGACTTCTATTTCATTCAATGCATTGGTCAGTGCACAATTAAAAGGTAAACATTGTACCAAATTCTCCCTACTTTTCAAAGCTGTTTGGGTTATGAAAAAATTATATGTTATGTAGCTTTATTTTCGTTCTAATATTGATGCAAATTTAACAAAACATATTATTACCGATCATTTTAAACATTTGTCTAGGGAGTCAACTTTTGTTTAATTATTTTTGTAAAAGCACGTGTGAAGTGACGACAGTCATTTAAATCTCTCAAGCACCATTGGATAATAGTTTAGCTGAAACAATGACCTTACAAGGTACATGTACATTGTTTACCTATCCTACATATAAATTACAAAAAACAGATACTTTAATAAATCCATAAAATTTTTAATGCAGCTAAGAGACGGTTAGCTTTTTAGAAAAGCTAAACTTGTAATAAATCAATAATTGAATATGGTGTGTATCTAAAGGGAGATAACTGGATTTACTAAGGTTGTGAAATTGTGTAATTTCCAAGATGACCACCAAAAGTATTTCTGCCGTATATGTAATTATTGCCACAAGCTTTGTCTCTGAAACTAGTTTACATTTATATAAGAAAATTATGGAATGTCTACTTTACCTACATAAACCATAAAAATGTTGATTCACAGATTTATTAAACTTCAGTTATAGCTGTCATGACTTGTATTAATCATGGCATGACATTTTAGGACAAGCTGTATCAACAAGATGAATTCGAAGATTCACATCTTTTATGTGTTAATGTCTTGTTTACAAAGCTGAATGGGTATTATTAATTCAACATAATAGGTTAGATAAAAATTGTGTTCTATATTTATTGTTAATTTATGGTAAGCTGGCTAACTATATTGGTTCACAACTATTGGATCTATGATCATCATTCATAAAATGTATTTTATTCTTTATAAATTTGTAGTAAATCAGTTACATTAAATTATTTATTGTAAATTCATGTTAACACGTCATAATTATATATAGAGGATAGCATTGGCTATCACATGACAAGCTGGTCATAATCTTATATTATGGCTAATAACCATGGATTAAATTAGACTTTCATGATGTTAGAACTTGAACAGCTCAAAAGCAAAGACATTGCAAAATATGTCTGTAGTTGCATCCACTAAATTTAGACAATTTCTAGAAATCTGTGCTTTCCAGGCAGTGACCTTTTTGTGAATTCTTCTCTCCATTTGTATGATTGTCTTCTGAACTAAAATCCTTTTAAATCAATATGTTCTACATGAGCAATTTTTTGTTAATATGCAAAAAAAAAAACAGCAAGTGTGAAAAAAAACTTAAGTTGAAATAGATTTTAATTGGATTATTACAATGAGGAATGTTAAGTGAATATATGTGATATTGATTGGCTTAATTTTTGTTCCATTTGAACTTGAAGTTGATTTTATTCACACAGGCAACAAATATATTTTGTAGGTTTTAGGGTGATTCTCTTAACTTTCTTTAAAAATAACCTAAATTGATTTAAGTTTTCTAGAAATTTGTGTTTGAGAAAATGCTTTATTTTACAAAAAACAACAGAAAGACCTGGACTGGTCAGCAGGTCAAGAATACAAGTTTGGGCTGCTAAAGGCATCCGGTCCAAATTGACACACAATCATATTTGGTGTCCTGGGTGTCCATTGTTTTTTAATGAAGCAGACCTCGATGATGTTCGGCAAACATTGGAAATACTATTTGAGCAACTGACTTTTTTGTTCAAAACCGTTAGCATTGACTCAATATTATACAATAATATTTAATTTGTAACATTTATTAGCAATCCATTAATAAAGCTGCATTTCTTGGTTGAAAAAAAAAAATCGGTGACTTCAGTTATGGGTCAGATAAAGTTTTTTTGCAGTGGTTATATTTATTTCCCTGATCCAACAGGATTAATCTGGTTTGCTGTCCTGACACCCTTGTAATAAATGTATCTGGGTCCATAATGTAAATCATAGTAAAGTGCTTTCAACCAAACTGATAGCATGAATTGCACTTTTAATTTTTTTAGAAAGTCACACGCTATATTATATTAGTAAGGGATTAAAAATGATTTCTAATTAATCAAAACAATAATTAAATTAAAGCCTTATAATGTAAATGATCAGGATACATACTGGTTCATCAGTGAACTGTAGTTAGTACTAACTGCTATAGTCAAAATACTATGACCTGTCAGGTATTTTCTACTAATTTGCTAAACCAGTTTCAAAAGAAGAGATGGCTTCAATCTGTTTTCTTTAAAGCTCTTCATCAGGGTGTGTTCCCCGAATGCCTACTGGATAAAAACAACACCTCATTAGGTATGGGGATTATGGGGCCTGTTAAGGGGAATGCAATAATTAGTTTACCTGTATTTACCTTGAAAATTATAATAAAGCATTGTAGACATTGGAAACTGAATTGACAAGAAAAATATCAAAATATCAAAATAAAATTAAAAAAAAGAATGGATAGTTTCAAGTTAATTAAAATGAAATTAAAAACTTAAGCTGCAATATATAAAATAAACTTGTCTTCAAAATGTCCCAAGCCAATTTTTTAAGCTGTAGATATGCCGACTCAGCATCAGAACTCCTACATCTAGAATAAGTGACAAAATGACTCTAGTGCTCTGTTTTTGTTTAAATTTTTTTTGTTACTTAGTTATTATTATTATATTAGATTGTATAGTGCTATATCATGAAAAAGAAATGCTCTAATTTTTGTGTGTGGCTTTTTTGCTTTTTTTTGTTATTTAGTTATTATTATTATATTAGATGTATAGTGCTATATCATGAAATAGATGTAATGAATATGATTTAATTTATTAAAATGCTCTATTTTTTTGTTTTGTTTTTTGCTTTTTTTTTACTTAGTTATTATTATTATCATATAGATGTAATGAATATCATTTAATGTATTAAAATGTATGATCAAAGTATTTTCTTTAGATTGACTTTGTTTTCAACCTTATATTTTCTGCTACAATATTAACTATAAAAATTTACACTAATTTAAACACTCCTTTTAGAAGGCCCCATAATCCCATACATTAATTAGATGTTTATTTAATCCAGTAGGCCTTCGGGGAACAAACCTTCACCAGAAAGAGCTGGACATTTAAATTGCAGCTATTCATGCATGACTCAGGTAACTTTACTGGAGAGATTGCCATAGGGTATACTGCAAGTTAGAAGTTTAAAGTTACCTGAGTCATATGTGAGTAGCTGCAATTTAAATGTCCAAGCTATCACTGATGAAGAGCTTTAAAGAAAACAGATTAAAGCAGTATTCTAAATAGCTGTTATCTGTATTGGTTGACCAATAGGTACAAAATACCTGACAGGTCACTGTATTTTGACTATAATTGTATAAAAACAATAACAAGGTATTACCAATAGAAAAGTGCTATTTTTAAACAAACATTGTATAAAGTTTGTTTATGCTACACTAAAATTGCCATGAAGTAAAGATTGCTGTAATACCCCAATAGAATTATTCAAAACAGTTCAGTAGTGATACACCTTGAGCAATGTGTCACTGATACCATCTAGGGCCCTTAGCTGCCCTGCCTCTCAGTGGTAATAGAGTGTTTCCATCTACCATCATTAAGTAGTCCTAATGCTGTACCAGAGCTGTTACCAACTTTCAGACCAAAGGTTTATAATTTTTCCATTAATGGAAATTAGTCACAGTTCAATTCACAAAATTCACATGGTTGATGACCTCTGACCCTGAACTTTAATCTCAAGGTCAATGATATCTAGTTTATTCATGTATTAATCAATGATCTCAACCACTTAGCCATGTTCTATGTTTGTAGTGAATACCAGTAAAGGATATTTCATATTATATAAAAAATGCATTAAAGTCCAAATAGTCACAGTTGCCCATACAGTGAAAGCCTCGAAGGCTGTCTTCCAATAAGGTCAATATATTACACCCACAACCATGAAATGGATTACACTGTACTGCATACAGATGAAAATATATTTCAGACAAAACTGTGTGTAATTCCGATGAAATTTGTGTCCCATTAATACAAATCATAGTGTGGATTCACTATGTATGTATGTATTAGCAGCAGTCAAACAATGACCTCAGCCTCATTTTCATGTATTAGCAGCAGTCAAACAATGACCTCAGCCTCATTTTCATGTATCAGCAGCATTCAGACAATGACCACTCCTCAGCCTCATTTCCATGTATCAGCAGCATTCAAACAATGACCACTCCTCAGCCTCATTTCCATTTCAGCATTATATTTAGTTGCATTTCACATCAGTTTGCTGAAGTTCATTATATAAATCTGGATGAAGACATATAGTTTTTATGGTACAAAAAAAAGACAAGTGTTCACATATTTTGAATGAGTTTAATTAGCAAACATACAAACTTAAATGATCTTAAATACTTTGTTCTCCATCTTAGCTAGGGATTATAATTTTCATGCAAGGGACCTCGGTGGCCGAGTGGTCAAGGTAGCTCGTCTACTATTGATCATGTGGTCTGTCAACACTAAGATTGTGGGTTCGAGTCTCACTGCACACAGGGTGTATTAGACTCCAATCTAAACTGACAATGATTGGCAGTTTTCCTACCACAGGTCAGGGTTTTTTTCGGGTACTCCGGCTTCCTCCCCCAATAAAAACTGGATGCCATGATATAGCTGAAAAATTGCTGAAAGTGGTGTTAAACACCATAAAACAACAAACAAACAACAACATTTTTATGCATATACTTATTTGGCTATGTGAATCTTAGAATAATTATCAAATGCTACACATAAAAACTGTAATTTTTTTGAATCATATTAAGTTGTAAGATATACCTTAATGCTTAAATAAAGTTAACTAATCTTTCAATTATCAAACTACTTATTAGTTTTGCAACTTTTTTTCAAATTCAAAATGTGCAAAAAGACAAGTTTGCATTTGTAATTTATATGTACATGTATAATAAAAACAAATAATGTTAGTTGTAACCAAGGGATATGTCGCTCCAAGTGTTACAATTGCTGGGCAAGTATGAACTGCACAACACCAATATACTCTGTCATTATGTGTATTCTGAACAGTGCATTATTGATTGATTGGGGGAGTTATTAACATCCTACACGGAAAACGTAATGTCCTTGGTTGGATGGAACAGTGCTGCCATCTGAAATGATTTTTTTGTCTAAAACTGACATGCCTATTTAAATTTTATAGCAATACTTTCAACATCCAATACTAAGTTAATTCAAAAGCTATTACAACTTATTTATATCAAAGAAATAGTAATAGGCTTATATATGTAATTAAATAATATTCTTCTGTTCACAAAGTTACAAAATTAATAAATAATTAAGAGTTCATCAAATATTAAAATTCTTCTATAGATACAAGCTGAAAGCTGTAAGCTGGGTAAATTGTTCAACATCTTCAAGTGCAATAAAATGGTTGAGTTTAAAAATAAAATAAAATGTTAATAAAAAAATTAAGTTTTTTTTAATATAAAATAGTTTGTTTTTATATTATCATCAAATATTAATTCATAGATTTAAAATGCGTCGATAAATAAATTGGCCTTAGTAACTGTAGTTAATTATTTAAAGTTTTTAACTTTTTGTTTAAATTTAAACTCTTATTTTAACTACTATTTCAAAAGTTATATTAAACCAATATATAATTGTTAGTTTATAATATAAACATGATATAAAATAGTTTGTTTTTTTATAAAAAAAAAATCCAATTATTGGTGTTTATTAAATAAATGCTTTGTGTTTATAAAATACTGGTACAATTGTTTTTATAACAGGGATACAATCGTGTAAGCTGGGTAAATTGTACAACAGCTTTAAGTGCAATAAAATGGTTGAGTTTAAAAACAATTTTAAATGTAAATAAAAAAATTAAGTTTTTTTTAATATAAAATTGTTTGTTTTAATATTATAAAATTGTTTGTTTTTATATTATAAAGTGGTTTGTTTCTGTAATATTAAATTGTTTATTTCTACTTGTTATCAAATTAGCACTCTAGGTGTGTTGCAATCAAAACTCTTTTTTGAAATTTTTAAAGTCAGACAATGAGGATTATATTTAAACAGGTCTACAGTTAATTAATTAATTAATAGCTGTTCATTAAACTCTTACCACAGGCATTTTGTCACTTTGTGCTCAATGTCTTATATTTGGTGTAAATCTATTAGTTATAAGGTGTAAACACGTGGTAACTGGTTTATATAAACATAAGACAACTTTAAATAGATTTGGATTTTTAGAAATATTTGTCAGACAGTCAACATGGCTAAGGGTCTTGTAGGGTTAGTGTACAATTTTTATCTGATTTATCTTATTTGTTTTTTGTATGAATGACTTTGTTGGAGGGGGTAGGGATGGCATGCTTGTCTGTTGTAGGGTGTAGGGGTCACATTTTAATAGTTTTTTTTCAAGACTATTGTTAACTCATGTAGCATGTTTTCACGCCTACCCATTTCTGAAATTTTGGGTTTGGTAACAGCAAATAAATTTTAAAGGCTGTACCTCTACACTTAAGTACATGTACGATGTGCAGTCATTACAGGTATACAGTCCTCCACCAGTTTGATAAATTTCAATGATATAAAGTTGATGTCTTATTGTTTAGAAATAATTTATTATAGTCTGACATCTTTACACATTTATTTGCCAGTCAGGACAGATTTTATGACTACAGTTTTCACCATGTAATCTGGTGAGATGAGACCATATAAGTGTGACTGTATTATGTTGTCATTTTTGGACATTATAAGATTGTTGGCTCTTGGAATTGTGGGAAACAAGTGATACACGAATCAGGTACAGTTAATTTGTTATTGGAGATTTGCACACATACAGTGTGTTGAAAAATTCCATGATAATTAACATTTGTACATATACATCCTCTTATAATTTTTGTTATAGATTATATTTCTTGAAGTTTAAAAGGGCTGTGTCTTGCTTTGTTATTTTGTGATTGGTTAAATTAGCTTAATGGCCTTTGAACTTTGTCATAGGGTTATGAAAAAAAATGCATTTACTGAAAACTTTTACATAAATATTTTATGTATCTGTGCTGAGAATGACCGACTTTCTTCTCTATAGACCTGTTGTTGGTGTATTATGGCCAGTGTTGTACTTAAGTCATTTGTAATTTCATAGTCGTATTAAAATTCCTTCACATTTCTTTCTTGTTCCAGGCAATAGTTACTAGACCAATCCTGAACTTTGATTGGATTTCATTTTTCTGAAATGGTTTATTTTGATTGTTTTAATTTGCATGTCCTTATGGCTCAATCAATCAATCAATCAATCAATCAATCAATCAATCAATCAATCAATCAATCAATCAATCAATCAATCAATCAATCAATCAATCAATCAATCAATCAATCAATCATAAATGAGCCAGTCCTTAGATTTAAAAATATAAATTACAGATTTAATATACATTTGGTTGTCACAGTTCCTTTATACTGGGATTGAAAACTAGCTAATCAAACAGGGATTAATTGTGTGTTACCATGTTCGGTTATCTTAACACTTATTTATTATGAAAGTGTTTAACTGTAAATGAATCCTGGGTGTAAGTTTGTTCTTAAATATCTGTCCAATAATGTCTCTTGAATTTCTGTCTACTCAGATCTGTCATACATTAATATGTCAAGTGTGAGCTGTCCTTAATGTCTGTCCATCCAGTCTGGTCGGGTCTGGTCTGTCATACATTAATATGTCCAGTGTGTGCTGTACTCAATGTCTGTCCATCCAGTCTGGTCTGTCATACATTAATATGTCCAGTGTAAGCTGTCCTTAATGTCTGTCCAGTCTGGTCTGCTCTGTCATGCATGAATATGTACAGTGTGATCTGTCCTCAATGTCTGTCCAGTCTGGTCTGGTCTGTCATGCATGAATATGTCCAGGGTGTGCTGTCCTCAATGTCTGTCCAGTCTGGTCTGGTCTGTCATGCATGAATATGTCCAGTGTGTGATGACCTCAATGTCTGTCCAGTCTGGTCTGTTGTGCATGAATATGTACAGTGTGAGCTGTCCTCAATGTCTGTCCAGTCTGGTCTGTTGTGCATGAATATGTCCAGTGTGAGCTGTCCTAAATGTCTGTCCACTCTGGTCTGTTGTGCATAAATATGTACAGTGTGAGCTGTCCTCAATGTCTGTCCAGTCTGGCCTGGTCTGTCATACATTAATATGTCCAGTGTGATCTGTCCTCAATGTCTGTCCAGTCTGGTCTGGTCTGTCATATAATACCGTATAACCGGTAATTTTTGCGGTGTGAAATTTTTGCGGATTGGGATTAAAATTCTGATATTTTATTTTTGCTGATTTTAATTTTAAAGGTTTTACATCTTTAACCAAAAAAAAAAAATGTCGAGTTTTTATTTCTGTTGTGTATCCTGATTAGCCCAGTGATTTGGGCTATGAGTTATGTTCCACGCTAAAGGAAAATCATATTGAGCATGACAAGCTTCTGTTGTTCCCTGATATATGACTTGTGGTGGAATAAATACACCTGTAATCTGTAAGTGTACCTAAAATAATGAAACAAAATGTGCAGAAAAAAATCGGCAAAACAGGTAAATAAAGTGAATTTTTCATTAAGGAGGATTGCATTGACAATTTCTGATAGAACTTGGTTAATACACGCGGACAAATGACAGGTAGATGTTTTAAATGGAAATCGATATTTACAGGTAATAATAACGGTTAAATAACGGATTAATCAGTTTCTTGTATAAACATCCTTTGTTTTATACCGGTAGACAATAACAATAAAGGAAAATTTGTTGGTGTTTTTGTTTCTTGTAAAAACATCCTTTATTTTGTATCTATCTGATGGACAATAACAATAAAGGAAAAATTTATTAGTGTTTTATAGTGAATATTTTATTAAAACTCCGAAAACGAGAAAACTATTCACTTCGCTTCGATGATTTTTATTTGCCACCGAGATAATTAATATAATTAATATCCCGAAAGTTAACAAAATATAGATCGACACAAGTTTGTGAAACTTAACCGTTATTTATGGATAGGAATACTTCATACTTTTTTATGCGATTTTAAATTTTGCGGTCGAGTGTCAACCGCGAAATAACACAAAAATTAAATAACCGCAAAAATTACCAGTTATACGGTAATATGTCCAGTGTGAGCTGTCCTCAATGCCTGTCCAGTCTGGTCTGTTGTGCATGAATATGTCCAGTGTGTGCTGTCCTCAATGGCTGTCCAGTCTGGTCTGGTCTGTCATACATTATTATGTCCAGTGTGTGCTGTCCTCAAAGTCTGTCCAGTCTGGTTTGTTGTGCATGAATATGTCCAGTGTGTGCTGTCCTCAATGCCTGTCCAGTTTGGTCTGTTGTGCATGAATCTGTCCAGTGTGTGCTGTCCTCAATGTCTGTCCAGTCTGGTCTGTTGTGCATAAATATGTACAGTGTGTGCTGTCCTCAATGTCTGTCCAGTCTGGTCTGTTGTGCATGAATATGTACAGTGTGAGCTGTACTCAGTGTCTGTCCAGTCTGGTCTGTTGTGCATGAATATGTCCAGTGTGAGCTGTCCTCAATGTCTGTCCACTCTGGTCTGTCATACATTAATATGTCCAGTGTGAGCTGTCCTCAATGCCTGTCCAGTCTGGTTTGTTGTGCATAAATATGTCCAGTGTGTGCTGTCCTCAATGTCTGTCCAGTCTGGTCTGTTGTGCATGAATATGTCCAGTGTGTGCTGTCCTCAATGTCTGTCCAGTCTGGTCTGTTGTGCATGAATATGTCTAGTGTGAGCTGTACTCAATGCCTGTCCAGTCTGGTCAGTTGTGCATGAATATGTACAGTGTGAGCTGTCCTCAATATCTGTCCAGTCTGGTCAGTTGTGCATGAATATGTCCAGTGTGTGCTGTCCTCAATGTCTGTCCAGTCTGGTTTGTTGTGCATGAATATGTCCAGTGTGTGCTGTCCTCAATGCCTGTCCAGTTTGGTCTGTTGTGCATGAATATGTCCAGTGTGTGCTGTCCTCAATGTCTGTCCAGTCTGGTCTGTTGTGCATGAATATGTCCAGTGTGTGCTGTCCTCAATGTCTGTACATTCTTGTCAGTTGTGCATGAATATGTCCAGTGTGAACTGTCCTCAATGTCTGTCCAGTCTGGTCTGTTTTGCATGAATATGTCCAGTGTGAACTGTCCTCAATGTCTGTCCAGTCTGGTCTGTTTTGCATGAATATGTCCAGTGTGAACTGTCCTCAATGCCTGTCCAGTCTGGTCTGTTGTGCATGAATATGTCCAGTGTGTGCTGTCCTCAATGTCTGTACAGTCTGGTCTGTCTTTCTGAGTATGGTGCAAAATGTTATGTTGACATCTAACAACATGTGTTCTGGCAGATATGGTATTTTCTATTAGAGCTCATTAATGTTGGTGTGATTTACAGTAAGATCATCCCTTTAAGATAGGTTTTATACTGTTTGTTTGTTGTTTAATGCCACTTTCAGCAATTTTTCAGCTGTATCATGGCATACAATTTTTATCCCGGGAGGAAGCCAGAGTACCAAGAGAAAAGGCCCGAACTTCAGTAGAAAAACTGGCAATCCTTGTCAATTAAGATTGGAGCCAAGCACACCCTGCCACCAGTGAGTATCGAGCACACAATCTCAGTGTTGACAGACAACATGATCAATGGTAGACAAACTACCCCTAGGTTTTATAACTTGATGAGAGGCTACAGTTGTGTAGCTAGTGTAAGTAAGTTACACATCTATTAAAGATCACTGAGGTTATTAGTTCAAGACTGACTTAAGTTAAGTTGTGTTAGCAGGGATTTCCAGTTTTTCTGTTAAAGGTTCAGGAATTTTTCCAGGGCCTTCAACCCTCCCCAATGAAAACTTGACACCATGACTGCTGAATAACTGACAAAGGTGGCACTCAAACTACATTGATATTAAATGGATTTTTGTCCTCGTATGTGTAGATTAATTACTGTGTGTGTCATGGTGTGATATCTATTCTTGGTGTCTAAATTGTCACAGTAAACAGTTCTACACATAAGTACACAGGTATTTTGCTAACTTGGTTTTATTGTTTCATAATTACACCTTATTTGTTATTTTGGCTGATTAACTGGACTTGATATTTATGTTGTTTAGAGAGTTGTATTGTACAGTAATAAATATTATTATACTTTACTATGGTAACCAGTACTAACATAAATTAGATGTTTCTCGCTCAAAACTGCTCAAAAAAACTGTCTAGGAATTTGCATGTATACAAAATAACTAATTTGTTTGACGTGCCAAAGTGTGCCACATTTGAAAAGGGGAAATGAAAATTTATTTATCAGAGGTACAAAAGCGCACCAAATTTATAAGGTTTACTCAGTTATGACTACACCGCCCCCTTGTTCTTGTTTGTGTTTTGTTCAGTATAATAATACAGTTATGGCCTTTAATTGACTTCAGGTAATATCCAGATTATTAAATCTCGAAAGAGTTTTTTTGCCTCCGTCCTGAAGACCTAAGAAAAATAACTGTTTAATGATTTAATAATTATGGATATAACCTTGGTTAAAGGCCATAATTGTATAATATTTTTATTTAATACCAAGAAAAGAAGAAATTATGTGTTTTATTCTCCCAGAAGAGTTTCCAGGGAGCTTATTAACACTCTTACACATTCCTGTCTGGCTCATATCTTTCTTGTTGACCCATATTAAATATTTTAACACAGTGATCCACATGGAGATAATGTGTTGCTGGCAAACTTTGGGTTGCTACCATTACAATCAAGGTCTCAGTATGATGGCAATGTATGCCCAGCCAATAAATTTTTTAGATCATTGACAGATTTTCAAATAATGCAAAACTATAAAAATGATATGTGCACTATTCTGGTTTAAAGTTTAAGGTCACACACCAGCATTAAAGCAAATCTGTGGCAGTCTCATAATTTTGTTGTTTATTTCTTTCTCTTTATGTGTATTATGTACTTAAAAATTATTTAGCTGATTTAGATCCATCTTATGATCATTCTGCAATATGATATAGATAAAACCTATATCATGATAATTGGTAAATTGCGGTATTTATTGCCCACCCCTAGAGAACAGTAGTATGCACAGTCCATATTCTGTTGTTTTATTATAAAGAGTGTATTTTGGGAGCATCTATAGAGTTCTACCCATTTTTCATTGTTATTTTATACTGGTTCTTGTGTGACTGGTACCTAGTTTGATTATTAGAACAAGACAACTTAATCTTAATACACACCAAGAGCTTTTGATTTAATAAATAGAACATAAAAGCATAAGCTTCATCAGCAAGAAAAACACATCAATATTTACAGTGGCATACTGTCGTCCATTGTTTTGTAAACAAGTTGTCCGTAATTGACCTGAAGGTCACCACATGATGGACCTTAAGGTCACCATAACTATAATTTATCACTGCTACATCAGTGAAGTGAAAAATGATTATGTATAATATAGCAGACATTGTTGAGGACATCTTGACTGGTTTACATTAACTGTTCCCATATCTGCTCTTGTATAGTTTTTAACAGATCTTTTTAATCCCTTTAGTTTAACATTCCAGAACATTTTATAGTCTACTCATTTTTATAACAACTGCTTTATCAAATTTATACATTTTTTGTTAGTAAATCAAAACTTTTTTTAATGATTCTTTTTTTAATATTTAAGAGGAAATGAAGTTTAAGTGAATTTATCACAGTTTACATTGAATGATGTGTATTTCAAATTTCATATGCATGCATGTATATAAAATTATATTTCAAATACATCTTGGAGTAAAATTGAATACAATAAAAGAAATACTATAAAGGAGGCAGAATTTGATTCACCAGTATATTATATCCTGTACAGTAGCTATTTTAATTTTTGTCAGGAAGTTAATGGTCATCTGAAAGTTCTTTTCTGTATTGTGAAATTAACTTCCTTGACTGTTGTTAATTCCTTGAGCTATGTTACGTAATCCATACCGAAATAAGCAGATTAGGTTGTATACAATTTGCTGCAGGAAAACTTATAAACTAATTAACTAGTATGGATACAGTTTACAGTTAGAGAGACTGAGGGGGTAAGAAGATTTAAGCACCTGCATCTATAATCATTTAAATTACTCTTTGCTGAGGGGTCTATCAAGAATTAGATCAATTTAGATGTATGTCTGCAGTGGATAATCTCATTATTTAACATGCATTCTGGTAGGAATGTTTTTGGTCAAAGTTAAGGGGTCATTAATGATCAAAAGACTTTTTCAGTAATCTCATTTATGGTTGGGCCAAAGAAATAAATATATGTGTTAAGACTTTGCTCTTCAAGAAAAGTATTACTTTTTAAATGTAGACTGTTTTTTACTATGCATACTTTAGGACTATCTGTAATTTTTTCATGATTTACTACTAAAAGTGCTTGTAAATCTTTAAGTTAGGCATATGAATAGGCTACGTAGAAGGACTCTATATACAAGTAGTTTTTAACTTGGCCTAATTTCATATGGAATCTTGCTGTATTGACAAGAGATATATTTCTAATGTATTTCTGTAAACATTCATTATGAAACGTACTGGTAGTAGGCAGCAAATATTCCGAGGATTTTTACTTCCTTGTTTGAATGTTCTACGTGAATGTGGCATTATAGGGACTTCTGATTTGTACATGTAGGTGTCTGTGTTTATATAAAACAGGTTTTTATGTTTTGATATTTTATAATAACAGCGGTTGGTTAACTTTAATTGGACTAATACACAAACTTGAATCAGCTTTTTATCAGTTGCTGACAAGTGCATACTAGTTGAGAGGCAGAGTAGGATAAAAATTTTTAGGAAATTTGGTAAAAACCAGAGAAATTTTTGTATTTATAGAAATTTGTTACTGTGAGCATGTGGAAAGTCATTGGCCAATTCAGAGGGGTTTTAGTTCCTGTGATCTATTAATAGACAAACTGTTGATTTCTCTGTTTTTGATTGTAGATAAAACTTGTCTGGCATCACAGGTAACAACCTTGATAGCTTTCATTCAGTTTTATTTTGTTCTTCTAAAAGATAGAAGATAATTTGCATAAAAATGAGAGCAGTTGCAGTTGTTTCTTGTAATATTTTGTGGACTATTGAAAACATAATAAAGAATGAAAACTATATATAATATACATGTGTACTATCTGTTGATTGGTAATGATTTAATTGTTCCACTGTTAATTGTTACAACATTTTGCACAAATTGTATATTTTTTGTTTTATTTGGTTTAGATTAGAGACATCACAGTTGGAAGTTCCAGTAGATAAAAGATTGAAATGGTTGCTAGGCAACTTGGATCAAAACAGCTTCGGTTCAGATTTTTCTCAGAACACAGGAACAAGCAATTCCAGTGATATAAGGTTGGTTTTTATTGAAACGTACATCTTACTTTTATGATTATTAATTTAAAAATTGTTTGACCTTTGCTTTTTTTTTAACTCATCTGTCCCAAGGTCAAGTCAGCGTTTGTCATCATGTTGTTGTTTATTCTGAGCCAACATTTACAATGACCGCTACCATATGACCTAGATTATTATTGGATATTATGGGAAAATGTTTAAATACCTTAATTTTGGAAACTGTGAAGTTGAATCAACCCACACTGTAAGAGATTGTTTATTGAATCCTTATGTACAAAGTTTATGGTTTTTTTTTCTGATTACAAATCAAAGATGGCTGCCACTACAGGACTTAGTTTAACATAGAAACCTATGGGACAAATTTGCGTAAATACAACTGCACATGTTATTACAGTACAGACTGTACCAAGAAAGATTTAATATAAGGGAGATAATAAGTGCACTTACCATAATTCTCCAAATGATATATTCAAAGAAACGCAGAAAATACCAAAAATGAAATGCTATAAGTGATTACCTGGTTTATTATCAGGGTGGAAATGAGACAAGATTGACATGTGTTCACTGTCAGATTTTATATTTGTAAATTTTCCCAAGGTAACTTGTATAAACAATTTGAAAACTTTATAACAATCTGTTTAATTTTAGTCTCATTGAACTTAAACACCCAACAAATGATGGATTTATAAAAATGTAAAAAAAACAACCCAAAAATGGTTACAGAAAACAGTTCAATTCACCTAAAATGTCGATTTGAATTATAGTGCTACACATAGATTTGGTAATTATTGAATGGAATTGTGGGATTAAAATGTTCAGATATTTGTAAAGGTAAAAATACCAATCATAAATAAAAGGATAAAAAATGGGACGTTTTATCAGATTTCACTGTACTTGGTAAACAAATCGACATTGCACAAGTTACATAACACGAACTAACCCGATTTTATCTGATATTAAATGACTTGTAAACCAAGTGAAGACCAGATATGGTGGAGCTATCGATAGACTATCAGTTATTGTAGTAGATTATTATTTTGGATTATCTCTGAGACATCTTCCTGGTTCTAGTGTAAGAGGTATGTGCTGTAATTGTTCTATATTTGGTGATTTGGGGAGAAATGAGGGAAGGCTAGAGAACAAGAGAAGGAGTTGAAAGTATGGTAGTGCCTTCAGAGACTAATTTGGAATGCTAGAGGATGGTATGTATTTAGGGACAGGCGAAGGAAGGCTAGAGGATATGATGTATTTAGGGACCAAGGAGGTGAGGCTAGAGGGAAGGCTACAGGGTGGGATGTATTTAGCAGGTCAAAAGTTTAGGTCTCTGAAAGAAATCAATTGCTATATTTCTTGTAATCTGAAGATTAAAGGGGATTTATTATTGTGTTATTGAGGAAATAAGGCTGTGGCCACAAGCCACACGTTGACTCATATTATTGAGTCATTGCTTTTGATTGGACAGCTAAGTATTGAATATCAGAATATGCATAGCAAAATGCACAAGTTCCCCATGGACTGCATGGGCTTCTGGGATTAGGATATTTATTGGTCCTCCCAGTCATTCTAGAATTAAATATTTAAAAAAATCTTGGTACAAACTGTACCGGTAGTCATTTATATATCAGTTACATGAATTTGTGACAAAAATTAATAAACAGGAAAACTTTCCTAGTTTAATAAACAGCAGCAGTTTTTTTAGGAAACTATTAACAAAAATAATTTTCTAATTATGCCCCCTCGACTACATGTTGGGGGGCATAAAGTTTAATCATGTCCGTCTGTCCGTACGAATTTCCGTCAAGCTTTTCTCAGAAACCGTACATGAGAACTATTTGAAATTTGGCAGGGTGGTTCATAATCACAATTTGTACATCCTTACCAACTTTCAGACCTGTCGGACAACTACTTTCTGTTTAGGACTTCATTTAGCGGGAGCATCTGTGTCCCATGGACACATTCTTAGATTTTTATGCCCCTGCGACGACATGTCGGGGGGGGCATTAAGTTTTACTCATGTTTGTCCATCTGTACGTCCGGACAAATTTCCGTCAAGCTTTTCTCAGAAACTGTTCATGAGAACAATTTGAAATTTGGCAGGGTGGTTCAGTATCACAAGTTGTACGTCCTAAGCGACTTTCAGACCTGTCGGACAACTACTTCCAGTTTGCAACAGGGCCGATATGAAAATGTGTTACCACTAGTATGAAAATTTCCGTCAAGCTTTTCTCAGAAACCATACATGAGAACAATTTGAAATTTGGCAGGGTGGTTCAGTATCACAAGTTGTACGTCCTAAGCGACTTTCAGACCTGTGGGACAACTACTTCCTGTTTGGGACTTCATTTAGCGGGGGCATCCGTGTCCCATGGACACATTCTTCAATTTTTATACCCCCGCTCGACAGAGTCGGGGGTATATAGTGGTCCTCATGTCCGTCCGTCCGTCCGTCCGTCCGTCCGTCCGTCCACATTTGGTTTCCGGATGATAATTCAAAAAGTTTACATCCGATTTGAATGAAACTTTGGGATATTGTTATATATCAGGTTGGTAAGAAGCCTATCGATTTTGGGGGAAATCCGTCAAATTTCAAGGTCACAGTCCACGAAAAACGTTAGAAATTTTAACAAAAAAGTTGTTTCCGGACAATAACTCAAAAAGTTTACATCCGATTTGAATGAAACTTTGGGATATTGTCATATATCAGGTTGGTAAGAAGCCTATCGATTTTGGGGGAAATCCGTCAAATTTCAAGGTCACAGTCCACGAAAAACGTTACAAATTTTAACATAAAAGTTGTTTCCGGACAATAACTCAAAAAGTTTGCATCCGATTTGAATGAAACTTTGGGATATTGTTATATATCAGGTTGGTAAGAAGCCTATCGATTTTGGGGGAAATCCGTCTAATTTCAAGGTCACAGTCCACGAAAAACGTTAGAAATTTTAACAAAAAAGTTGTTTCCGGACAATAACTCAAAAAGTTTGCATCCGATTTGAATGAAACTTTGGGATATTGTTATATATCAGGTTGGTAAGAAGCCTATCGATTTTGGGGGAAATCCGTCAAATTTCAAGGTCACAGTCCACGAAAAACGTTAGAAATTTTAACAAAAAAGTTGTTTCCGGACAATAACTCAAAAAGTTTACATCCGATTTGAATGAAACTTTGGGATATTGTCACATATCAGGTTGGTAAAAAGCCTATCGATTTTGGGGGAAATCCATCAAATTTCAAGGTCGCAGTCCATGAAAAACGTTAGAAATTTTCACAAAAGCGGGGGTATCAGCGATCGCTAGATCGACTTTGTCTAGTTAAAATTAGATTTTGAGATTCATGTATTATATTTCTTAATCATATATGTTGTTTTTATATAATGCGACCGATGACAATAAGAAAAGTCATAAGTACATGTATTTATGCCTATTATTTCAAATATTGTCAGTTCCTTAAAAAGTATCAGATGTGCCATTGAAGTTTTGAATGTTTGTTTTTGTTTATTAAAGACTTGAATGCATTCTTTTGAAGTTTGGAACATCAGTGATTGGAAGAATGCATTCAATTCTTGTAATTAGATTTTACATCAATAAATGAGGGAAATTCATAACAAAATTCAATTAAATGTCTATTTTTATTTGGACATATTACTATTCCACAGTGTTATAGATGTTGTTATGGTGCACTGGTTTTGATCTAGAAAAATGAAAGATCACATGTTATGACCAGTTGACCAAATTCGAATGAAAATGACGGGATTTCAACGAAATGCATATAATGTGATAAATGATTGGTGATATATGACATTTTTGACATATTTGCACTCAGTACAGGTGGCCACAGATGGACATTAAGATTAATCTGGCCTAAACTGGATTTGGTTTGTCACTTTCTCCTCACATATATCAAACTACATTTTTTTGCAATTAAGATCCTTAGAGTAAAGCAGGTTGCTGTGACATTTGTATTAAAAGGTCTTCAAGATTTGTTTTCTGTGCATTTCATGTATTTTGACTAAATACAAAAATAAGCATAACTTATTTTAACCTGAGTGGCTGACTGTTCTAATCCAGTTTCTAGACATTGTTCAAGTGGCTGACTGTTTTAATCAGATGACCTTGCAACTGTCCTTTAAGTTGATTGTTCTGAGACTTGACTTGTGGACTTATTTTTCTGTTTTTATTACCTTCATTAATATATACTTTCATCTTGCTTTGCCATAAAAACTCAAGGCTATGCCATGCATGGTACCTGAAAAATTAACAAACAAGCGCAAAATCTCAAACAAACATTCTTATCTTTAGTTGGTAATTTATATAAATATAGTGTCAGCCTGAATCTGAGCATTTCACAATTTATGGTTCATGAGGTTACTTCCGAGCACACTAACAGTGACTCTGCATTCTATTGGTGACGTCTTTCTGTAATGTGTTGGTGATGCCACATAAATGTAAATTTGAAAACAGCATTTCAGAGTTGGAAAAAATTGTGTCTAAAACTTATTATTTTAAACATATTACAAAAATCTAATTTATTTGTAAGTTTTTTAAAATTAATTTTTGTGCTCTACTTCAATATTTTTTGCCCCTTTTTTTTAGCTGGCATCTGAAATGGGTTTGCTCGTATGGATCATGGGACTTTTTTTAAAACACACACGATACCATAAAACTTGCATCTGGTATGATCGCTTTTAGCTACAATATTGTAGATCATTTGATAAGTTTTGATCTCTGCTGAGAAAAAAACTTGTGCGTTATTGTAGCTAGGTAGTTATAAACCATGCATTGCAGCTTAAGTAAATAGTTGGTAAGCAACTTGTTTTTATGTTGAACATTTAAAGCCTGCATCTGTAGTTGAATTTCATATCATTCTGACATATTTATCAAGAATGACAGAATTTAAACTATAAATCAATAAATTGTTTAGTCTAATTTTACCTTTTATCTTGCAGTCTGGATATGCTATTACAAGAACGCACTGATGATCCAGAAGAAATTTTAACAAGTCTTGGTTTTGGGGTGGTTGAACGAGCAGACAATCTAATTGAAAGAATTCCGGAACGTTTTATTGTTGACAGATCAGGTGCTGATGGTGTCTCCATGACAGACGTATTTAGTGACAATCCTGAACTTTCTCATTTATTGCAGGCAATCTCTGATCAGCAGGAAGGACCACAGAACTTTAATCAGGCAAACCTTGATGCAATGATGTCAGGTCACGGTAAGTTCTCTCCCCTTATTTATCTTACATTCCAAGCTATCAGACTATTGTATTCATCAGTTCCTCTGCATTTCATAGATCTGAGAAGAATTGCTGAGTTGCTGAGTGCTGACACTGACATAGAAATGTTAAAAGATTTTTTTAGTGTTTTATTGAAGAAATTTAACCAGAATACTCATGAAATTGTACAAAAAGACAACAATTTGTGTATTTCGTTTGAAATGAATGAGTTACAGGAAGAATTTATGTACAAAACAGTGGAGAATTTCAGCCTTGATAATGAAACAAGAACTGAAACTATTGTGGAAAGAGGTGTTTGTAAAGATGAGGAAATGTTTCCTAGACCACATGAGTTACATAACTTTAACGAACTGCCAAGGCTTCAACAGGATTCATACTCCATGTCTTCATCTGTACAAACTCAGTCACCTACTGTAACATTCAGGTGTATACTCGCCTCAGAGGATAGTTTGTAAGACATCAGTTATTCTACTGATGTTCTTCAAATCAACGAATGAAAAAGGGTGTAATTGTTCTGTTTATTTGTTGTATTGTCAGTATCACATTTACATGGTACAGATAATTATAATAATCAGTATACATTTTCTGTATGCACTATTGCAACTATTTTCTATACTGTAATGATTTTAAGTATTTTATTCAACAAAATCTGGAATAGGTTTAAGGTTAAGACAAAATTAGCAATCCCTCTTATGAGTTATAAAACTTGTAAAAATTTGTTTGTTAAAGGAAATTTTATGGAATATATATTTACTGTTGATTATATCTATTTTAACCTGCTGTTTGATTACTTATGATTAATACTGCATTGTGACCTTGTATTCTAAAGTCCACAATTTTACAAGTATAAATTATACCGGTATATTTTTAATTTTCAGCACTTGCTACAATATTTCTTAATACAGCTGTAAAATAAAACGTTCACCATAAAGTATATTTATACTGAAGTATTTAAATACTTATGCTAACACCCACTTGAAAATAAAGTATATGGCGGTGGCATAAGGAAGGGAGGTATCATTCAGTGACATTAGGTAGGAAGGTATAATTGGGTGACATTAGGTAGGGAGGTATCATTGGGTGACATTAGGTAGGGAGATATCATTGGGTGACATTAGGTAGGAAGGTATCATTGGGTGACATTAGGTAGGAAGGTATCATTGGGTGACATTAGGTAGGGAGGTATCATTGGGTGACATTAGGTAGGGAGGTATAATTGGGTGACATTAGGTAGGAAGGTATCATTGGGTGACATTAGGTAGGAAGGTATCATTGGGTGACATTAGGTAGGGAAGTATCATTGGGTGACATTAGGTAGGGAGATATCATTGGGTGACATTAGGTAGGAAGGTATCATTGGGTGACATTAGGTAGGAAGGTATCATTGGGTGACATTAGGTAGGAAGGTATCATTGGGTGACATTAGGTAGGAAGGTATCATTGGGTGACATTAGGTAGGAAGGTATCATTGGGTGACATTAGGTAGGAAGGTGACATTAGGTAGGGAGATATCATTGGGTGACATTAGGTATGGAGATATCATAGGGTGACATTAGGTATGGAGGTATTATTGGGTGACATTAGGTAGGGAGATATCATAGGGTGACATTAGGTATGGAGGTATCATTGGGTGACATTAGGTAGGGAGATATCATTGGGTGACATTAGGAAGGGAGGTATCATTGGGTGACATTAGGTAGGGAGGTATCATTGGGTGACATTAGGTAGGGAAGTATCATTGGGTGACATTAGGTAGGAAGGTATCATTGGGTGAAATTAGGTAGGGAAGTATCATTGGGTGACATTAGGTAGGGAAGTATCATTGGGTGACATTAAGGAGGGAGGTATCATTCAGTGACATTAGGTACGGAAGTATCATTGGGTGACATTAGGTAGGGAGTTATCATTGGGTGACATTAGGTAGGGAAGTATCATTGGGTGACATTAGGTAGGGAGGTATCATTGGGTGACATTAGGTAGGGAGGTATCATTGGGTGACATTAGGTAGGGAGGTATCATTGGGTGACATTAGGTAGGGAGGTATCATTGGGTGACATTAGGTAGGGAGTTATCATTGGGTGACATTAGGTAGGAAGGTATCATTGGGTGACATTAGGTAGGGAGTTATCATTGGATGACATTAGGTAGGAAGGAATTATTGGGTGACATAAAGAAGGGAGGTATCATTGGGTGACATTAGGTAGGGAGGTATCATTGGGTGACATTAGGTATGGAGGTATCATTGGGTGACATTAGGTAGGAAGATATCATTGGGTGACATTAGGAAGGGAGGTATCATTGGGTGACATTAGGTAGGGAGATATCATTGGGTGACATTAGGAAGGGAGGTATCATTGGGTGACATTAGGTATTGAGATATCATAGGGTGACATTAGGTATGGAGGTATCATTGGGTGACATTAGGTAGGGAGATATCATAGAGTGATATTAGGTATGGAGGTATCATTGGGTGACATTAGGTAGGGAGATATCATTGGGTGACATTAGGAAGGGAGGTATCATTGGGTGACATTAGGTAGGGAGGTATCATTGGGTGACATTAGGTAGGGAAGTATCATTGGGTGACATTAGGTAGGAAGGTATCATTGGGTGACATTAAGAAGGGAGGTATCATGGGGTGACATTAAGGAGGGAGGTATCATTCAGTGACATTGGGTACGGAAGTATCATTGGGTGACATTAGGTAGGGAGATATTGGGTGACATTAGGTAGGAAGGTATCATTGGGTGACATTAGGTAGGGAAGTATCATTGGGTGACATTAGGTAGGAAGGTATCATTGGGTGACATTAGGTAGGGAAGTATCATTGGGTGACATTAGGTAGGAAGGTATCATTGGGTGACATTAGGTAGGGAAGTATCATTGGGTGACATTAGGTAGGGAAGTATCATTGGGTGACATTAAGGAGGGAGGTATCATTCAGTGACATTAGGTACGGAAGTATCATTGGGTGACATTAGGTAGGGAAGTATCATTGGGTGACATTAGGTAGGAAGGTATCATTGGGTGACATTAGGTAGGAAGGTATCATTGGGTGACATTAAGGAGGGAGTTATCATTGGGTGACATTAGGTAGGGAAGTATCATTGGGTGACATTAGGTAGGAAGGTATCATTGGGTGACATTAAGAAGGGAGGTATCATGGGGTGACATTAAGGAGGGAGGTATCATTCAGTGACATTAGGTACGGAAGTATCATTGGGTGACATTAGGTAGGGAAGTATCATTGGGTGACATTAGGTAGGGAAGTATCATTGGGTGACATTAGGTAGGGAGATATTGGGTGACATTAGGTAGGAAGGTATCATTGGGTGACATTAGGTAGGGAAGTATCATTGGGTGACATTAGGTAGGAAGGTATCATTGGGTGACATTAGGTAGGGAAGTATCATTGGGTGACATTAGGTAGGAAGGTATCATTGGGTGACATTAGGTAGGGAAGTATCATTGGGTGACATTAGGTAGGGAAGTATCATTGGGTGACATTAGGTAGGGAAGTATCATTGGGTGACATTAGGTACGGAAGTATCATTGGGTGACATTAGGTAGGGAGATATTGGGTGACATTAGGTAGGAAGGTATCATTGGGTGACATTAGGTAGGGAAGTATCATTGGGTGACATTAGGTAGGGAGGTATCATTGGGTGACATTAGGTAGGGAAGTATCATTGGGTGACATTAGGTAGGGAAGTATCATTGGGTGACATTAAGGAGGGAGGTATCATTCAGTGACATTAGGTACAGAAGTATCATTGGGTGACATTAGGTAGGGAAGTATCATTGGGTGACATTAGGTAGGAAGGTATCGTTGGGTGACATTAGGTAGGAAGGTATCATTGGGTGACATTAAGGAGGGAGTTATCATTGGGTGACATTAGGTAGGGAAGTATCATTGGGTGACATTAGGTAGGAAGGTATCATTGGGTGACATTAAGAAGGGAGGTATCATGGGGTGACATTAAGGAGGGAGGTATCATTCAGTGACATTAGGTACGGAAGTATCATTGGGTGACATTAGGTAGGGAAGTATCATTGGGTGACATTAAGGAGGGAGGTATCATTCAGTGACATTAGGTACGGAAGTATCATTGGGTGACATTAGGTAGGGAAGTATCATTGGGTGACATTAGGTAGGAAGGTATCATTGGGTGACATTAAGAAGGGAGGTATCATGGGGTGACATTAAGGAGGGAGGTATCATTCAGTGACATTAGGTACGGAAGTATCATTGGGTGACATTAGGTAGGGAGATATTGGGTGACATTAGGTAGGGAAGTATCATTGGGTGACATTAAGGAGGGAGGTATCATTCAGTGACATTAGGTACGGAAGTATCATTGGGTGACATTAAGGAGGGAGGTATCATTCAGTGACATTAGGTACGGAAGTATCATTGGGTGACATTAAGGAGGGAGGTATCATTCAGTGACATTAGGTACGGAAGTATCATTGGGTGACATTAGGTAGGGAAGTATCATTGGGTGACATTAGGTAGGAAGGTATCATTGGGTGACATTAAGAAGGGAGGTATCATTCAGTGACATTAGGTAGGGAGATATCATTGGGTGACATTAGGTAGGGAGGTATCATGGGGTGACATTAAGAAGGGAGGTATCATTCAGTGACATTAGGTAGGGAGATATCATTGGGTGACATTAGGTAGGAAGGTATCATTGGGTGACATTAGGTAGGGAGTTATCATTGGGTGACATTAGGTAGGGAAGTATCATTGGGTGACATTAGGTAGGGAAGTATCATTGGGTGACATTAAGGAGGGAGGTATCATTCAGTGACATTAGGTAGGGAGGTATCATTGGGTGACATTAGGTAGGAAGGTATCATTGGGTGACATTAGGTAGGAAGGTATTATTGGGTGACATATAGAAGGGAGGTATCATTGGGTGACATTAGGTAGGGAGGTATCATTGGGTGACATTAAGGAGGGAAGTATCATTCAGTGACATTAGGTACGGAAGTATCATTGGGTGACATTAGGTAGGGAAGTATCATTGGGTGACATTAGGTAGGGAGGTATCATTGGGTGACATTAGGTAGGAAGGTATCATTGGGTGACATTAGGTAGGGAGTTATCATTGGGTGACATTAGGTAGGGAAGTATCATTGGGTGACATTAGGTAGGGAAGTATCATTCGGTGACATTAGGTAGGGAGATATCATTGGGTGACATTAGGTAGGGAGGTATCATTGGGTGACATTAGGTAGGGAGTTATCATTGGGTGACATTAGGTAGGGAGTTATCATTGGGTGACATTAAGAAGGGAGGTATCATAGGGTGACATTTGGAAGGGAGATATCATTGGGTGACATTAGGTAGGGAGGTATCATTGGGTGACATTAGGTAGGGAGTTATGATTGGGTGACATTAAGAAGGGAGGTATCATGGGGTGACATTAGGTAGGGAGGTATCATTGGGTGACATTAGGTAGGGAGGTATCATTGGGTGACATTAGGTAGGGAGTTATCATTGGGTGACATTAAGAAGGGAGGTATCATGGGGTGACATTTGGAAGGGAGATATCATTGGGTGACATTAGGTAGGGAGGTATCATTCTGTGACATTAGGTAGGGAGGTATCATTGGGTGACATTAGGTAGGGAGGTATCATTGGGTGACATTAGGTAGGGAGGTATCATTGGGTGACATTAGGAAGGGAGGTATCATTGGGTGACATTAGGAAGGGAGATATCATTGGGTGACATAAGGAAGGGAGATATCATTGGGTGACATTTGGAAGGGAGATATCATTGGGTGACATTAGGTAGGGAGGTATCATTGGGTGACATTAGGTAGGGAGGTATCATTCGGTGACATTAGGTAGGGAGGTATCATTGGGTGACATAAAGAAGGGAGGTATCATTGGGTGACATTAGGAAGGAAGATACCATTTGGTGACATTAGGAAGGGAGATATCATTGGGTGACATTAGGTAGAGAGGTATCATTGGGTGAAATTAGGAATAGAGGTATCATTCAGTGACAAGAGGAAGAGAGGTATCATTCAGTTATATAAGGAAGAGAGGTATCATTCCTTGACATAAGGAAGGGAGGTTTCATAGGGTGAAATGAAGAATGGAGTTATCATTCGGCGACATTAGGCGTTGAGGGATTGTCAGGTCATAATACGGAAAGCCTGGCCGCTGATTATAGTGGGTAACATGTTTGGAGAGTGCCACGCTCCTGGCACAATAAAAAGATCCCTTTTGTAGATTTCCTTTTTGTAGACTCACTACCCAATACTCTGTACTTTTCCAGTGGCAGTCAAAAGTGTGTTCCCTGTATCCCATCCCACCCCTTTTTCAATTGATGTATTGTTTGTTAAATTGTTCCCGTCCTGAATATAGCTGAAATACTGCTCACTGGATGTAAAGCAAACATCAAATAATCAATCCAGGACATTAGGAATGGAGGCATCAATTAGTAAGCATTGCTTGAAGTTCTTAAAGTTTCCATGTGTATAATTTGCTGTATTTACTGTTTATGGCAAAGAAAATATACCCACTGTCCCACCAATTTACCTCCTGCTTACAGGTGCTTGATAAATAATCCTTGTTTAACTGTACATGCACTTTGGACATATTAATATGTAAAAAATAATATTTAATATTCATCCACATGTCAACAAAGATTTTAGTATTTCCGTCATGCAGACATTTTTAGAACATCAACTTTGCCAATTACATATTTATTAGGACAAGGAAACATCGTTGATTTTACTTGTCAGAATTATCATATTGTTACGTCTTTAGTTAATGAAATGTCGTAATTGGTGTCGCGACAGTTTGTCAATTCATCAAAATATAAATAAGTACATGCAAGGCCAGGCAGAAAATTGTGTAATTATCAGTAAAAGTCTTTGATTTTTCAGGATTTTGATGCGTCATTGGACCACTTAGGTCTTCTCTTTTATACAGTTATATTAAAGTTTTAAATTGTAATTATTTAATAAAATGTATCATAATTGGCCTAATTTGATAAATAGCAATTAATGGATAGTGATGTAGTGGACAAAAGTTGGTCAATTTTACTATGATTGAACTGGAATTGTTTTTATGCTGCTCAAAAGGATCTATTAATTTTGTGCAAAACCATCCAGCTGCAGGAGTGCAATTACTCCACATACAATCATTGTTGATTTATCTTTATTTCAATTTTTTGTCTAGAAAAAAACTTAAAAACTAATTGATGGATTCACTTTGGACTTGGTATATAGGTACATTGTACCTTGTTATGATTGAAGTGCAGTGTGCAAGAACCATTCCTCTACTTACTCTACATTATTCATTTTTAGTAATTTTCTTAATTTAATTTTCTTGCCTAGAAAATAACTTGAAAACTACTGGAGAGATTTACTTCACTCTTGGTACATATGTACTTAGTAGATGAGTAGAAATATTATTTAATTTTGTTTTTGTGCATTTACAGAATAACTTAGCAAATTCAAGTCCCTGAATCAGTATACTACTATAGTTTAAGAATCAAACTGTGATATATAATCTGGATACCTTATTGGTATGTACTGCTCATCCCTAAAGACAGTTAAATGCACAGTACTGTCATTTTATTATTTTCGTAATTTTAAATTGGACCAACTATATATCAGACCTATTCATATGTTTATAACTGCACATCCCCATTGACAAAATAGTACACTCACTACCAAAATGATCAAGTGATGTTAATGGAAACCCCCCTCCCCCCCAGTAGTTGCCAGTAGTTAGAACTTAAGGGAGAACTTAATTTCAGGTCTTTATATTGTTATAGTAGCTGTCTCCATTGCATGGTTAAAGCTTTTGAATACAGGCAAAACTCATTTGGTCACATGGCACTAATTTACAAAATGAGTACACATTTATTCAGCTAATTTTCTATAAATTAAACAGATTTCAGAAATACAGTCAATGTTGCAATAAGAAAAATGAAGACAAAGTCTTTAAAACCAGCTTTTGTCCTGTATAATCAGGTCACTTCAACAGAAGGTAGGAGGTTAAATGATCCCAGCAAGTCAAGGGAAGTAATGTGAAAAACACAACTATAGCTAATAACCTTTGACCCTGAACATTTTTACTTTCCTTGGCCTGAAGGAAGTCATAAATTATTCTGGTATCTCAAATAACATTTTTAGAATAAAATAATCAGTTGTATTCTTGGCATTCAAGATATAATGGGTGGAGGATACGATCTGACATGTTCTTGTAAGTACAGTGCTACAAGGGAGGCTTTATTTATGTTTCCGCCAGTTTTTTTTTATTTTGCATTGTATAACAAAATTTACATTATATTTTCTAGAACTCCAATTCTGTTTATTTTTAGCATATTAGTAAAGGTTTATTTATTTATTTATTTGTAACTTTACATACATGTACTTTTTAACATTTTTTGTTGTAATAATATTAAATGTCTATTTCAGGTGCAACAACATTTTAAATTTGTTATTTAAACCTGTTTCATATGAAAAAAAAATGAAATATTGGTTAGAAAAAAAGGGAATTTGTAATGTGTTCTAGTCACTGTATAATCAATTTTATAAATGTTATTGCAATTTTTTTTTAAAGATAATTTGTGCCTAAAATTTGCCAGTAGTTAGAACTTAAGTGTTGTTAGATGCTGCAACTGTTTAATTCAAATCAAAAAGGTTTTTGTTTTGTTTTGTTATCTATTTATTTACTTTACCAGCTACTTTAATTTTTCTAGTCCCAAAATGACACTATAGCTTGTCCATAATGATAATAATTATAAACATTTATCTCCCTTTTAATTTCTTCAATTTAGAAAGAGTTGTCTTTCTTTGCAGGGTAATTTTATAGGTGTCAGTCGTGTGATTTTGTATTTTTATGCACACATTTTTTGGTGTAGTGATTAAGGTGTTGAATAATATTTACATCTTACACAAAAAATTGTAGATATCACTAGATTATGAGAACTATTATGCATAACATTTTCATAATACTGTTAGGGGACATAACTCTTACATAAATTAATGTATGTAAAGACATAATGTTTATGTAATGCTTGCCAAACTTAACTTATTATTGTTTTAGTAAAATACAGTGTGCTGCAAACACAATCCATATTATTTACATTTTACATGTAAACTTTGTTAAACTTTATTACTTATTCTAATATGACGTCCTTCATATTCTGTGGAAACAAACACCCATTTATATATTCAATAAAATAGTGTCCCATATGCATAAAACAGCAATTTACTTTTGACCTTCTTTTCATACAAATTATGTCAAAACTACAATGTTTATGGTTATTTTAGACTTGCACTGCTGCCAGGCAACATCGTAATGACAATATATTTGTACACGTACATGTACAATCGTGTACATGTATACATTTAGCTATTGGTTTGTTAACTGTTCCAGCTATTTCTCTAGTGTACAATAACCATTCAATTTTGTCGTTCTTTGTTCTGATTGTTAAGTTATATTATTAATGTTAATAAATTTGTTACTTTATGTTTGATTTATATTTCTTCTATTTTTATACCAAATATTACTCATTATCTATGACCTAGACAGAATGAATTTTGTAACCAGGGAGGATCTCGGAAGTTGGAAAAGCCAAAACAAACCTTTACTTATATAGGCGCAAAGTTCAGAATTTCTATATTTTTATATTAGAATCGACATAATTCATAAAAAAAGATGTTACATTGTGTTAAATGTTACTTTTTATTGTCATTTGTTATGCATAGGAATCCTGCATACATGATTTATTTCCCTTTAGGGAAAACAACTTTTTGATTTTGTAAACTTTAAATTGTATCGCCTTGTTTACCGTAAATTATAATAAAAGCTTCTGAGATAACTCCAACAAATCTGTGTAACTACCAAACAGAAATAAGTAGTGCTGCATTATGAAATATGTTGTTAACAAGTATTTTTTGTACTAAATTGTTTAGTTGTTTAATTTATTATGTTATAAATAAATATGTTTAAAAGAGATGTGTCCACTTAATATTCAATCTAGTACAGGTCACACTTCTGTTCACAAGATGGGACACGAACTGGGATTAACTGTTGTGTTCAGTGTTGAACATGTTCATACCACTCTTTTATTACAAGATCATAATCTTCAACTCTTGGAATTTGTTTCATTATAATACAGTACATCCTAATAAGTCAGGGTTTCCGTGTCCACATGTGTACACAAAACTCAGACATATTTTAGTTAGGAAAGTCCCGGGCTGCAAGCCTCTCTTTTGATTAGATACATTTGGACCTGCATGAAGCAAATGAAAAACTTGCTGTTTTACACTGAGGATATGCAAACTGAGATGTTCTTATGTGTTCTACTGCCAAATACTGCTTTATTTCCAATAAATGTGGTATTAAGTAGGTTTGACATCATATGAAATCTTTTTTTTTAAGCCCAGGAAATTCCCAATTAAATGTATCAGTGTTTGGTTTACATGTGAGAACACAGACACCCTGACTTGTGATGAGTACAGTGAAGATATAGATAACTGCAGTCTAATGCTTCAGTTCTCATCTTACTTACCAAGATATGGTCTTTCTCCTGTACACCTAAGAAGCCAAGCTAGAACTCTATTGTTTATTGCTAGTTTTAATTTTAAGGTACATGTAGATCGATTCAAATGACTTTAAAATTCAGAAACTTTAAGCAAGAAAAAACATGAAACCTCTTCAGTTAACTAGAAATTTAACCACTCTATTAGTGTTCTGTTGGTAATCATACAGAGTACAAAGGAGGGATGGTATACAAAGAAATTAATATGTACCACCTTTTAGTGGTTTTCAGACCAGCAATCTTTAAATAATCCGAAATCTAAACTAGAGCAATACTGGTTATTGACGCCCCCCCCCCCCCCTTTTTTTTCCCCTGTAACCCTATTCTGTTGGCATGTACTTACATTTAGTTTTATTTTCGTATTGTTAGTTTTGTTGCATTAAATTACCTACATTATTAGCTTCAATTAATTTGTTTTGCTGAATATTTGTTTTTGTCAACACAGAAATAATAACGCAATAAAAAGCTTCATTTAAGTTGTAATGCTGCGTATGTGTTTTTGGTCAACAAAGAAAATATTGACAACAAATAGGCCATACTTTTCAGACTGAATATCTTATTACTGTTAATACTAGAATTGTCTAAGTACTTTTAACAAATCTGTACAAACAAGTCAAGAAAATGTGATGGGTTAAATGTCAGAGTCGTGATGACATTCCCAGTATCTAACTTTATATTTGTTCTCTTGTTCAATAAATGAGAAAGAACTTTTATTTTAACAATGGAACTGTGAATGTTATGCATACCCATTTACATTTTTCAAGAAATATATTGTTCTCATTTAGTGCACTGACTTTTTAGGCAGTGCAATATCACCAGTGTAAAAAGTTGTTGCCTTTCCAATGTAGCTTAATTTGTTTGGCCAACAATATAGTTATACCCAAAGCCAGAATTTTTCAAGAGGGGGTTTGAAAATGTTAATGGGGGGTTCAATTGTTGAAATTTTTCTGACTTTAATAGTGCTTAACTGATTTTCAGCTGGTTTTTTCCTATTTTTATCAAAATTTCTTGTACAAGGGGGGTTTGTTCGAACCCCTCAAAACACCCCCCCCCCCCCCTTGGCTATGGGTATGATAGTAATGAGTTGTAACTTTTATTTTTTTCTTTCTTCAGTTTCCTTTGTTTCATTATGTTATGCTTTGCCTAGTTTAGCTTATTTTTAGTTTGTTTTGTTTTTGCAGGTAACCCCCATTATGGTAATATGCTTAATTCAGTTATGCATGGCATGAAGTTTCTTAACCTACTGTCAAGTGCTAAAAGTTTAAGTAACCTAAGTGAAAAACCTGAAGAACATCCGAGTGTTCTGCAAAATCCCAAAAATCGGGAATATCTTGCAAAACAAGGATTTTATGACAGATACACAAAGAAGAAACAAACTGAATCTAGACCAAATAAATTAGTAAAATCTCAATCATTAGATGCATCAGAAAAACGAAAGCGTTTTCAAGCGACAAAATCTCGGAACTATTCATCCCTAACAAATGTTCCAGAACAAGATGAAGTGTTCGATTCTCATAAAGTTAACAGCGGTAATTATTATTCCTTTGGTTCTATGAGGGCATCTAGTGTGGATACATATCACAGGAGCATGACCTCTATAGAGACGTCTACCGATTCCTTTGACAGTAGCGATTCTCCGGGTTATAGGGGTCGCCAAAGTTCAACAAGACCAGATCCTTATTTTGGTATGGATCAGTGTAATAATGTGGACTCGGGAGTTTGGAATACGGAAGATTCCCAGAAAAGTCTTGACGAGGAATACTTGGCGGAATGTGTAAGGGACTCCGCTAAACAAAGAAAATCTCAAGTTAGTCGTATGATGAGCGCTGATAATTATGAGGTTGGCGATGATATCGATATTTTAAAATCTCCCGCACTTAGTCGTACAGGAAGCTTAGAAAGTACACTGACAGCCAGTGGTTTTCATACTTATAAGACTAATGAATCCTTTGATGATGAGGATGTAGAAATGTATTCTGAAGCTTATCTTGCAGACGACAGGGCCAGAAAACAACAACAGGACAGCAGACATAAAAAATCAACAGAAAACATTCAAAGAGAAGTTTCTGATAGGTTATGTCTATTACAACCGGAAAGTGTTTCACGCCTGGAATCAGTCTCCGGTTGGAACAAATTCCACAAGAGGTATGGAGTGGAAATGTGTGTTAAAGTTCCAGGGAATAAAACAGAAGCTGATGTTGTCAACAACAATTATGAGATCAGTCGGAATACTGAGGTATGTTGTATTTCTTATGGCTGTATTTGTCATAATCCCAGCACATCTTACTTTAAGACAAAGTTTGTGATGATATTAATATAACTTGCAAGGTTAGTGAAAAAAAAGACTTTAGGACCCAAAATGAGTTAACTTGTCTTGCATCTGCCTATAACAACAGTCAAGCATAATCATTCCCAGACACTAATTCAACAAAATTGAAAACTCTGGGAGTCCCTTCTACTTGTATGGATCCCCTGTATGTCTCGTAATAATATATGTTGTATACATGTATTGTGGATCGATCTTAAAAACCCTCAGACATGACAATCAATATTAGCTAATGATGCTAAGAGGTTATTACATGGCAATATCCATATCATAAACTTTTTATCATTAACTTAAAAATCACAAGTTCCAAATACATCCATATCTTGCCTGGCAGGGAAGATATTGATCCCCGTTAAAAATATATAGGATATCCATATCTGCCCTGGAGAGTGTGTGATACAGCATCTATTACACCCCTTGACGATATGGTTCTACAACCTCTATTCATAATTTATGCAAAAACAGACATATATTTACAAAATATACAATGTATGTAAATGTAACATCATTTTGTGAACTTCTAGCTGGCTTTAATTCTCACTTTTCCCAGAAAATCTGTCCCTTCTAAAATTCAGGAGTTATCTCCACTTGAACCAGATATATTATGGCTACATATTTTCTATATATAATTCAATTTAATTGTTGAAATTTCTGTATTTTATCAATCCATGGTAAATTGTTTACTCCTAAAGCATCTAAATAAAGTATTAACTGAAATTAATACAGTCAAATAAACCCACTAAAGTTATATGCAAAATATCTGCTGAAAAGTAAAGTAATGCTTGCCAAGATATTCCAAAGAAGGGGTATAAACTTAACAATAAAATGACAAACATATATCAGTAATATATTTTATACTATTTAAAGAATTTTTGGGTGTTTGAATTTCTATATTGAGTGTTGTAATCTAGAGCACTTATTATTATCAATTTCTAGAACTTGATCAAAAATCTAATGTTGGTTAAATGCCATTTTCAGCAATATTTCAGCTATATCATAGCACCCAGTTTTTACTGGTGGAGGAATCAGTGGGGGTTAATTGATTGATCAGCAGTTATTTTACATTTTTGTTAATTTAATTGTGACCAGAGCCTCCTACTAGGAAGTTTTACCTTAATTGTGACCAGAGCCTCCTACTAGGGAGTTTTACCTTAATTGTGGCCAGAGCCTCCCACTAGGAAGATTTGACCTTAATTGAGGCCAGAGCCTCCTAGAGCCTTAGCTTACTAGAATGTTTATACCCTTATTGAGACCAGAGCCTCCTACTATGAATTTTTTTACCTTAATTGTGGCCAGAGCCTCCTACTTCAAGGAATATTTGACCTTAATTGAGGCCAGAGCCTCCTAGAGCCTTAGCTTACTAGAATGTTTATACCCTTATTGAGACCAGAGCCTTCTACTAGGAAGTTTTTCTATTAATAGAGGCCAGAGCCTCCTACTAAGAAGTTGGGCTCACACAGTGTGTAGACAAAGCCTTCTAATTTAATAACATACATGAAATTTGATCCTTCAGTTGGTTGGTATTTAACAACCAGTAAGGACTAGTTCAGCTATAGTCAGGACAAAATGAAATTGTGTACATGTATTTACAGCTGCTTAAAACATATCACTCCCTGATTGTGGACAAAACATTGATGTCCAGTGATGATCAAGCTTCATTTTATTTTTTCAGGAATTTATCTTTTGAAAGAGTGCACTTATTTTCAGGAGGTTTAGGTGTTTTGACAATTTTTATTTAAATCGATCAATTATTTTGTTAATTTAACAACAGAATTTGACAAGGCTGTGTTTGAGTAGGAAACACTTAAAATTATCTCATTCAACTTCCTTTTGTTGTTTTTCAGTGTTGTTCAAATGGGGGAAAATATTGTAATTATTTTGGTCAGAGATCGAGGGCTGTGAATCTGAGGGAAATTTTAGATTACAGTTTTGCCTTTTTTTTTCAAAAATCTGTCTGTGACTTTTTCATATAAACAGAAAAAAACATAAATTAGGCTCAAGGAAGATTTTGATTTTGAGATTTTCCCCTCTTCGGCAATATTGGAAGTATGGCGGACACTCATAAATTTTTTATTGTAAAGGATAATGAATTCTTGAATGTAATGGTAAGAGATCATGCTATTGTTTGTATTTTCTGTACTTTCCTTGTGATCATTACTCGGCTGTATAGAAAATTCATCATCTATATTAATATTCTACATGAAGTTGATGTCTATTTCCCACTGTTTTAGTTCTGTCAAATCTGCTTTGTTTTACCCTATTTGAAGAGAAGAGATGGTTAACTTCACTTCATTCAAGACGCTGTAAACAAGCCCAGGTTACCTAGTAGTTCGTCTACTATTGATCACGTGGTCTGTCAACAATGAGGTTGTGGATTCGAGTCTCACTGCGGGCAGAATGTACTTGACTCCAATCTTAATTGACAAGGATTGTCAGTTTTCCTACCGCAGGCCGGAGTTTTCTCCTGGTACTACGGCTTCCTCCCCCAATAGAACAATTTTCTGCCATTTTCTTCATATGATGTTATTCTATTTTATAAGTTACTTCCCTTTTATATTACCCAAAATTTGCCACCTGTTAATTTTTAGTGGTTCTATTAGAGTACTCGGGCTCTTGATTTTTATTTTTAAAAGTTTTCCGGTCAGGTACAGGTCAGCATTTACAAAGCACTCAAGGTCTTGCTCACTCTGCCTATGGGAACTAATTTGGAAATCATTTATTTTAATTTTTTGCAGATTCCATTGGAAAGTCAATCAGAAAAACAGACAGAACTTGACAGACCAGGTAATTAGTACTCTGTCATATAGTATATTGAGTCTTTTTATAACTCCCGCTTGAAAAGCAAGGGGTATGTAGTGATGGGGGTCCATACGTTACACTTTCTCTTATGTGCAACTCCACCTTCCCCACTGAATGGAATTTGATGAAACTTTCACAGAATCTTTGTCACATAGTGCCATTGTGTAACTGATATTTAACATTTTGATCGGAATGATATTTTGGGTTTCTCATAGAAAAACATGGACTAGGCATAATGGGGTACCCATCTTTTATCTGCAACTCAACCTACACCACTGAATGGAATTTGATGAAACTTTCACAGAATCTTTGTCACATAGTGCCATTGTGTATCTGATATTTAACATTTTGATGGGAATGATATTTTGGGTTTCTCATAGAAAAACATGGACTTGTCATTGACATAATGGGTACCCATCTCTTATCTGCAACTCCACCTAACGACTGAATGGAATTTGATAACACTTTCACAGAATCTTAATTTGTCACATAGTGCCTTTGTGCACTTGATGTTTAACATTTTTATCAGATTAATATTTGGGATGTTTTGAAAATTGATAATTGTGGGTATCAATTAGTGAGGATTGCTCAGTTTATCTATAAAAATTTACCCTGGAGGGAATTTTTTCTTCAGTAATTTCAACATTTTCATGTTGAATATTTTTTGCATTAGATGGTAAGGTCACGGTTTTCTCCAGGTACTTCAGCTTCCTTCTCCAATAAAAACTGGACACCATGATGTATAACAGAACAATTGCTGAAAGTGGCATTAAAACATCAATCAAACAAACAAAAACATTAGTTCAATTTCTAAAAGAATATATGTAAAAGGTATTAAATACAAACAAATTGGCAAAACAAGCATCTGTGTTCCTTTTATATTTTGACATATGATATAATAAACTATGTATCTTTTAATTGCCATACTAAGCAATATAAGAATGCTAACCCTAATTGATCTAATTAAAACATTTTAAGAAAATCCCTATTGACATCCATAATGGTGTGATTATTTAATATTATTATTAGAGATAAAGCTGCTATTTATATTCATGAAAAAAAAACAAGAAATTTCATGGAAGCTCAAAATAATCTAAGAAATGCCCCAGGGTAAAACAAAAAGTATTAACTAACATGAAAGATAATTGCTCACTTACCTGCTGATTGGATGAAGTCACACCTGACACAAAAATGACAGTTGCTTGACCTGAGTTGTTAAACACAATGATTTGATTAGTTTCATGTAAACATAATGGACTTGAATGTTTTAAACTCATATTGTGTGTCAGATTTCATAGACCATTTGAGTCAGAGTTGTGGTTATTTAGGTAAGATTTCAAAAATTCATACTATAATTTTTAATTATTTTCATCCTCATTATATTTCATCCTTTATGACAATTGGTGAAATAATGAGTTGATGTTAAGAGAATCTGTATTATTTACTTGCAAGTTAGTCAAATACATTTGTTGATGATAAAGCTCTTCTTTTTACAGTGAAATGGTAGAATTTTTACAGGACCAGAAAATTTGATAACAAAGAAATGAAATATTTTCAAAAATAGAAGACACAGTTGGGGGGGATACTGTTTTGCCCCTGTTCATCCATCCATTATTTTGTCCATCCCAAATGTTTTCTTGACTCTTTTTGTAAACACGTGTAGATATATCACTTATTTTTAGTACATTAATTAGTTGACAGTGATATCACTGATCAAGTCTATTTTTTATTCCGTCTTGCTGATTTTTATGGAAATTGCATGCTTAGGAAATTTCTAATTTCTTCAAAATAATAGTTCTGGGCTTTATTTTGTAAATGTTGATGATACTAAACTCATTTTTAGTATTTGAATCTACAGTGGTGGGTTTCAGATCAAGTTTATATGTTTCATTCCTCTATGCTGATTTTTACAGATATTACGAGCCATGCACTTTATCAAAGCAGAGTGCAATGGCATCATATGTCTCCCAGACACAAAACCATTTCTAAGGAAGTGCTTTTTAATACCAGTTATAATACAACTGTCTCTAGTTTCATTTCTATTTAAGGTCTTGGATCAATTGGAAAGATAGAAAGCATACAGTCTGACAGCAGTGGGTTTGCAGAAGCAGAACCAGTCATGCCAGAACCACAACTTATACAGAAGGTATATTGCATAAAAAATATAGATTGACCACATGTCTCCCATAAAAAAATATCACAGTTTAATGAATTAATAAAAGGTCTAAAAATTAAAGAAAAACAAATAAAAGAAATGATGTATGCAAGGACATGATGGCAGAGTGGTGTATGTAGCTCTCCATACTTAATTGATACAGGCCAATCAACAGGGACGTGATGGCAGAGTGGTGTATGACACTCTCCATACTTAATTGATACAGACCAATCAACAGGGACGTGATGGCAGAGTGGTGTATGTAGCTCTCCATTCTATTTATACAGACCAATCAACAAGGACATGATGGCAGAGTGGTGTATGTAGCTCTCCATACTTAATTGATACAGACCAATCAACAGGGACGTGATGGCAGAGTGGTGTATGTAGCTCTCCATTCTATTTATACAGACCAATCAACAGGGACATGATGGCAGAGTGGTGTATGTAGCTCTCCATTCTATTTATACAGACCAATCAACAAGGACATGATGGCAGAGTGGTGTATGACACTCTCCATACTTAATTGATACAGACCAATCAACAGGGACGTGATGGCAGAGTGGTGTATGTAGCTCTCCATTCTATTTATACAGACCAATCAACAAGGACATGATGGCAGAGTGGTGTATGTAGCTCTCCATACTTAATTGATACAGACCAATCAACAGGGACGTGATGGCAGAGTGGTGTATGTAGCTCTCCATTCTATTTATACAGACCAATCAACAGGGACGTGATGGCACAGTGGTGTATGTAGCTCTCCATTCTATTTATACAGACCAATCAACAGGGACATGATGGCAGAGTGGCGTATGTAGCTCGCCATTCTATTTATACAGACCAATCAACAATGACATGATGGCAGAGTGGTGTATGTAGCTCTCCATTCTATTTATACAGACCAATCAACAGGGACATGATGGCAGAGTGGCGTATGTAGCTCTCCATTCTATTTATACAGACCAATCAACAATGACATGATGGCAGAGTGGTGTATGTAGCTCTCCATTCTATTTATACAGACCAATCAACAGGGACATGATGGCAGAGTGGCGTATGTAGCTCTCCATTCTATTTATACAGGCCAATCAACACCTGATGTTGTCTACTCCAGCTTTAATTCATAAGGATTGTCAGTTATCCTGCCAAAGACTTCAGTGCTTTCCACTGGGTACTTACGCTTCCTCCCACATTAAAACATTGGTTGCCATGATATGGCATAAATATTGCCGAATATATCGCATAACACTTTTCTTTAAATGGTGCCTTGCCAAGATAAACAGTGAATACATTTTGTATTACCCAAATATGGTAGAGAGATCAATTGAAAATAGAACAACAAAAGGCATATGTATGTTACTATCAAGCTGTTCATTGACATTGCAATGTAAAATGCAAAGTGTGACATCTATTTTGATTGAACAAAGAATTAAGATGGGGTAAAATCCAGTTTAACTGCTGGAACTTATTTACAGCACAAATGCACACCTTCATCTCAGCTCTTTTGAGCTTTCCTTTCCACACAACAGATTTCATATTCTTTACATCATGGGTAGAGTACTAACTGTTAAAGGTGTTCACTGCATGTGTGTTGAGGATAGTTTTAAATGACTACCATACACCACTATTTTTTACCTACATCTATATTACCCTGTTCAGTATAAACCATTATTTGGATTTCATGTATTTTAATGCCTATTTAATCAATTTTCAGCTGTGTTGAGGCAAAGTTGAAGTAGCAGATATAGGTTGAGTACCCAAATATCCCTACCCCAAATCTGAGTACCCAAATATCCATACCCCAAATCTGAGTACCCAAATATCCCTACCCCAAATCTACCACAAATATTCAGTAAGGAGTTTACAGGTGCTGTAAATTGTAAATGGATATTATATGTCTGAAAAATTACAAATAATAATACATTTTGTTTTTACCTTTTAAGGTATCCAGTCTTGGAAGCAGTACAGAAAGTGATCAGACTTTTAAAAGTAGTATTACAATTCTACCTAACAAGTCAGACACACCTAAAATGAGTATTACCTCCCCTGATGGAACCCAGAGTATTTCCCTTGATGTTTCTGGATCGGAAGTCATAGATGGCAATATAATTGGATCAAAAATTGATGTAGCTGTCGGAACTGATGATTTTAGTGAATACTTGCATGCACCAACGATATCATATCATTTGCATGAACGTGAAAGAGAGGATTCTGGGACTTGTTCAGATGGTGACAAATCTGTGATTTTAACCATAGAGTTGCCTAGAAATTGGGTCAATACAAACCCAAACAAAAAACAAGGGAAACCAAGAGTTGTTTCTCATTTGTACAAAGAAATAGGACCACGCAGTTTGAGTGTAGAACTTGATGGAGTTTCAGGTGTCGGTGCATTTAGTGCGTTTCAACCGAGACATCTATCGAATAATCCATTGTTAAGGACATCCTCTGATGGCAGTGTACCGTTAGATTACCCAGAACGATCCTCAACTCCGTTTACTCATTATCAAGGCAACCTCAGAAATGCACCAAATAAATCAGAAACATCAAAACGAACATTGTTTTCTAATCAGTTTCAACCGCCTAGTTCATCTCCAACCAGTCTTTCAGTTTTCAGTGACTTTGCACCTGTGCACAACAGGATTTATCCGGACATGCATTCTGACAGTGAATTAAATATGTCAAATGCATCACTTATATCCAAAACAGACAGCGTGTCGGATTTGTGCAATAACAGTTTAGAATATTATAAATTAATGAAACTTGTAAATCAGCCTGTTTCCTTCAAGGTAGGAATGCAGTAGACACCATTCTTTTGAACAGTGTTTTAGAAATATATTAAAACACGTTATATCTCTACAAATGATGTTGGCTCGAGACTGTAATTTTATGATGTTAAAATAGAACCATTATCGTACTAGTAAAGAGACAAACTTCATGACCTTTTCAAAACCAAACTTTCTTCATTTTATAAGGTAATCCATACATCCTGAGAACTCTTTAAATTTTAATTCATTTTAATTTATTTCCAAATTATTTAGAAAGGTACATTAGCAAATTGTATGATAATAATGAAGTTTTGGATTAGTTGAAGTGAGAGGTTTTATTTGCTAACCAGTGCCAAAGGTCTAAGTAAGCTTTTGCAGTCACAGATTCACCTGGGGTCTGTCATCTTTGTCTATATCCTTGTTTTTGTTAACTTTTGATAATTCTACCGTGTAGAAACTTTTAAAGCCTTGCAAAGAAATGTTAGCCTGAATCATGCTTAAAGTTTAAACATACCATACTTGTGACGTTTTCTCTAGAAAATTGTTTGTTTGTTTTGAAACACGTTTTTAGACTTTCAGCCATTATTCTGCCTTGTTATGGTATCTAATTTTATTGTTGGAGTTTAAGAACCAGAAGAGAATTCGTGTTCTTTGTTTAAAAACCATTGAGACTAAATTTGTAGTTTGATTCATGCAGAGATAATTAGTTGACTGGTTTGGCTGATTTTACTACACATTTCTACCATGTTAACAATAGTCAAGACTTATAGATTATTTTCCTTTTTTGAAACAAGAT